>OX637343.1:4235326-4805898 GCA_951799405.1 Agapetus fuscipes
ATTTTCAAAGTATGGTTTTGGTGTAACCGACAAGATTATGGCCTTTTTTCACAGTAGACTGATCAAAAGGATGCACATAATGACTGATTATTCTTACATTTTAGTGTGAAGAGAACCATGGCATATTTGTGCGGCTCACGCAGCTCACATTACTGGATGATGAAGGGAATCCCTTGGAGACCAGCCAAGAAGAGGCCAGGAACACTAGATCCAGACTCAGCACGTGAGTATACAAGACTCATCTAATAGCTTATTTGTCAATGAGCTAGGGATACTTAAACGGTTTATGTTTAATTACTTTTTGTGTTATTTGATTTTTTTGCTTCCGAAAGTCGTGAACTCTCAAAGTCAGCCAAGAGATGTGAAAGACTCACCATCACCCTCATTGGTCGCTTGCCCCCGATAACTAAGACCTCCCAAAGCAATCCGTGCAGTTTAACCCCTAAGCGTGTTGATGATAACCATAACATGCTTTCTAATAGGAATACATTTTTTGTTAGTAAATACAACAGTAGAATTCCAACCACAATCGCTAAAACTTCTTGCTTTAAGAATTTCGTTGACGCTGATGATTATTTGGCTGCCAAAACTGTAGATTTCTGCTCCATCAAGTTGTCATTAAAACCTAAAAGTAAAATTCCAGTTTTGAAGTCTCCTACAACTCAAATAAATAGTTCAAACTCTAAGCTACCCTATATTTTGAGTAGTCTGAGTAATTCTGATAGTGTATGTAAAAAAGTCCTTAAAAATACTCATTCGAGATTTGGATTGAGTAAAATAAACGAATCTGCTATAACGGGTGGATGTCTAAAAGGTAAAATTGATAGAAAAGTGAAGTATGTTGAAAGATTATGTAAAAATGATACAATATCTGTTAGCAATCGCAAATATTCTTCAAAAAGTAAAGCAAACCTTCCAGTTTCACCGTGGATCAAAACGACTGTGGAAAAAGTTGATTGTGATGATAAAATTGCTGGAAATAAGGAAAAGGTGTTGAAAACTAACGAGGTAAAGGCAAATGGACTCTCAAAAACATGTCGGGGATCTTTCTTACCTGTTAGTAGAATAAAAGAAAGATTGATGAAAGTAGCTGAAAAAATTGATGGAAAATCCACAGATGTGAATCATTGTAAGAAATTTGAATGCGGTGAAAAATTGCTGGATGTAAATGAATGTAAGCGCTTCAAATGCGATGTAAAATTGGGTGGTGTAAATAATTACAATAGATTTAAGACTGGTAAGAAGCCCAGTGATTTTAAATTGTCAGATTGTCTAAAAAATGACACAAAACTTAAATGCAGTCAAGGGAAAAACATTTCCAAAAATGGTAAAACCATGTATTCAGAATTTAATACAAAGGAAAAATTAGAAGCAAAAGGGGAATGTACAAAAAGCCCTTCTAAATTAAATGATTTTGACACAAGTAATGAGCTATTGTCACCGTTGATTGTTAAAAAAATTGACAGAATGAAAACATTCATCATTGATTCAAATCCAAAAAGTAATTTGATTCCCGAAAAGAAACACGCTCCTTTGACATTGTCTAGTGTATTCATTTGGGACTCTATTAGTTGCTCTAACCTAAAAATAAGTAGAAACGACTCTAGAGACGATTGTTTTTCTAGAAATGCCTGCTTTAGTGTTTATTCTACAAAAACCAAACGCCAATTTACATCTGTAACGTGCCCCTTGTCCTCAAATGTTACCGGTAGTCCCTGCATTGGTGTCCCGAAAGGTAGACCCCTTTGTCGTAGAACCATCTGTCCTGAACTACCAAAATCTTATGGCTGCTCGGGAGGACGCATCAATGTTGGGATCTACTGGTATATTTTTAATTTTTTAAACTCTCGGTGTACCTTTGATTAGATTTTAGATTATTTCATTACAATTGTTAGTTGTTTCCCACCTAATATTGATGTTAGAATGTTTTCATTAGATATCGTAGTGCTGTCAACAGGAAGGCAATGTTATTATGTATTTGATGATATTTTGAATATATTTTTTGGTCAAAAACTTATGGAAATATGCATCTATGCAATATGACCGGTCCATAGTCTAGTGATCGGCACTTTGGACTCGTAAATGGAAGGTCGGAAAAAAATCCATTTTTATTTTCAAATATGCTCGCGTTTAAGTTCACACTTACAAGTGCGGCATGTGTACTTACAGCTTAAAAACAAAATCTCAAATGAACATAAATTCTGCAACTTTTGCCGACCTTCCCTAAAACAGAGGCGACATTGGCAAAGTGAACCATTTTTACAGTCTGGTTGGTCAGTCTCATACCAACCTATAATTGAAGGGATTGTGAATAATCGAAAAAAAAAATCAAAGTGATAGAATTGATTACTTAGGACCCTAGTATTATGATAGACCTTTGACGTTGGCCCCCTGATGAAATCAAATTTAGAACTTCCATTGTACAGAGACAAAAGAATTCAATGTGAAATAATTGAACTGTTGACAGCACAAGCATAGATCATTTCAACGCCTTAAAGGTAAAACTGAATAACTGACATATTAAGACTCAGATAAATGCACCTTTTCCCTATTTTCTACGAGAGAAAACACTACAAAAGTGTGAAAACCCTGTAGTTCAGTAGTTCTTCATGAGCACTCACTTATAATTAGTTCACTTACTATGAGAAGTTGCACCCAATAAAATTTTATACCCATGATGTCTCAAATCAGTGAATCGGCACTTATTCAGTTTTTTTACCTTTAAGGCGGCGATTTGTTAGCGTTGAATTTCATCTCTCATTGTATCTTCCTGTGTCCGTTTCTCTGCCTTCCTCTTAACCGCTGGATCAGTATAACTCAGGCACAAAGGTCCAGACCCACAACGTGAGTAGATATCCAGTACCCTTAGTACGAGTTGCAAAACTTGAGAAAAGTAAAGTTTATGGAAAATAATAAAGAGTGATTTCTCCCAAAATCTGCCGTTTTTGTTTCTTACACTTTATATGGTCTTAGCAAAAGAGTTACAGTGATGAAGAAAATCAATTTCAAACAAACAAAAACGGCAGATTTTGGGGGAAATCACTCTTTAATAATTGCCGTAAACTTTACATTACTCAAGTTTTGCAACTCGTACTAAGGGTACAGACAAATGATTTTTTAATGTTGTTACATTTTTTTTTAGTTTTTGACTTACAACTTTTATGCCCGCTTTCCACTGCGAGCGGGAAATAGCTGAGCGGGAGCGGGAAATAGCTGAGCGGAGCGTAGTGAAATAGTTTTGGCCTTCCATTGCGAAAGAGTTTTAAAAAATAATGGTATTTGCCTTCCACAGCCAACGAGCTCGGCGGAGTGAGCTAGGCGGGAAATGAGATGAGTCAGATGAAAGAGTTGTTTGCCTTCCATCTACAGCTGGCTTAGCGGAGCCAACTAGTGTGTGACAGCTCGTTGCAGCCTACGCCCAGATCAAACGTTTTAATTATTAATAAAAAAAGTTTTTTTTTTTGTTTCGAAAAATAAAAAGTAATGTATTATTTTGCTTTAATACATTAAAAGTAGATGTTGGAAATAAAACATTTTTTTTTTTTTTTTTTTTTTTTTTAATTTATTTTTAAAAAATAGATTTGTGAAGAGGAATGCAATTCACCAACCTATTCTACCTGGCCAGAAACAGGTATTAATATCATCATTTAATAATTCATTATTGTTAATTATTAATGAATTATTAAATAATAATTACCCAATTACATCTGTTGAACCAGGGTCAAAGTTAAAGTCAAGTGACCCAAGCGGGGATCGAACCAACGTTGTTCCATTCGAAACACGCTAGAAAGATCAGCCCTCTTGGCCCACGCGGCTATAACCCCGACTATTATTTTACATACATTTACATACATTTTAATATTTTCAAATTTATAAAATAATGTATGATGTGCAGTGTGTGACAGCTCGTTGCAGCCTACGCCCAGATCAAACGTTTTAATTATTAATAAAAGAGTTTTTTTTTGTTTCGAAACATAAAAAGTAATGTATTATTTTGCTTTAAACATAAAAAGTAGATGTTGGAAATAAAACATACATTTTAATATTTTCAAATTAATAAAATAATGTATGATGTGTTTTTGTAAATCATGTATGATGTGTTTTATCGCTGTCACGCAACTGCGCGGGTTGGCGCGGGGGGCACGGGGGAGCGGAGTCAGTTGAAAACTAGCGGCCGAGACCATGACACAGCGGACCCATTTTTACTCGCTCAGTCAGCTCCGCTCACTCCGCTGTCGGTGGAAGCACTTCTATGAAATTTACTGTTGCTAGTCGAGCGGAGTCCGTACGGAGTCCGCTGGAAACTCGCTCAACTCTGCGACCACTTTTGTAACTCTTTGTACTCGCTCAGTCCGCTCCGCTGACTCGCTGTCGGTGGAAGCACTTCTATGAAATTTACTGTTGCTAGTCGAGCGGAGTCCGTACGGAGTCAGCTCCGCTCGCAGTGGAAAGCGGGCATTAGGCTAATAAATAGATTGTCCCTATCTGTTTTTTTTTATTTGTAATATTATTTCTGTAGTAGGTACATTGTTTTATTTGTATTTTTTTTTTGTATGTTTATTAGCCCTCAAAATGTGACTGAAAAATGTGTATTTAAAAAAAATATCTATATATGTTTGTACAATTTAATTATTTGGACCACTTTTTTTAACTGGTTGGTTCAGTATCTTACAAATGAGTAAAATAGAATAAAAATGTACCATTTAATAGAGTCCGCAGAATAAAAAAATCCCTCGTCTATGTGACATTGCCCATTGTAAAAAAAAAGTGGTTTCCCGATAATCAGGGATTTTTTCTATTTTACAGCATTGTGAAACGAATGCAGGTGGAAGTTATGCTATATGCAGTACGGAGCGCTTTATGCCTTTTCAAATCATGTACATAATATTATATTTAAGTCATGAAAATCTGTCCTGCCTCTAGTCATAACATTGAAAAGGGCGCAAAAATAAACCTTGTCATTCGGCCAGATTATTTCCAAATCTGACTGCCAGAGGCGCAAGTCTCTCATCATTTGAATGTACAAGATATTCAGTTTTAAAAGTGATTTCACAACAATAAATGTTTTCTACAATTCATTTCAGTGTTAATGTGTATTTCTTACCGATCTATAAATAGAAAAACATCAAATGGTTAGTTCCATCTTTGACCTACGAGTATTGAGTAAATGCTGTAAGCTAGCAAAATTTCCCTGATTATGGGGAATTTTCTGTGAGTGACGTCATATATCTGAGGGATATTTTGAATGTTGGGACCTCACTAGCTTCTTTGAGGCCTGATAAAAAGTAGTGTTGATATGATACACCATTTATTCTAATAATTTTGGTTTTAGAAATAGGTTACATGTGTTTAGTCAGTAATATAAAATGTTATACTTAATGTACGAGATATATTTTATTTAATCTCCCTCCCAATCCTTGGTTCTCAATTTATTTTACCTTTGTCCAATTTTGAAATTTGTAATCTGGGCTGCAATTTTTAAAGCATCCCTATTGGCAGTGTCTACTTTCAAACCCCTTCCTTGGAAAATTGCTTAGTGACAGCAGGCAGCCTCTAAGTGTGGTGGAGCCAAGTTTCACTCCACCAAGTACGAGAGAAGAAAGGAACATTGACTGTTGTTTCTAAATTTAATAAGCCTTTGATCAAACTGATCCTAGACAAATCTGCAAAAGCCGTAGACCATCAGGGAACAAGGATAGAAGTCTGCAATAATCAGAAAGGACTCACCTCACTCTCGAATTGATCTTCTCTAAATTTCTCCCTGTCAAACGCGCGTGACTTGGGATACAGCCAAAGAGACCAGACACGTCCCTTCGCTCTCAAGAATTAACAAGTACTGACTCTTGACACTTGAGACAGTTTTATTGCCACAAGGTAAGAACGGAGACGGCTAATCATTGGCTACAGGAATAACAAATTTAACGGCCTACAACCATAGGCAATAATTACTTATTCATAATTCGCTCAAACGCAGTTTGTTATCAAAGTTGCAGCCTCAAGCTGTAAAAACCCTTTAATTATATGAAGTTTTACATATTGTTCACTTTATTTACTGGTTAATGATTTAATGTGTTTATTTTTGTGTAAAATAAATCTCTTTTGATTTTGTGCCGCCATTTTGGATTAAAAAACATAAGTGTGAGAAGGAAGACTTCTCCAGCGCAGACGCCAAAACCCATATCTCTGTCTGTGTCAAGGTAATGTATACAGTTTAAATGAGAAAATGTAAGAAGTATAAATAAGGTGATATACGTAACATACACAGGGTAGTACAAATAATTTAAATATGGTCAGACACAAAATACAAGTAAGGTAATACAGAGAAGGTAATCTTCTTTTCGTGCCACTTCTATCGAAGATCGGCGATCATCATGGCTATTTTGACTTTGGATTCTGCGGCTCGAAACAGGGACTCGGTGCTTCTGCCGAACCACTGTCACACGTTTTTCAGCCACAATGTCCTTCGGTGTCCCTGAGAACTTCTCCCTTCAATTTTACCCTGTATGATAAGATGAAGGAGACGGTATTTCTCATTTCTCAAAATGTGATCGAAGTATAGGTATCCGTTTTCTCTGCTTAATGGTTGGCAGAAGCTCCTTTGTGGTGCGCAGATAAGGTAATATAAACACAAATCATATAAATGAATCTCAAGAGTACAGCCAATAGCTCAGCTAGTAGAATGCTTGCGTTCCAAGCCAGAGGGATAAGGTTTCAATACCCGCCTAGGGTGTCGGAAATAATTCCTGTTTCGGTGCTTATTTCAAATCCAAAATCAAAATACTTGCAAGGCTTACTCAGTCTTCTCAAAGAATATGAACTAGCTTCTTTGGGAGTTGGGAAATCCTCAGTTCAAGTGAGGTGGTTGGCGTCAGGCTGGACACCTTACCTGTGAAAATAAATTGGAAAATAGGCACGTGTGACTTCTTTGGGAACAGCACTTTAAAAATTTGTGAAAACCTGCTCCTTCAGGAAAGACCAGAACTCCATCTTAAACAAAATGGTTGGTGTAAACTTTACTCTTTACCTATGAAAATGCCCATTTACCCATGAAAGCTTCTCCTCTGGGATCAAGGGGCTAGAACAGGGGTGTCCTACTCAAAATCGTGGCGGGCCGGATTTAGTACTTTTGTAATTGTGGCGGGCTAGAATTTTTTGTTGTTGTACTTTTGTCCATAATAATTATGACGACGGGGGGGGGGGGGGGGAGGGGGGGGTAGGCACGCAATTTCAATCTTCGCGGAAAAAAATCGCGCCCCCTGATTTGAAGAAAACCGCTGCCTTAAATAGATGAAGAACATATTGCGCAATAACTAGATGTCGTCGCGGGCCGTATGTTGGATTAGCCTGGACTAGAAGCTACATGCTTGCTTCTAATCTAATCTAATCTAAGTTGCAAAAATATGTAACATTAGGGAATCACATTATATGAATTTTCACAAGCAAACACATAAAAGTTCGCGCTTGTACATGCCGCATGTGAACCTACAAATAAAAATCCAAATCTCAAATGAACATACACCCTACAACTCTTGCCGACTTTCCCTGAAACAGCGGTGACATTGGCAAAGTGAACCATTTTCTGCAGCATGGGTGGTCAGCCACATACCAACCTATAAGTCAACATAAGAACATAAACAACAAGTTACATTTTTTAAATCTCAAATAATAATATGTATAAACATCGAAACAAATACAGAATACAAAATTCTAATTTAAAAAACCCTAGTCCTAGCCGCCAACATTACAGAACAACCGCCATTTCTTTCTGTCCTTACATACTTCTTTCATTTCATCCAGAGTTATAACTTCTTCATGCAAGCTCTCCTTTTATTATGACTCTGGATATTCCATTCATTCGCAATTTCAGAATAAATTTGGTCCTAACTGTCATTATTTTGGTTTCAGTTCACGTCACTCTCTGGCTGGGTCTCGCCAGTCCCTCGCCAACACAACCATACAGTCCCCCAGCGACAGATCAGGAACACCGGACTCCACCAATAAGAGGGCTTCATTCGTAGAGGTAAATTGTCTTATAAATACAAGCACAACTGCTGCAGCAAATCGAGTCTTAGCCTGCCAAATGCTGCACTTCCAAAGCCTTCCGTTACTCCCAGCCATTCTGACGACGCAACAAAGTTACACATCTAGTGTGACTTCTTACCAGCGTTACCTTCCGAAGGGAAGGGGTTGCATGTATCAATTTTGGATCTATTTATTTTTACAGGTAAGGGGGCCAGCCTCACACCAACCACTTCAGTTGAATTGGAGGTTTCCCAGCTCCTGAGGGGGACGGTTCTCATTTCTTAAGAGGGCTGAGTAAACCTTGTCAATATTTATTTTGGATTTGAAATAAACACCGAAAAGGGAAATCATTTCTGTTGCCCTTGGTGGGGATCGAACCCTTGCTCTTGACATGAAATGCAAGCATTCTACCTACTGAGCTATTGACTAGACTTTTTACGAGCTTGGTCGTTGCTACAAAGCTCCAATTCTCAAATAAAAACCAGTTGCTGTAAGGCTGCAGGGCTCAATTTATTTTATCACTTTCGGTTCAGAGCTGCATTTGCACAGTATGTTATGACGGTTGAAATGATTTCTAAAGCTACATGGAATTTAGGTTCCTAATTTATACTAGAGATAAAGATCATTCTCGAAACATGGAGAATCACTACCTGCCTCCTTGCTAGATTTTACCAGAGCATTTGATTCAACCAATTTTGAACAAACACAAATTATGTACCTAAGCGTCTGCTCACTTCTAAGAGAGACTTATTATTACACAAACACAATTACACAACCACACAACATCCTGCATATTCACAACGATAGTATGTGATGTTTGTTTCCAGACCAACTTTGTGGAGACCCTGAACCCTCAGTTCACGCCTGGCCAGAGCATCACGTCTCCCATAAGCCAACTCAGCCAGCACCAGCTGGCTCCAGAGGACAAGCTGGCCCAGCTGCAGGCACAGCAAGAGGTACTGCACACCTTCACCCTTGCTTACAGACTAAATATCAGTCATTGTCTTCCAATCAAAGTTTCTTTATGGTTCTGGTAGTTTATCATATATAAACCGAATAGTAAACTAAGTATAAAGAATGGTATAAATCATTACTCCATTGCGTACATCTAAAATGAATGGAATATACGAAAGCACTCCTAGAGAGTGATTTAGTTTTTATTAGTGATGGGCCGAATGTGGTTTGAACCGAATACGAACTTTTGCAGAACATTCGGTTAAAATAAAAAAATTCAGCCGACTTTCAGCCGAACTTCGGTTTGGTAAAAAAAAGTTAAAAAGTTACCCATTATAGTTACTGTTATTTGTTAGAAAAATACTAAATATATTTCCTTTTTTATTTCAAACTAGCAGTACCCGGCGTGTTTCACTACGCCATTTGGGCATGTGGTATCAATTTTTTTCTACAGATAAAAGAGGAAACAACAGGATCAAAAAAAAAGTGTGCTAATCGGAATCAAGCTTCACACAATTTATCTCTAGGTTAATCTTCACGTTTTCTAAAAAAAAAGGTCTAGGTACAACTGTTAAGCAGCAGAGCCAAGCATAGGGAAAATCGATTGCGGTGCTCCATTTATATTTAAGATAAAAAAATCGGCTATGTAACGTCACTCATCTAATCTATTCTAAGTTGCATGGATATAATTGTTACATTTGGAATTCACATTAAGTGCATGCCCACAAGCAGACACGTATAAGTTCACACTTGCACATTCTGCGTGTGAACCTACAACATAAAAACCCAAATCTCAAATGAACATACACCCTGCAACTCTTTGCTGACCTTCCCTGAAACAGGGGTGACATTGGCAGAGTGAACCATTTTCTATTTATAGTTGGTCAGATGCATATTGACCTATACTAATCTAATCTAATCTAATCTAAGCTGCAAAGATATATATCATTTAAGATTCATACTAAATGCATTCCCACAAGCAGATATGTATAATTTCGCGCTAACACATGCCGCATGTGGACCTACAATATAAAAACCCAATCTCAAATGAACATAAGCCTTGCAACTCTTGCCGTCCTTCCCTGAAACAGGGGTGACATTGGCAAAGTGAACCAATTTTTATATTATGGGTGGTCAGCCGCATAACAACCTATAAGTCAAGGAACGAGAAAAGAATATAAAGAAAAGAATATAAACAATACATTAAATTTTATAATCATACAATTAAAGAACTAATCTATAAAATTCACTATACTCTTTGAGCAAAGTGAAGAAATAAATGTATTCCAAACAATCAGGAATATTTTTCAATGTAACCGCACTGTGAAACGTATGCAGTTGGGGAAAATGCTTCATACAATATGATGCACTTAAGTGTTTTTTCAACTATCTCCATGAAAGTGTTTAATTTATGTTGAATTTTTGACTCCCTGTCCTGTCTTTATCCCGGCCAAGTGAATTCACATTTTTTCCCCACATTTAAAATGTGCTCTATCCATTATTTCAATAAGTGAAAGTTTTAGGTAGTGCACACGGAACATTTTCTATTGACAACAAAATTGTAAGTCGCACGGCCGGGTTAGGTAAAAGGCAAACATTTTGTTTATCTTGGTTGCTTTGGACCATTGTCACATAGAAGAAAGACGTTTAACCGCCGAGAAAAAAACGATCTTTAAATTTGTGGTGAGTATATAATTTTACAGAAATGCGTTTTTTGAAAAAACAACTATATTATGTATATTTTAATTAAAAGTATGTTTCAATAAAAGGTTTTCATAATAATAATATATTTCAATATGGTCTTCTAGTTGTGACCTACGAACTTTTGTTTATCGTATTTTTTATAAGTGCGGGATATAAAAGCTTTCTTACATTTCTAAAATTCAACTTGGAATACTTGAATAACATTTTTTAATTTGGAACTTTTGTCTAGGCCAGGGGTCGGCAACCTTTTGAGTCGGAAGAGCCAAAAATTACAATTTACAAATTTCAAAGTTTTTCCTTGACTTATAGGTTGGTATGAGGCTAACCACCCATACTGTAAAAAATGGTTCACTTTGCCAATGTCACCCCTGTTTCAGGGAAGGTCGGCAAGAGTTGCAGGGCTTATGTTCATTGAAGATTGGGTTTTTATATTGTAGTTGGGGGGAGGGTGGGGGGTGAAAAGCGAGTACAAGTAGCGGAGAGATCGTTAATCGATTCAGAACGATTTAGTTTTTTTCGATCAGAAGTATAATTCTGTGTTTTTTTTATATTTGCGTATGAAGCTAAAGAGCCGTAACTTCACACCCAAAGAGCCGCATGTGGCTGGTGAGCCGCAGGTTGCTTACCCCTAACCAAACCGATATCGATCCACCATATTTGTAAAAAGTCCGGTCTATAGCTTAGTTGGTAGAGTAACTGCATTCCATGCCGAGATCTCGAGTTAGAATCCCACTGAAGTTGTCAGAAATTATTTCTCGTTTCAGTGTTTATTTCTAACCCAAAATAAAATACCGGCAAGGCTTACTCAGCCTTCATAAGAAATGAGTGTCAAGCCACTCAGGAGCTGAATAACATCCATTTCAAGTTAAGTAAAGTGGGTAAAGTTAAGTAAAATTTTCCCAACTTTTTTTTTTTTCCCATTTTTAGGTTAGGTTAGGTTAGGTTAGGTTTTTCCCGACTTTTGGGGAAAAAAAATTTCCCCACTTTTGGGGAAATTTCCCAACTTTTTTTTTTTTTTCCCATTTTTAGGTTAGGTTAGGTTAGGTTTTTCCCGACTTTTGGGGAAAAAATAATTTCCCCACTTTTGGGGAAATTTCCCAACTTTTTTTTTTTTTTCCCATTTTTAGGTAAGGTTAGGTTTTTCCCGACTTTTGGGGAAAAAAAATTTTCCCCACTTTTGGGGAAATTTTCCCAACTTTTTTTTTTTTCCCCATTTTTAGGTTAGGTTAGGTTTTTCCCGACTTTTGGGGAAAAAAAATTTTCCCAACTTTTTTTTTTTTTTCCCAGATTTGAAAGTGGGAACCATGCGCAGGGGGATAAGTGGGAACAATGCGCAGGGGGAAATTTCCCAACTTTTTTTTTTTTTCCCATTTTTAGGTTAGGTTAGGTTAGGTTAGGTTTTTCCCGACTTTTGGGGAAAAAAAAAATTCCCCACTTTTGGGGAAATTTCCCAACTTTTTTTTTTTTTTCCCATTTTTAGGCGTAAAGTAAAAGTTACTGGGTTGTTCATTTTAGATTTGGATTTTAAATTATGAGTGGGTACACATGCAGCATTTGTAAGCGTGAACTTACATGTGTCTACTTGTGAGCATGCATTTTATATGAATCTTTAATGTAAATGTATATTTGCAACTAAGATTATGGTATTGTAGTTGAATATAATGGTCTTCTTCTATTGGGTGGTTTCAAAATTTACCGACCTCGTTGCTGAAATATCGAGAATTGAGAACCACTGTTTATTTGATCACCATCAAACTTCACAGGATTCGTTCTAAGAATATGTTACATGTTTCCTGAAAATTTCGTCAAAATCGGATGAGCGGTTTATGAGTCTATAGGGGACATACATACATACATACATACATACATACATACATACATACATACATACATACATACATACATACATACATACATACATACATACATACATACATACATACATACACACATCCTTCTTTATAGATATAGACTGATATCCATAGAGTATTATAGGTTTACTAGCAGTACCCGGCGTGTTTCACTACGCCATTTGGGCATGTGGTATCAATTTTTTTCTACAGATAAAAGAGGAAACAACAGGATCAAAAAAAAAAGTGTGCTAATCGGAATCAAGCTTCACACAATTTATCTCTAGGTTAATCTTCACGTTTTCTAAAAAAAAAGGTCTAGGTACAACTGTTAAGCAGCAGAGCCAAGCATAGGGAAAATCGATTGCGGTGCTCCATTTATATTTAAGATAAAAAAATCGGCTATGTAACGTCACTCATCTAATCTATTCTAAGTTGCATGGATATAATTGTTACATTTGGAATTCACATTAAGTGCATGCCCACAAGCAGACACGTATAAGTTCACACTTGCACATTCTGCGTGTGAACCTACAACATAAAAACCCAAATCTCAAATGAACATACACCCTGCAACTCTTTGCTGACCTTCCCTGAAACAGGGGTGACATTGGCAGAGTGAACCATTTTTTATTTATAGTTGGTCAGATGCATATTGACCTATACAAGAAAAGAATACAAACAATAAATTAAATTTTATAATCATACAATTAAAGAACTAATCTATAAAATTCACTATACTCTTTGAGCAAAGTGAAGAAATAAATGTATTCCAAACAATCAGGAATATTTTTCAATGTAACCGCACTGTGAAACGTATGCAGTTGGGGAAAATGCTTCATACAATATGATGCACTTAAGTGTTTTTTCAACTATCTCCATAAAAGTGTTTAATTTATGTTGAATTTTTGACTCCCTGTCCTGTCTTTATCCCGGCCAAGTGAATTCACATTTTTTCCCCACATTTAAAATGTGCTCTATCCATTATTTCAATAAGTGAAAGTTTTAGGTAGTGCACACGGAACATTTTCTATTGACAACAAAATTGTAAGTCGCACGGCCGGGTTAGGTAAAAGGCAAACATTTTGTTTATTTTGGTTGCTTTGGACCATTGTCACATAGAAGAAAGACGTTTAACCGCCGAGAAAAAAACGATCTTTAAATTTGTGGTGAGTAGGTATATATAATTTTACAGAAATGCGTTTTTTGAAAAAACAACTATATTATGTATATTTTAATTAAAAGTATGTTTCAATAAAAGGTTTTAATAATAATAATATATTTCAATCTAGTCTTCTAGTTGTGACCTACGAACTTTCGTTTATCGTATTTTTTATAAGTGCGGGATATAAAAGCTTTCTTACATTTCTAAAATTCAACTTGGAATACTTGAATAACATTTTTTAATTTGGAACTTTTGTCTAGGCCAGGGGTCGGCAACCTTTTGAGTCGGAAGAGCCAAAAATTACAATTTACAAATTTCAAAGTTTTTCCTTGACTTATAGGTTGGTATGAGGCTGACCACCCATACTGTAAAAAATGGTTCACTTTGCCAATGTCGCCCCTGTTTCAGGGAAGGTCGGCAAGAGTTGCAGGGCTTATGTTCATTTAAGATTGGGTTTTTATATTGTAGTTCCACATGCGGTATGTGTGAGCGCGAAATTATGCGTGTCTGCTTATGGGAATGCATTTGATGTGAATCTCAAATGATACATATCTTATTTTGGATTTGGATTTGTAAAGAGCCACAAATGTTTTTTTGCCAACAACAAATAGCGTCGATGGGGCGGGGGGAGGGTGGGGGGTGAAAAGCGAGTACAAGTAGCGGAGAGATCGTTAATCGATTCAGAACGATTTAGTTTTTTTCGATCAGAAGTATAATTCTGTGTTTTTTTTATATTTGCGTATGAAGCTAAAGAGCCGTAACTTCACACCCAAAGAGCCGCATGTGGCTGGTGAGCCGCAGGTTGCTTACCCCTAACCAAACCGATATCGATCAAACATATTTACTATACCACCATACTACACGTGTTTGTTTGTACTACACGTGTTTGTTTGTGGGCATACATCTGAGAGCTTTGAATGAATATATCCTTGCAACTTAGATTATAGATTATAGATATTTGTAAAAAGTCCGGTCTATAGCTTAGTTGGTAGAGTAACTGCATTCCATGCCGAGATCTCGAGTTAGAATCCCACTGAAGTTGTCAGAAATTATTTCTCGTTTCAGTGTTTATTTCTAACCCAAAATAAAATACCGGCAAGGCTTACTCAGCCTTCATAAGAAATGAGTGTCAAGCCACTCAGGAGCTGAATAACATCCATTTTAAGTTGGCGTAAAGTAAAAGTTACTGGGTTGTTCATTTTAGATTTGGATTTTAAATTATGAGTAGGTACACATGCAGCATTTGTAAGCGTGAACTTACATGTGTCTACTTGTGAGCATGCATTTTATATGAATCTTTAATGTAAATATATATTTGCAACTAAGATTATGTATTGTAGTTGAATATAATGGTCTTCTTCTATTGGGTGGTTTCAAAATTTACCGACCTCGTTGCTGAAATATTGAGAATTGAGAACCATTGTTTATTTGATCACCATCTATATATATATATTCCTTGACTTATAGGTTGGTATGAGGCTGACCACCCATACTGTAAAAAATGGTTCACTTTGCCAATGTCACCCCTGTTTCAGGGAAGGTCGGCAAAAGTTGTGGGGCTTATGTTCATTTGAGGTTTGGATTTTATTTGTAAGTACACAATCAGCATTTGTAAGCGCGAACTACACTTGTTGGTTTGTGGGCATACATCTGAGAGCTTTAAATGAATATATCCTTGCAACTTAGATTATAGATTATAGATAGATCAAACTTCACAGGATTCATTCTAAAAATATGTTACATGTTTCCTGAAAATTTCGTCAAAATCGGATGAGCGATTTATGAGTCTATAGGGAACATACATACATACATACATACATACACACATCCTTCTTTATAGATATAGATAGATAGATTGCATTCCATGCCGAGATCTCGAGTTAGAATCACACCGAAGTTGTCAGAAATTATTTCCCGTTTCAGTGTTTATTTTAAACCCAAAATAAAATACCGGCAAGGCTTACTCAGCCTTCATAAGAAATGAGTGTCAAGCCACTCAGGAGCTGAATAACATCCATTTCAAGTTGGGGTAAAGTAAAAGTTACTGGGTTGTTCATTTTAGATTTGGATTTTAAATTATGAGTGGGTACACATGCAGCATTTGTAAGCGTGAACTTACATGTGTCTACTTGTGAGCATGCATTTTATATGAATCTTTAATGTAAATGTATATTTGCAACTAAGATTATGTATTGTAGTTGAATATAATGGTCTTCTTCTATTGGGTGGTTTCAAAATTTACCGACCTCGTTGCTGAAATATAGAGAATTGAGAACCACTGTTTATTTGATCACCATCAAACTTCACAGGATTCGTTCTAAGAATATGTTACATGTTTCCTGAAAATTTCGTCAAAATCGGATGAGCGGTTTATGAGTCTATAGGGGACATACATACATACATACATACATACATACATACATACATACATACATACATACATACATACATACATACATACATACATACATACATCCTTCTTTATAGATATAGATAGAGATCCCACTTAAAAAAAAAAGTGGGAATGCCAGAATCTTAGCCACCTCTGGGGAGATTACGGAAGCTTTTGATAATATTATGGAATGTATAATATCACTTATACCTAAAATTTATTTCAAATATTTTTGATATTATAGGAAACTAATGGTGAGGTCATGTCAAATAAAAGTTTTTTTTTTGTTTTAAAAATTTATTTCTTTTAAAATAAAAGTTTACAAGTTTACACAAATATACATTCTTAAATAATACACCGAACTACATTTTGGTTTTAAGCTAAATTAAGGTAATTAAGGTTTTGGCAAATTAAGTTAAAATAATGTAAATCATTTTGAAAGTTTGATGTCAATTAAAGTTTTTTTTTGAGGTTACGACGGAAATACGTTGTCCGGCACCAGGCCACCAATACACCATTTTCACGCACTTTTTTCACGCACAAAGTATTATATTCTTTTCAAATAACTTTTTGCACAATTTAACGCCGGTGAAAACAGCCAAAAACAGCATTCAACGGTTAAAATCTTACGACCCCACGCCAAGCAAGCGTTATCCGTGGGCGCCATTTTGGCTGTCAAGGGAATATCGGTAATACCAAATAGTAGTTTCCTACTATTATTTTGGACAAGAACCAATAAAGCAGCATCTACTGGTAGAGTAAGGAAGCTTGGTGGTCAATAGCGTTGTATGGAAGATTCCTTAGCATGCTGATATCTATGTAACGGAGTAGAAGAAGATTTATTTTTTATCAAATTGTAAGTTAATGTTCACTTGTTCCTACCAAAATAAATGATTGAGTGAGTATGTCAGGCCTAATTTGTATTTTAGGGTTATAAAATATACTATGACATCCAATTATAACATTCAATATGGTGCAAGTAGGCATTTTGTTTTAATTTTTCTTGCACCGAATGTTCGGCATTTGAACCGAATTTCGGCCGAATACCGAAGTTCGGTTCAAGCTGCCGAAATTCGGTGAAACCGAATGTAAAACGAATTTCGGCCCATCCCTAGTTTTTATACATTTTTCGACTTACGCAATCAAAGTGAGTTTACTCAATTAGGGACAAATTTAGTTTTTTTTGTTCAGCTAAAATTATTTTTGGGGTTGCATACGCTTGTTCAGCTTCATTCAGATGTATATTTGTGTGTTGGCAGATTGCCACATTGAAGGCGACCATCGAGGACCTTACAGAAAAGTTGGAGACCCTGCGCGTGCGGCGGCTTGAGGACAGGGAGAAGCTCAAGGAGTTGGAGCGGCTGAGGATGCAGCTGGAGCAGATGACGGAGTTCAAGGCCAGGATCATGGAGTCCCAGGCCGCGCTGCAGAGGGACCTGCAGAGGGCCAGGCTGGAGGTGAAATTTAAGCTGTTCTAAGGATTAGGAATATGCTATGTTAGGCACCAGAAAGAATCAAAGTTGGAAACTAACACCTTAACTCCTCGGGTGCCGGAACGCGGATCCGTGCTCTTAGTACTAATCTTGATTTTTTCTTAGTTTTTAGTTTGGGTAGAACCAACCACCAATAAGTTCAAAGCATTCATTTTCCTTTGTAAATATTTAAGTTGACCTTGAAAACAGACTCTCGATAAAGACAAATTATACAATTTGTTTACAAAACAACACTCACACACAAAAAAATGTTTTGTTTACATTCCAAGGAGTCATTGAACTCTAACATATCCTTGCCGAAAATGCCTAGGTGACTTTCAACAAAGAGATTATAATCTATTTTTAGAAGGAAATGTTTTTTCGTAATAATAATATTATGAAACAGTGCAGTGATTACGTCACTCATGATGTTTTTATAAATTATGCACTAAAAAAACTTCATTTCACTGATTTTTGAGATAAAAAAACGGATAGGAGAAATGTTATGTATGTTTGGAGATATTTCAAATCAAAACCAAGAGATCGGTTGCTGGATAATGGTTAAAAATTGCCGGCTCACCAGAAGTTAACGTATGTTTTTGTGTTTAGGCTCGAGAAGCATGTGCTGCCCGGGATGCTCACGCTGAAGAAATGGCCGACCTGTCAGAAACGGCGGAGATGGCCGCCCTGGACAAGGAGATGGCCGAAGAGAAGGCAGAGACGCTGCAGCTGGAGCTGGACGCCTGCAAGGAGCGGCTGGAGGAGGCCCTGCTGGATCTGCAACTGCTCAAGGCAGAGAGGGAAAATACAGGTAGTGTAATGCAAAATAAATAAAATCTCACATGAACATAAACTTTGCAACTCCTGCCGCCTTTGCCGGAAACTGGAGTGGCATTGGCAAAAGTGAACCAAGTTTTTACTGCATGAGGGGTCAGCGGCATAGAAAAATACAAATTTTGAGCAGTGAAACAATGCAGTGAGATGATGCAGTTCTTGTATCTGATTCAGCAGTAGAATTGCAAACAATGCTCTCTAGATTGAATGAAGCTTTGAAAGGTAACCATTTGAAGTTGAATGCAAGTAAGACGAAAGTATTGATTTTTGAAAGAGATGATGAAAGTATGAATTATGAATTTAAAATTAATGGAATGAATGTTGATGTCGTAAATGAGTTTGTATACCTGGGAAGTAAGTTTGAAAAAGATGGAAGAATGACCGGTGAATTTGAAAGAAGAATAATGAAAGGCAGGTGCGTACTGGGTGCTACCGCTAGCATCGCCAGGAACCAGAATCTCTCAAAAAATGTTAGATTGGCGGTGCACGGTGGTATACTAGTGCCAACCTTGATGTTTGGAAGTGAAGCCTGGACGGTGAGTGAAAGGGAAATTAGTAAAGTCCATACAGTAGAAATGGACTATCTAAGAAGTATGATTGGGAAAAAACGAAGTGACAGAGTGAGGAATGATTTTGTAAGAGAAGAATGTGGTGTAAGGGAAAGTGTGAAAGTGAAGATTAAAAGAAGTATGTTAAGATGGTTCGGGCATATGGAGAGAATGAGTGATGAAAGATTGACGAAGAAAGTATATGTTGCTAAAATAGATGGATGTCGTGGTAGAGGAAGACCGAGAAAAGTATGGATGGATCAAATTTCTGAAATAGCGAATGAATGGGATATCCAGAGTCATAATAAAAGGAGGACTTGCATGAAAAAGGTTATGACTCTGGATGAAATGAAAGAAGTGTGCAAGGACAGGAAGAAGTGGCGGCTAATCTGCAATGGTGATTTTTAATGTTGGTGTATTCATTTGCTACATTTTTTGCATAGGAAATTTCTGACTTTTTTTGTATAGATTTCTTTGTAAGGTTTTGTTTTTTTATATATTTAAATGTAATTTTTTATTCATATTCCTTGACTTATAGGTTGGTATGAGGCTGACCACCCATACTGTAAAAAATGGTTCACTTTGCCAATGTCACCCCTGTTTCAGGGAAGGTCGGCAAAAGTTGTGGGGCTTATGTTCATTTGAGGTTTGGATTTTATTTGTAAGTACACATTCAGCATTTGTAAGCGCGAACTACACTTGTTGGTTTGTGGGCTTACATCTGAGAGCTTTAAATGAATATATCCTTGCAACTTAGATTATAGATTATAGATATTATAAACAATTAACGTACTTAAGATCAAATTAAAATGAAACTTAATTAATTAAAATTACAAGTTCTAGCTGCCAACATTGCGAAACAACCGCCATTTCTTTTGGTCCTTGCATACTTCTTTCATTCCATTCAGAGTCATAATCTTTTTCATAATCATAACCAATAATTAGTACTTATAAAAAAGTGCAAACGCCCTTGGAAAACAGCACCATCAATTAGGAAAATCGGCTAACAATCTATTATTTGCATTTTTTTTATGTGCAGGAGTTAAGGACGAAGGGGGTGTCGTCAGCTCTGGAACTGTTTACGAGCTGAAACAGTTAGAGCAACAGAACGCTCGTCTGAGAGACACTCTCGTTAGGCTGAGGGACCTGTCTGCTCACGAGAAACATCACATGCAGAAGATGCAAAAGGTAAACAACACACGGTTTGCCAATTATGATTAAGCTTCGCTCGTTAACATGCTGACGCTTATTTATATATTTTGCTTTTTGTTAGGATAGTTAAATTATACTGTGGTCTCTTGATAATCTACCGCTTTAAGGATAGTTAAATTATACTGTGGTCTCTTGATAATCTACCGCTTTACCTACTTAAGCAAACATAATGTTTGCATCATCAGGTATTCTAGTTAATACTAATGCCATGTTCGGGGAGCTCGTTTGAGACCTGTGAGCGCTAACAGTAAAAATCATGGTTGGAGGAGCTGGCTCGCAAAGCTCCCCGAACGATCATAAGCGAATCTATGTCAACCAGACAGCAGCTGTCAAAGCTTGGCAGAATGGATGTAGATTTCTCAAAATGCATCATTGAGTCATGTTCAGAAGAATTTTCAATTATTGATGTGCGTTTGGTAGCTCGAAACCATTTATTAACATTGTGGCCAATGTTTGTTTTTTTTGAGGTTAGTTGCCATTTGTCAGTGGAACAGTATGAACCATCGGTGTGAAGTTAGGAACGCTTATGCCGACCCACCTTCACAAATAAGTGAAATTGGCGAACTGCGAAGCTCTTGTGTGCGACTCATACTATTTACTTAAGAGGGGCTCCCCGAACGGTTTAGATATGTAACTGTATAGATATTTTAATTGTAAGTAGGTATATTTGCTGAGCTGGTTGTCAATTTTTAATTGTACACAACAAAATTAGAAAATAAAATAATAATAATAGTTTTATTTCTATCTAGCACTACTTGAGTTTGATTATCAAGAGACCTCTGTACTTCAGTGGATTTTTACTGCAGATCATGAATATTGTTTTAGCCTTTAATATTATTTAATGCTTATTTTGTTTGCCTTTATTATAGAATGTCGTCGCAAGGCACCCACCAAAGGTTTGTAAGACGCACAATGTATGCACGCACAATGCCATTGCACACATATAAAGTCTCTTCATATGGACTAGTACGCTAAAACAAATGCTACTAAGATACGCATACAGTGTAACTTCTTGCCGTGTTTTCCCCTAAAGGGGTCGTGACATACGGTCAACAAGACAAACATTAAAAAAAAAAACGCAACTAAGCTACACATATAGTGTAACTTCTTGCCTGCATTTCCCCGAAGGGGTCGCATGTGGCGCTTCGGGACCTATTTATTTTTACAGGTAAGGGGGCCGGCCTCACACCAACCACTTTCAGTTGAAGTGGGGGTTTCCCAGCTCCCGGGGGGGCTGGTTCTCATTTCTTGAAAAGGCTGAGTAGACCTTTGAGATCGAACCCTTGCTCTCGGCATGGAATGCAAGCATTCTACCAATTGAGCTATCGACCTTTTTTACGAGCTTGATCGTCGTCGCTACAAAGCGCCAATTCTCAAGCAAGACCCAGTTGCTGTAAGGCTGGATGGACCTTTGGAAACATTCCTTAGTGTCAAACCAACACTCAGATTAAGATGTTTCAGTTGTATGCTTAGGAATGTTCTTGAGAGAGTTTTTTTTATACTTTTGTACCAGTATTGTGCGTGCATACTCCTTAGTGTGTGAAATGACATGAACACATTTCCAAGTCTTGCTGCATACCAACCCGACAACAAAATAATATAAACCTCCCGTCTTAACAACAAATTGACCACCAACCCTGTTAAAACATGTTTGATATTTGACTTTATCCATTTACTAAAGCAGACATTATAATAATAATATTAGGATGATTTATTTGGTGAGCGCTGTTTTTGTGTGTATCACACCTCAAGAGCCCTCTGCGAGCTTGATCGTCGCTGTAGAAAGCGCCAATTCTCAAGCAAGACCCAGTTGTTGTAAGGTTGGATGGACCTTTCAGTGACCGGTCTTTGGTAAAGGTTTATGAATTTTTCAACTCAGCGAAGAGCACATTCGAAATATAAATGGTATATTTTTTTGTGCTCCGCCGGGATCCGAATCCACAACCTTCCATTTACGAGTCCGAAGTGTTGACACTACGGACTACGGACCGGTCCAAGATGCCAACGACACGCGGTGTACCTGAGCGGTCACCCATCCAAGTACTATCCGCGCCCAATGTTGCTTAACTTCGGTGATCAATGGGAACCGGTGCTTTCAACATGGTAACGTCGTTGACACAATGTATTGTATCTTTGAATACACGGTATTCAAGTGATGTGTACATGACGAGACCCCATGCTTCAAACAGTCGGAATCATTGACTTATAGAGGAGTAGAGACTTAAGCGCCTTTGCAATGACACGCTGTCATAAAAGGCGCTATATAAATTTTGTACTTCATTCATTCAGACTAACTTATGGTATTGAAGCATACTATGGGGCACAGTTGTCATGTCAAACACAGCAGTGGTTACCAACCAGGGGCGTGCATCCCATACAGGCACATGCACCTAATAGGTAGGCAATATATGGAAAAAAAAACGCATGTAAGCTTGATTTTGAGATTTAATATTCAAAATTTAAGTTCTATTGGAGCCATCGTTGTCACTTCAGACAATTTTAGATGATTAATAAACATGAATTTTCACAGTGTTAATACACAAACCATAAAAAATATAATTTTAGATGAGGTATTTCAAAGGAATGGGAGAAAATATTAATTCTGAAATGTATTTGCCTGTACCCTATGCACACGCCTGTTACCAACTGAGTTATCAACCGGGCTTACCTTATTCTGCATTGTTTTGTAAAATTCCCTGTTCCTTTGGTGATATTCAGTGTGCAATATTAGTTAGTTAAAGACTTGCATTTTTATCCCATCTTTTGCATCACGGATCCTATTAACATTAAAAAAAAAAACAACTTCAATGCAATAATATTCGTTATTTCACATTATCTGACGTGTGTAATTTTGCAGGATCTGGACCAGAAGAAATCGGAGATTGCCGAATTGGGGAGAACCAAGGAAAAGCTGAGTGGAAGAGTCGAAGAACTGGAAGTGCAGATTGCCGATCTGCAAGAACAGGTAATGTGCAATTTTTTACACCAAGAAGACGGCTTGGTTTTGTTTGTAGGATTAAAGATTTGATCATTTTGTTGTCAAAGAAATATTTTATCATTGTAAATGTACATTAGACCCCTTAAGACACGGTTATTCACAACACATTTGATCTATAGCTGATCCATTTGTTATCGTTCGTTTGTATGTAAAATTCACATAAGATGGCGGTTGAGCCATGGATTTGCTGCGTGTGAATAACAATGTAAGAATGTGCACCATTTACCATGAAACGAGAAGTAAATTCAAGTGATGTCTGATCTGTTGTTAAATAACCGGTCCGTAGTCTAGTGGTTAATACTTCAGACTCGTATATAGAAGGTTGCGGGTTGAATCCCGGCGGAGTACACAAATATACCATTTATATTTTCATGCTTTTTGCTGGATTCATAATTCATACACCTTTACCAAAGACCGATCGCCAAAGGTCCATCCAGCCTTAAAGCAAATGGGTCTTGCTTGAGAATTGGCGCTTTTTATAGTGATGACCTAGCTCGCAGAGGGCTTTTGAGGTGTAACACACAAAAACAGTGCTCACCAAATAAATCATCCTAATATTATTATTTTTATCAAAAATGATGTGTAAAGAAGCTGGGCTGCGGTATTTTTCAGGCAATATTCTATAATCTATAATCTAAGTTGCAAAGATATATTAATATTTAAAGCTCATATCAAATGCATGCCCACAAACAAACACGTGTAGTTCGCGCTTACAAATGCTGAATGTGTGCTTACAAATAAAATCCAAACCTCAAATGAACATAAACCCTATAACTTTTGCCGACCTTCTCTGACATTGGCAAAGTGAACCATTTTTTACAGTATGGGTGGTCAGCCTCATACCAACCTACATATAAGTCAAGGAAATATTCATGTTTGTTATTTCAAGGCTATTCCACTTAGAACTCGCTCTATGATGTATTTTTATGGATGATTTTTTTTTACAAATTACTGCAGGTTGACAGTATAACCATAATATTTAGAAGTTCAGCTATTGAAGCTTTTTCATTAAATTTTAGGTTATGTAGGAACATTTCTACTTGTCATAGTTAAACTTAGGCTCGGGATTTTCAACGTTAGCATACATGTGACTTTAAACTGATAAAAAAAAACTACCCACGCGATTGACATAAGTGCGTCCTTTTCACTCAGTATAAAGTCACCATACTAACGTTGAAAATACCCGGCCTTACTGAAGTACACGGATCGTAATAATTATGTCTAAAATCGAAACTTCGGGCGCCATCTTGTGTTGTTTTGCTCGTGGTTCTCATTTTATATTTTGATTAAAAAAAGAGTCCTTTTGACTTGTCTAAAATTTTAAGATGTGGTTTCAGTGAGGTTGTGTAAAAGATAAAAGAATATTTTGCCAATAAAAAACAAAATGATGCCCATTTATTTTATCAGTTTTATCAGTTGATAACTCTGAACTTCACAGCAGCGCCTTAGCTCAACTGGCGCCTACATTTATTATGATCCGTGTACAATACGCTAGATTTCTAAATCAATAGAAATTTCATTCCTAAATTTGTTTATTTGTATCAAATTCTCATTAGCAAAGAGCTCAAATGTCAAACACAGTTTATAGGTTATGATAACCTGAAATAAAAAATAAATGTTGCGGACATCAAATTCAAATTTCCCCACATTACTTAAAATTGATATTTTAAAATGGGGATTTGTGTTTGTAAGAGAATAAAATGTGTGACTTTTGGTTTTGTTCCCTTGACTTGCAAAATTGGAAAGATTGAATTGAATGATGTAAGTCTCACTTTCTGTATAAAAAGCTTTATGTCTGTGAATCAGCTATCATTCAATATAATTTTGAAAATATCAATGGATTCCGCACATTTAAAGTGGGGAAAACTTGTCACTTGGCCGGGCTAGAGGCAGTACAGACAGCCATAACTACAATACAATATTACATAGGTAGATTGTAAAGACACTAAAGCGCTACTTACTGCATTTATCACAACTGTCACCATAGTGCTGTAAAATAAAAATAAAACCCTGATTATCATGAATCCATTTTTTGTTTACCATTGTTCACAACCTGTGACCTCACATAGACAAAGGATATTTTAAATGTGCAGACTCCATTGTGTTCAGGTCAGGCTACACTAGAGTTAAATATGTATTGAGACCCCTACTTTAAGGTCTGCATTATTTATTTTCTCGTAATAAGCTTTCTTGAATTGTGTTTTTTTTTTAACCTCTTTAATCCCTAGACATAAACTAAGTTTCAAAAATATCAGGCGACGCATGCTGCTGAGACCTTTGAAAAAGGTGATAAATCGTTATGCAATTTGGACAATTAATCCACTGGAGAGATGTTTTCCGGGATCTGTTGCCGTGGTCTGTGGGAGCTGGAGCTTCCGGACGTTTCGCCCATGTTTAAGATGGGCTTCTTCAGTGTGAAAGTGAAATGATAAAGATGATCTTGATGAAACTGTGATGAAAGTGTGGGTACACTCGGGATTTAAGTATGAAAAATGATGACACATATGTGTTGTGTTGTGGAGTAACAGATATGTGTCAAAAGGACCCACAGCACATGGACGCTCATACAAAGCCATATATTTTCTCAAGTGGCGGAAGGCCTTCCCGTGAAGTAAAAGCAACGGCACGACAAAACAAAAACCTCTTGGTCAGAGGCGTGCCCATGACTCTAAAAGTAAATGGTTCGATGTTACTGAAGCTAATAGCATACCTTGGGTGGCACTCCTTAACGACATGTTTACTGTCCGGAAGCTCCAGCTCCCATAGAGCACGGCAACAGATCCCGGAAACCATGTCTCCAGCATCATCAGCCGGCCGTGTAAGCCTATAACTCCTTTTCAATTCATTAACTATTTTTACTGAAATATGTGTGTGTGTGTGTCAAGCAATTTCAAATTTGTGCCCGGTCTGGGACCGGTCCGTAGCTCAGTGGTAACACTGCGGACTCTGAATGGGAAGGTTGTGGGTTTGATTCCCGGCGGAGCACAAAAAATATACCATTTATATTTTCAAATTTGCTCTTCGCCGGGTTGAAAAATTCATAAAAACCTTTACCAATGACCGGTCACCACAGGTCCATCCAGCCTTACAGCAACTGGGTCTTGCTTGAGAATTGGCGCTTTGTAGCGACGACGATCAAGCTCGTAAAAAGGTCGATAGCTCAATTGGTAGAATGCTTGCATTCCATGCCGAGAGCAAGGGTTCGATCTCAAAGGTTTACTCAGCCTTCACAAGAAATGAGAACCAGCCCCCCCGGGAGCTGGGAAACCCCCACTTCAACTGAAAGTGGTTGGTGTGAGGCCGGCCTCCTTACCTGTAAAAATAAATAGGTCCCGAAGCGCCACATGAGACCCCTTCGGGGATAACGCAGGCAAGAAGTTATAAATGTGTAGCTTAGTTGCGTTTTTTTTTTTTGTTGCGTTGCGTTGCGCCCTGAAAGAGTACCTATATGTTGGCGTCATATTTGTAAGTAATTTTAAAACTTAATGTTAGCATTGTCAATGGCTCGGCGGTAAACCTGTCTGCATTTTGAGGAAAATGTTCTGCTTTCATGTTGTGAGTTTAGTTAACAAAAAAAAAAATGGTAAGATTGCACACTTTTGGGCTTTCTCCGTACAAATTTGACTCTAGAGAAGTGTGACCTATACAAAATAGAATGGTACAGTCGTATGATTATTTGTTTTGTTTGTTGTTCAACAGGTTGACGCTGCCCTCGGTGCTGAAGAGATGGTGGAACAGCTCGGAGAGAGGAAGATGGCTCTTGAAGATGAGGTAAGAATTAGGGGCTTTATTTGAAACATTATTCACAAGTGGTGGCCTTGCATATTTCCAAGAGAATGCAGTCTTGTAGTTTTTCCCTGTATTTAGGGAATATTGTAGGGAAAATATTTTTTTTGTATAAAATAATCAGTTGAAGTGGGGACTTCCCAGCTCCCAAGAGGACTGGTACTCATTTCTTGTGAGGGCGAGAGCTCGGGTTCGAATCCTACCAAGGGTGTCAGAAATGATTTTGCATTTCGGCGTTTGTTTCAAACCCCAAAATAAAATACCGGCAAAGTTTACTCAGCCTTCACAAGAAATGAGTACCCGCTCTCTCGGGAGCTGGGAAACCCCCACTTTAACTGAAGTGGTTGGCGTAAGGCCGGCCCCCTTACCTGTAAAAATAAATAGGTTCAATTCGCCATATGCCGCGTCTTCGGGGATAACTCGGCAAGAAGTTACACTATATATGTAGCTTAGTTGCGTTGCTGAGTAAACCTTGCCGGGATTTTATATTGGGTTTTGAAAAGCAACACCGAAACGGGAAATCATTTCTGACACCCTCGATTCAATTCCGATTCAAACCCGAGCTCTCAGCATGGAATGCAAGCACTCTACCAACTGTGGAAGTAGGTATGGTAGAGCCATTCCAAGTCTACTTGCTAATGATCTCCATGGCGAGCAATGAGGAGACCGCGGAATTCTGACGTCAGTCCATAAATAAGCCAACAAAATAAACTACCAACTGAGATATCGACCGGACTACCGTGTTGGAAATTGATATTTGTTTTGTTTAACAGGTCACTCAACTGAAGGAGGAAGTGTTGGAGCTGGAGGCCCTGCAGGAGGTGCATGAGCAGCTGGTGGAGTCCAACCACGAGCTGGAGCAGGACCTGAGGGAGGAGCTGGAGATGGCGCACTCCCATACCAGACAGGTGGGAACAGAGAAGACAACTGCGGCCTTGAATTGCATTCCTCTTTTTTAAGCTCATTTGCTTCTGCCAAACCATTGTTGCAGGTTTTTCAGTCACAATGCTCTTCCCTGGAACCTTCCCCCCTTAATCTTGCCCTGTATAATAAGATGAAGAAGACGGTATTTCTGATTTCTTAAAATGTGGCCGAAGTACATCAGCTTTCTCTGCTTTATTTTTGGCAGAAGCTTCTTTGTGGTGCAAATATGCTGGAGGTCTTCTCATTGGTGACCCAGCCAAGAGATCCGAAGCATTTTTCGGTAGACACACATCTTGAACGCTTCAAGTCTCATAAGTGCTTGTTGATGCTTGATTCTAAATCTAAGTTGCAAAGATATGTATCATTTGAGATTCATATTAAATGCATTCCCACAAGCAGACACGCATAATTTCGCGCTCACACATGCCGCATGTGGACCTTCAATATAAAAACCCAATCTCAAATGAACATAAGCCCTGCAACTCTGGCCGACATTCCCTGAAACAGGGGTGACATTGGCAAAGTGAACCATTTTTTACAGTATGGGTGGTCAGCCTCATACCAACCTATAAGTCAAGGAATAACTGATTGATTATTTGATTGATTTAATTCACATGCTTTGTTTTTCAGGCCATCAGAGAGAGGGAGGCAGCTCTGGAGAACCTGATAGACAGAGACAACACCATCGGCAAGTTCCGGGAGCTGGTGCAGAGGCTGCACGAGCAGTGCACCGAGTACAGGAACAGGCTGCAGGAGAAGGATAACCAAGGTCAGACATCATCGTCCTGAATAGGAGTGTTAGAATTATACGTCCGACTGATGATGCTGCAGAAATGTTTGCCCGCATCTGTTTCCGTGGTCTGTGGGAGCTGGAGCTTCCGGACGTTTCGCCCATGTCTACGATGGGCGTCTTCAGCATGAAAGTGAAATTATGAAGATGATCTTGATAATAGTGTGGGATTTAAGTAAGAAAAATTATGACACTCATACTCATACCACTTAACCTCTACACTATGGACCAGTCTTGATTGTTCAAAAATACTTCAAAAGTCCTCCAAGCTGTCATACCTATCTCAAAGATCTCCTAATTTTTTAATTTTTTTTTTAAATAGATTTGTGGAAAGAAATGGAATTCACCGACCTATTTTGCCTGGCCAGTTGTCTTCATGCGAAAGCAGAAGCTTGTGTGCATGCAATGGCATCTGTTGAACCATTGTCGAAGTTATGGTCAAGTGGGCCAGAAGTAGATTCGAACCAACGTTATTCTGTTCCAAATACTCTAATCTAACACGCGCCTCTACCCCCTCAGCCATAACACCGACAAATCTGAATTTTGAATCTCGTTGTTGTCTGCCCTGGATGTCTCTTGTTAAGTATGTCATGTTTTCAGGCGTGGAGGCGCGCATCATATCCGAGCAGCGCCTGGAGTCGCTGGTGTTCAGTGAGAGTGGGCGGGCAGCCAGCACCAGGGCCGCGGACCTGCAGGTCAGGGCGCTGCAGCTGAAGCAGGCCGGGGAGCACACGCAGCTGCTGCAGGCCTACATGCCCACACACCTCATGACCACCGGAGGTGATGATCCTCTTTACAATCCGCTTGTCTCCAAGAAATAATAGCTCTCTATCTCTTCTTCATATTTTCCCGCATTGGCTGTTAGTAGAGTCGGGACTAGAGCTTACAAATGCTGACAAATTAAAATCCAAACCTCAAATGAACATAAACTCTATCTCTTGTCGACCTTCCTGGAACAGGCGTGACATTGGCAAAGTGAACCATTTTTTACAGAGTGGTCAGCCTCATACCAACCTATAAGTCAAGGAATATACCAATGCATAAGTCAAGGTCTATTTATAACCATGGTCTATATGCAGCAGGGTTTGAAATAAACACTGGAACGGGAAATCATATCTGACATCCTCGGTGGGATTCAAACACGAGCTCTCTCGATGATGGTAAAAGCTTTGAAAGCTGCCAACAGAAAAGTAAGGGTCCCCGTGTGTGCACTCATTTGTATTGGAGCGTCCTTCAAGTATTGTTTGTTGACGTTGTTTTAATTTGTCACCAGGTGACCACGACGCTATCCTGCTGCTCCTGCTGATCCCCAGGATGATCTGTAAGGTGGAGATACTGATAGGACAACTCAGAGAGAAGTAAGTTCTTGTATCAAAACTTATATAGAACCCTCTGCGAGCTTGGTCGTCACTATAGAAAGCGAAAATTCTCAAGCAAGACCCAATTGCTATAAGGCTGAATTGACCTTTGGTGACTGCTCTTTGGTAAAGGTAGATTAATTTTTCAATCCAGCGAAGACATAATATTTGAAACTGTTAATGGTATTATTTGGTTCTCTCCCGGGACGACTTTCAATTTACGAGTCCGAAACTTTACCACTGGTTGTGTAATAATATTGATACATTCTTGTTGCAGGTTCCCCGCCCTGCCGCACATAGACCGTGACTCCGTGGTGAAGCACCATGGGGTGGTGCAGTTCAGCTTCAGGTGCGGCATGCAGTTCCACCTGCACATGATACTGGTGAGGGTTTCATTCATTTACAGGTTCCCCGCCCTGCCGCACATAGACCGCGACTCCGTGGTGAAGCGTCGAGTCATGATACTGGAATGAATTGTACAGAAATTGTACAGTTTTGACCGCTTTGCTTAGAAAATTTTCTACGCAGTTGATAGTGAAACATTCTTCCAATAACCAATCTGTAAAGCAGTATAGTCCATAAGAGCTGAAGTGCTTAGCGGGAGGGGTATGTAGCAAGGACGTGCACATCGTTTTAAGGGTGAATAGCCAACAATTTGGAATTTTACCGGTTTCTGAATGATAAGACATTGAATTATTGTGAAAAATGTGCTTTTACATAAAAAAAAAAAAAAAAAAACGCAACTAAGCTACACATATAGTGTAACTTCTTGCCTGCGTTATCCCCGAAGGGGTCGCATGTGGCGCTTCGGGACCTATTTATTTTTACAGGTAAAGGGGCCGGCCTCACACCAACCACTTTCAGTTGAAGTGGGGGTTTCCCAGCTCCCGGGGGGGCTGGTTCTCATTTCTTGTGAAGGCTGAGTACACCTTTGAGATCGAACCCTTGCTCTCGGCATGGAATGCAAGCATTCTACCAATTGAGCTATCGACCTTTTTACGAGCTTGGTCGTCGTCGCTACAAAGCGCCAATTCTCAAGCAAGACCCAGTTGCTGTAAGGCTGGATGGACCTTTGGTGACCGGTCATTGGTAAAGGTTTTATGAATTTTTCAACCCGGCGAAGAGCAAATTTGAAAATATAAATGGTATATTTTTTGTGCTCCGCCGGGAATCGAACCCACAACCTTCCCATTCAGAGTCCGCAGTGTTACCACTGAGCTACGGACCGGTCCGGGACATAATGGGGTAATATCACATATTTTTATTATTATTTAGGCGGATGTGACGTCACTGGACTTTCAGATAGTATGTATTTCATAGAACTGCAGCGAGGCCCCCAGGTAGCCTGGCGGATATGTAATATATATATAGCAGTGGGGTAGCAGTAATATATATAGCCTGATGTAATATATACAGATTTCTCCAAGGCGTTTGATCGTGTGAATCATGATGTTCTTTTGAAGAAGATGGACGATTTTGGTTTCACAAAACCTCTCTTAATCTTTTTCTCTTCATTTCTTAAAAACAGAAGCCAATTTGTGCAAATAAATGACCAACATTCGGCTAATTTTTTTCCAACTTCAGGAGTTCCTCAAGGCTCTAATTTAGGCCCTCTAGCCTTCATTGTGTTCATTAACGACATTGCGGACAAGATCAAAAATAGTTCTTGTCTTCTTTACGCTGATGACATGAAAATTTATACAGAAATCAAGGATTTTCAAGACTATTAATTTACAGATGGATTTGAACTCTCTGCTGATGTGGTCCAATAATAATGGATTGAACTTCAACATTAGCAAGTGTTCTGTCATGTCATTCACAAGATCCGCTTGTCCCATAATCCATGAGTACAGTATTGGTGGGTCGATACTGGCTCGTGTCTTTTCATTTAGGGACCTGGGCGTAGTTTTTGATCCTGGTCTGAAGTTTACAGAACATATAACGCAGTTGACGACCAAATGCTACCAGTTATTGGGCTTTGTGATCAGAATTAGCAATAATTTTGAGTCACCGAGAGCTATGGTGGATGTCTTCAACTGTATTGTACGTTCTAAATTAGAGTACGCTGTCGAGGTTTGGGCCCCGTATCAGCGGAAGTATGTAGATCTTTTGGAGCAAATTCAAAAAAAGTTTTTGAGGTACCTCCTCATGAGAATACATGGGAATTATCCCAAGTTTATGCACCATGAGGAATTACTTGAGAAAACCAGCTCCAGGAGCCTGGAATCTCGGCGCAACGGTTCTCTTATGGTGCTTTGTTACAAGATCATCTATAATCTATAATCTATAATCTAAGTTGCAAAGATATATTCATTTAAAGCTCTCAGATGTATGCCCACAAACCAACAAGTGTAGTTCGCGCTTACAAATGCTGAATGTGTACTTACAAATAAAATCCAAACCTCAAATGAACATAAGCCCCACAACTTTTGCCGACCTTCCCTGAAACAGGGGTGACATTGGCAAAGTGAACCATTTTTTACAGTATGGGTGGTCAGCCTCATACCAACCTATAAGTCAAGGAATATGAATAATAAATTACATTTAAATATAAAAAAGAACAAAACCTTACAAAGAAATCTATACAAAAAAAGTCAAAAATTTCCTAACGTAATCATTAACGGCTTAATTGACAGCCCCACCCTGTTAGAGAGTTTTGAGCTTTATGTGCCAGATGGCTACGGCCGGGGAAGACGGCATGAACTTTTTCATGTACCGCTGTCCCGTACCGACGTCATGGCACAACATGCCTTAACTCGGAGTGTTACTCTGATTAATTCCGCTGACATAGACATTTTTTACATTAACTTTTTTACAGAATCATTCAAAGATCTAGTTAAAGAGCTCCTCCCAGCTTGTTAATGACTGTGTGAGGGTGCACTGTAATAAGGGAAACCTGTTGTGCACAAAAAAAAAAAAAAAAAATATATATATATATATATAGTGACGTCACGGCTTGGCTAGCCGACCGCGCTGTGTTTTAGCTGGACTCAAATTCTTGGCATTTCATTTTAATTATCAATTAAATATTTATTTTTACTACTTAAAAAATATATGGTTGTGATCCTTGAAGTGTACTCTACACAACCATAGCATTTTCAACCGCATTCCCCACCACTGCAATTACCCCATTGTGTACCTATCTTGCAGTTTCCAAGTATTGAATGCCCTACTTTACTAGAACTGGGGGTGCAAGAGAGACCTCACATTGATGTCTGTTGTGTGTTTCACAGAGTGTCCTGCATCAGTTCAATGCGGCCTTGAACACATGCACTCCAGAAGCTCTGCTGAATGCTGCAGCCGCTTTACCAGAACTGGTGGTGCAAGAGAGACCACTGGATGCGGCTCTGGAACTTCTGAAAGCTGATCGGCTGGACGAGAACTGCCCTACAGAAGGTATTTTTTTTAACACACAGCCAAACTCAGTTTTAACAAAGTTAAGTTTAAGTTTTTCCGTCTAAGTGTAAGTCTTGGTTTTAACGAAGTCAAGTTAAAGTTTTTTGAACTTGCTGCATTTTGGATATGAAGCTGCAGCTTCATATCCAAAGAGCTGCATGTGACTCGCGAGATGCAGGTTGCCGACCGCTGACCTAGGATATACTGGAGTTTGCATCTGGTCACAGGGTGTATACCGATGAACTGTTTCTAATGATACCTTGTATTCCCCAGCGTTGGAGAAGGTGTTTGTGTGCCTGTCCACCCTGCAGACCTCCCTGCTGACCCCCCCGGCCTCCGCGGACTCCCCCAAGCCGTCCAGCAGGCCGGGCGAGGCCCCCGGAGTGCGCGCGTGGACGCAGGGCGTGTGCTGCGCCATGGAGGCCATGGCTTGTGACGGCCAGTCCTTGAAAGCACTGCTACCAGTGAGTTCAGAGTATAATCTATAATCTACATTGCAAAGATATATTGTCATGTTTAATGCATGCCCACAAGCAGGCAAATGTAAGCTTACGCTAACACATGTTGCATTCGTGCATACCAATTAAACCACATAACTCATTACAGAGTATTTATGGCAAACAAATATTATTCCTGTATTGTGTTGTCAGGCAGGAGAAGAGGGCCAGGAGCTGCAGCAGCTGGCAGAGCTGCTGGGCGTGACCTCGGAGACGGTGCTGGGGCAGCTCAAGGCCATCAGGAGGAGGCTGCCCACCGACCCCAGCATCACCAGCTTGGGACTGGATCCAGAGGTAACAGCCTTATTTCAGTTTTAGGGTTAGGGATTGATCCTCGTCATCCTGTGGCAGGAGGTTCCAGGAGGACCAGCAACTGCAAATGCACGCTCTCCAAACAATGTTGTTGATGTTGCAGTGGTGGGAGCGCGTGGGCATGGGTGTGCGGCGCGAGTGCCTGCGCGCTGGGCGCTGCGCCCACGAGGCTGCCCGCGCCTGTGGACTCCAGGCGGGACTCACCGAGACAGGAGTGGGGGCGCAGGAGCTCAAGAGGGTCTGGGACGCCGCCAGCGACAAGCACTACAGACAGGTGAGACCATCTCCTCATTCTTCCTCAGCCTTTCTCAGTCCACTTCTCCAGTCTTCTTTATGCCTTTAAATTGGCTGCTTATGATGTTTAGTTAATGGGAGTTGGAGGGTCTGCCGACTGTTAAGCAGAGAAAACTGATGTACTTTGACCACATTTTGAGAAATGAGAAATACTATCTCTTTCATCTTATCATACAGGGTAAGATTGAGGAGAGATCTCAGGGACGCCGAAGGACATTGTTGCTGAAAAACCTGTGACAGTGGTTCGGTAGAAGCAACAAATCGCTATTTCGAGCCGAGTCAAAATAGCATCCAATGTCAAAATAGCCATGACGATCGCCAATCTTCGATAGAAGTGGCACGAAAAGAAGAAGCAGGAGGGAGTTGGCAATAACTCACCACATTTGCTGTAATATAGATTTGTGAAGAGGAATGCAATTCACCCATCAATTTTACCTAGCTAGAAACAGGTATCAACATTATCAATTAATAATTCATTAATTATTTAATAGTTTGAATGAATTATTATTTAATAACTGCCCTATGACATCTGTTGAACCAGGATTGAAGTTATCGTTGATAGGACATGATGCAAACATGGTTCGAACTGGCTGCCAATAATGCAAATTCAAGCACTGACACCTTATCGCCTCCCAGCGATTATAGATTATTATAGAGTTTACGCAATGTCTTACACTCGGGGTACTGATATCTTGTCTTAGGACTTAATTTAATATTTCATGTGTTTTCAGGATGACCTTGGTCCCCTGGCATCGCTCCGCAAGTCCCTCCAGCTGATTGCCGTGGAGGTGGCCACCCTGGCACAGTTCTCACAGCAACAGGAGTACCAGATCAACAGTAACCTGCAACAGGAACCAAAGGTACGATATTGATTCAAATAAAACAGTGTCATTGCTTCGGGCAACGTTAGGTTGTCTGATAAATTTTTTTGGAGGGACCATATCAATACTTAAAGGTAAAACTGAATAAGTGAATTATTAAGCTAACATGGGTTTCTCAGATAAATACACCTTTTTCCTATTTTCTATGAGAGAAAACACTACAAAAGTGTGAGCATCCTGTAGTTTAGAAGGTCAAGAGCACTGCCATTTAATTAGTTCACTTACTACGAGAAGTTAACACCAATAAAATGTTCTGCAAAGAATCAATGGAGGAAGGCACAAACTTTCGCCTGTCCGAAAGGCTTGCAAGAGGACTTTTTTTATGATGATGACTTGATGATTTTTTTATAGCGTCGTTTTCAGATGCAATCACTCCAAGGGCGCTTGTGCAAATGATGCCAGAAATTTGCTTATCTTCAGTGCATATCGGAACTTACCTCGGTCCTCTAGCTCTCTCACATGATGAGGCAGGTGGTTCCAGGCCAGAGGACCAGCAACTGCAAATGCACGCTCTCCAAATACTGTGTTAACTCTTCTTATGGCCCTATAATACGTGACTTTGCTCCGGTTTCCGCTGAGCGTAGTGTGAGGCTATTTTGGCCGAGGGCGACGGGCTTGATAAAATCAGCGAGATATTTGGGTGTTTTTCCAAATAAAGCTTTGTGGACCATCAAACATTCTCTGGGACACGGAGCCAGTGAAGCTTCTGGAGAAGAGGAGTAATGTGATTCAAATTTGACTGATCATCATGCGAGCACATGCATTGACATTTTGATTGTTGATAAAAATTTATTATTGCGACAAAATACTTTTTATCACTGCTTCTCGTTACAGGTCACTCCTCCCATCATGCTGCGTGCTCAGATGGTGAAGAAACAGCTGGAGGAAACCAAAACCCTGACCCTGAAGCTGGAGAACAAGGAGGCGGATCTGAGGGAGCTCAAGAAACTTCTCAAGGTTGGACTTCTTACATATTTCCTTCTTTTTATAGCCACGCATCCTCAACCATGGCACTACTGACTGACAGAAAACATTGACCTTAACTGTTTGAGTTCCGAATTAAAATTAATCAAATTAAATTTGACATAATATATTATTTTTTCCGGGTTGTGTAGCCGTGGTCTGGTTGGTTTTTATTCCGTATAGTTTCACCCATAGGCTTCGATGGGCAGTATCAACGGTTAGCCAGGCGCTTTGATCTTCTCAGAGGTTCTGGTGTACTTGAACCGGCGCTGGCCTTTGAGTAAAGTGTTGTTGTGTTTTTTGAATTGACAGTAAGAAATCGTCCCCGTAGTGCTTGTTTGTCTTATGTCCATCAGAGGTAATTTTCTCATGAGCAATGTTTGTGTGTGTACTGGACCAATGTGTCTTATGAAAACCGGAAATCGATTTAAAAAATATTTAAAACAACTCTCACATTATCGTGCTTTACGTTTTTTTCTTAGCTCAGATTGTGTAGAATGTGATTCTCATGACAATTTTATTGAAAGGTCATCTTTGAATCGAATGGCAGATAAGCTAAACAAGTCAATTGTACCCAGCGTTTCAATTGTCCTTGGATTGTGTGTTGCAGGCCAAGCAGGATGAGATGTCGGAGATGCAGATCCGCAAGGAGCTGGCGGAGAAGAAGCTAAGCTCCACAGCCAGGGACCAGGAACTCACGGTGGAGAAACTCACCAGGAAACTGGAGGACGCGCAGAACCAACTCAAGAGGTAAAGCATCTTACATCGTCATCATAAGCTCGACAGCCCTGGGTGGGCCTTGGCTGAGTCCAAGATTCTCCTCTTGTATGAAATGCCATAAACTGTGTACCTTGGCATTCAATTTCTCCCTTAAAGTAATACTTGTAAATTAACTTTTTAATATTTTTATTCCTTGACTTATAGGTTGGTATGAGGCTGACCACCTATACTGTAAAAATGGTTCACTTTGCCAATGTCACCCCTGCGTCAGGGAAGGTTAGCAAGAGTTGCAGGGCTTATTGTCATTTGAGATTGGGTTTTTATGTTGTAAATCCGCATGCGACACTTACACGTGTCTGCTTGTAGGAATGCATATAATGTGAACCTAAAATGTAATATATCTTTGCAACTTAGATAGATGAAGAGCTTGATATTAAAATTCTTCTCAAAAAATATCTTCTTATTAGCATGCCTGTTATCGTTTTTGAGGTTAATTGTGTGTGTGATTTGTGTGCGCTTAGGAAGGAGAAGGAGTTTGAGGAGACCATGGACCACCTGCAGCAGGACATAGACTCGCTGGAGAGTGAGCGCGGCGCCCTCAGGGACAAGCTCAAGGGCATCAAGAAGGGAGACAAGAGCATCACCATTCCAGGTACCATGACTTCAATGATTCAACTATGTTACCGCATGCTGGAAATATGTACAGCTATCCTATTTTCATTTTAATTTGATTTTATGTTTGTCATTTGACTTTCTGAAATTTTCGTGCTCCTTGACTGATGAATAATGATTTCGGACCTATTCAATCAATGGTAATATAATGACTGTTGCAGGAGAGACCTCGCTGCCCAGCAGCCCCACCAAGATGTCCATCATGGAGAGGAGCGTGGTGAGGAGCACGGCCGACAACGCCGATGGCTTGCAGCAGGAAGTGGCTCTGCTGCAAGGGTAAACCTTACATTCTTCTGAACAATCTGATTACAATTTTTAAATAACGTCATTCCGTCATGTAAAAATAAAAAGGTTTGGCTGGCCTTTGGGAAGAACACTGCAAGAAGTTTGTAGAATTTTTGTATTTACACGGTGAAAATTTATTTTTATAAGTATAATTTATTTTAAAAACACTCATATTTATTTTCACAAATTAAGCATGTATTTCACTTCAAGTACTTTAGACTTGCTCACGTTGAGTGTACTTTTGAAAATGACACATACAATCTGTAGCTGTCCTACAGGGTGGTACTGTCTGCTAAGCCGTTGATGACTTTCTGAAAGAGGTCAGGTTAACGGGCATGATGACCTTTATATGATTGATGTCATGGATATTGTTGTTGTTGCAGGCAGCTGCAGGTGGAGCGCTCCCAGAGGCTGAGTCTGCAGCAGCGGCAGTGCTTGCAGACCCTGAGCTCCCTCGCCCCGCTCACCAATCCTCAGCACGACCAGAAGAACATCACCAGGCTGCGCAAGGAGCTGGCGCAATTCCAATATGTATGTTACTTCTTCATCCTTTTCCTCATTGCTGAGGGTTGTGACCCTTGTGGGAGCAACCACTCTTCTCCAGTTCTCTCGTGACTGCGCTGCCCACAGCGCTCCATCGTGTCCAACGATCGGTCCATTGCGTGTCTTCTCTTTTCTTCCTCACTTCCCCCTCAAGTTGCCCATAACAACCAGTCGTTCCAGGCTATCCTCATTGCCACGGACAATGTGTCAGAAGAACTAAAGTATATATCGTACACATATACTGGCCAGAGTCAAGCCATCCATTTGACCGGTTCATAGTCATTAACGTAACGTTATTGGGATTCCCAGATTCTCAAAATTGTCAAATAATTAACAAAACTGAAATTTACTTCAACTTATAAAAATGAACTTTCACAAACTTACTGTTGAAAATCTAGATAATATGCTTTGATTGTTTTGATTTGTTGTGTCATTAGGACTGGACCATGTTCCTGGCCAAGTCCGCGGTGTGTGCCTTCCCTGATGACCCCTCCAAGTACGAGAAGGCGCTGCAGGACCACAAGGACCGGCAGAAGCTGCAGAGGAAGCAACTCATGGTAAGGCATTCTTCAGCTTTTCACTTTGGTTTCGGTTTGCTTCATTTTTATCTATTAAAACCGATTCATTCATTATCTGAGCAAACGCCGTCATCTCCAAAATGTATGATTTTTGAGATAATGATTGAATTTGATTCTGCGCAGTGTAACAAATCATTTTCTGTGTGCGATATAATGTAAACCTCACTTCCTTGACTGATAGGTTGGTATGCGGCTGACCACCCATACTGTAAAAAATGGTTCACTTTGCCAATGTCACCCCTGCTTCAGGGAAGGTCGGCAAGAGTTGCAGGGCTTATGTTCATTTGAGTTTGGGTTTTTTATATTGTAGGTCCACATGCGGCATGTGTAAGCGCGAAATTATGCGTGTCTGCTTGTGGGAATGGATTTAATATGAATCTCAAATGATACATATCTTTGCAGCTTAGATTTTGATTTAGATTTAGACTTAATCCTTCGTTATTTTAATTGAAAAAGTATGATTTCGTGCAAACGCCGTCATCTCCAGCTGGTGTTGTCGTTTTACAAGCTTACTAGTTAATTTTTCTCAAAATCATCGCTTAACGAGTTGACAGCGTTTGCATTTATACGACTCCTCATAGGAAGGTTGTGAGTTTGATTCCCGGCGGAGCACAAAAAAAATATATTTGAAAATTCCTCTTCGCTGTGTTGAAAACTTCATGGCCTTTACCAAAGACCGGTTACAAAGGTCCATCCAGCCTTATAGCAACTGTGTCTTTTAGCGATGATCAAGCTCGTGAAAAGTTCTGTCAATAGCTCCTTTCGAATGTTGCAATCTATGGACAGCTCACACCAACTGATGTTTGCATTGTTGTTCAGGATCGCTTGGAGAGTATCCAGCAAGAGGTGCGTGAAGAGTATCTGCTGAGAAGACCTTGGAGATGTGTGGACACTGCACTCACCAAGTTCCCTACGCCTCTCATGAAGACGGTAACTGTAACCTTGTCCTCATCTTTACATGCATGCCCAATTCACCTCCAGGTGCCGGAACCTCGGATCCTCGCTTATAGTACTGATTGCATTTATTTTTATTTTTCTTTAGTTTTTATTGTACACAGCAATAAGATCAAAAATCTTTTGAAATACTCCAATTGGACAAAACTACCCACCAATAAACTCAAAGCATTCATTTTCGTATGTGAATATTTGAAAAAAGAATTTTGAAGTTGACCTAGTAAACTGACGGGCTTAAATGCCAAATTGTCAATTTTTTTACATGGCACACACGCATAACAAAAATTATATATATCGGCTACGTCGCTGACGAAACGTCGAGAATGATGTAAGTTCTCTCTAAACGGTTCGTTAAATATCCGATTTAAATTAAGTTTTGAAATTGTTCAGTTTTAAAAATTAATATAGTTGTCAAAATGTCAAACGACCGTAATTCTAACTTAAACCTAACTAAAAATTATATAGTTTTGTTTACATAATTTTTTTATAAATTACTGATTTTTAGCACCTAATTTAACCGCCCTATGCATATGAACGTACGCGATATGCAAACTTTGAGTGTACCATTCTGCTACATCCTGTATCGCGTACGCGCTTGAGAAAAAATAATATATTTGAAAACTACAAACCGCCTGAGTTCCAAAGTCACATCATTACAAGTCTAGACAAGTAGTTCCTCGAGGGCAGGCTAAGCAGTCATTTTTTTTTATTTGACGTTTTGTAATTTTTCATACATGCTCTTCAAAAGTCATGGGTGCGTACATTTTGGTTTTGAAACCTGATTATTTTTTGCTTATTTCTTGGAAAGTAACCCGTAGGTAGGGGGGTTTAATAGTTTCTCACGACATGTTAATAACTGTAACAAGGGTAACCTGTTGTGCACAAAAAAAACTGCGCACGTAAAAAGTTAAGTCTTCTTCAAAGTAAATTGTTTATTTTCATGTGCAGAATGCGGCGTCGGTGGATGTGGGTGTCCTGGAGTACTCTGTGCCGGCTGGTTGCCAGCCACTGCCCAGGTCCACGGTGCACGTCACCAGGCAGCAGCTGGCAGAGCTGCAGAGGGTGCTGGAGAACATGGGCCCCAGCAACAGCATCTCATACACACAGGAGTACAGAGACATGGTGGCTGCGTAGACAGATCTGGAATTCCCCGCAAACTAACAAATATATATCTACACTGGACAGTTGCTTTCCAGAATCTTTGCCGTGGTCTATTGGAGCTGGAGCTTCCTGATCCCGGTATAATAATAATATTAGGATGATTTATTTGGTAAGCGCTGTTTTTGTGTGGATCGCACCTCATTGCCCTCTGCGAGCTTGGTCGTCGTTGTAGAAAGCACCAATTCTCAAGCAAGGCCGAGTTGCTGTAAGGCTGGATGGACCTTTAGTGACCGATCTTTGGTAAAGGTATAAGAATTTTTCATTCAGCGAAGAGCATATTTGAAAATATAAATGGTATATTTTTTGTGCTTCGCCGGGATTTGAACTCACAACCTTCCATTTACGAGTCAGAAGTGCTATAACCACTGGACTATGGACCGGTCAAAGTGACTCTCCAGTATCAGCAGCCAGTCGTGTTAGCCTAAAACTTTGATTGAATATTTAAATAAATCTCTTTCGTACAAGCTAAAGTTACCAGGGGCTTTTTGATTGTCTGTCATTGTGAAATCTTTAATTTAACATTCAACTTCAATGCATGCCCGCAAACTGGCACATGTAATTTCGCACTTACAAATGCTGCATGCGTACTTACAAATTTAAATCCAAACCTCAAATGAACATAAACCCTGCAACTTTTACAGACCTTCCCTGAAACAGGGGTGACAGTAGAAAAGTGAACCATTTTTTACAGTATGAATAAAAAATGCATTATGTGTTCTGAGAGATGTCTGGAGTCCATACTATGAGAGAAACAATCACTTTTTCCCTTTTATGTGGTTTTTTAGTCTATTCCTGGGTCTTTGATTTGCACTTTTTTACACTTTAGGCACTTTTCTACTCTATGGTTGCTTTTTCCCCATTTCCTGTTTCCTTATTTCCAGTTCCCCCATAACCCGGTCGCCATTTGTCAATAAAGCGTCATTTTTCCCTTGTGGTCACATGTCAGTTGAATTCACCTTCGAAAATTTGAGTGAATTGACAATATTCCTGGGCAAAAACATTTAAAAGAGTGTTATTTTACCATCTTGTGTCCTTGTGAACAATTAAAAACTAAAACAGGTGATATTGTGGTGGTTAAAAGTTCGCATACGTATTTTTGTTGGTTATGCCACGCTGTCATATTTACGAAAAACGTTTTTCGTTATTTTAACGGAGTTTTTACTTTAGATAACATCAAAATCAGTGTTATGAGTTGTGATAACAAAAAAGGGCCACCTCCCGCCGAAATCTCACAGGATTCAGGTGATGTGGATGCATTGAGGTATATATACTAGAGACGTAACGTTGCTCGAAACACGTAGCACCCTGTAGTAAGTCAAAAGTCGTACTCGAGAAAAACCCGATTTTGAGGCTCGTCAGTCTCACGCAGACTTACACAGCGAACGGACGTGACAGGTGGTAATACATATTGCCATAAATGTCTAAATATTGTGATTGGAGTTTTCAAACACCATTGTTTGTGAACTTGATCAATTATACAACATGCACAAATGAAAAAAACACAACATACTAGCACAGATTAATTATTAAAACAATTTATTTTTGAAAAAAATTAGTTTTTCTTAAATATATTTTAATTAATGTTACACATTTGACACCGACAATAAGGTTGTATACTGCCGGGTTGCTGGTTGAAGACTTGCTCATATTATTTTTAAAAGTAAAGGACTAAAGTTACATTTCATTTTAATCTGACATTCATTTTTAATAGTATTACTGTAGGGGAATTTTATATCAGAGAATTATGACATCCAGCCCTGTTTGTCGTGTTTGAAGTCTGCCATGTGTTTGCTAAAATTATTGCTATCTCGTTTTAAACCTGAGAGTACAGTGCGCGTTATTCGATGCAGAAGCTGGATAAAAACTGATTGTCTCCTTGCATCTGCATTAAAACGTTTCCAACGGACTTCGGCTTGACTTTTTTTTTTTTTCCTGATTGTATGATGGTTGCGACTCTATAGTATATATCTCAATGTGTGGATGTAAAAATGCGGATATGACACTTCGGAATCAGGTTCACCGCCGCGGCGTCAGAAACGGCTTAGGGTTGTCTTGGACCCAAGGATAGATTATCTGGTTTCCCAGAGGGAGCCACTTAATGCTATACCAGACGAGTCCTCCACCCGAAATGGACTCTCAAATAAAGGAAATGACCGAATCCGGAGTTATAGAGGCAGCGGAGTCATCTCCCAGCTTCTTATCAAAAATGTTCCTAGCACTCAAATCGGACGATTCCCCGAGAATGATTTTCAACCAAAATCGTTAAAACTTCTTCCTAGACCCGGCTCCGTTCGAACTCATAAGCCACTACAAAGTGTCAGAGTTTCTTATCAAAAATGTTCCTAACACTCAAATCGGACGATTCCCCGAGAATGATTTTCAACCAAAATCGTTAAAACTTCTTCCTAGACCCGGCTCCGTTCAAACTCATAAGCCACTACAAAGTGTCAGAGTTTCTTATCAAAAATGTTCCTAACACTCAAATCGGACGATTCCCCGAGAATAATTTTCAACCTGAAATCGTTAAAACTTCTTCCTAGACCCGGCTCCGTTCAAACTCATAAGCCACTACAAAGTGTCAGAGGTTCTGCAGCCAAACGATTGGTTGTCGAAAATAGACCTATCGCAAGCTTACTTTCATCTCCCAATAGCACATCGGAGATTTTTGCGACTGGTCTATCGAGGAGAATTACTTCAGATGACAAGTCTGCCCTTTGGCCTTTCATCTGCCCCCAGAATGTTTGCAACCCTCACAAATTGGGTAGCCCAACTACTTTCTGCTGCGACGAGATATCCGGACAATCGTTTATCTCGACGACTTCCTCCTTGCGAACCAATCCAAGGACGATCTTTGTCGACAATCGCATCTTTGGCCTTTCATCTGCCCCCAGAATGTTTTCAACCCTCACAAATTGGGTAGCCCAACTACTTACTGCTGCGACGAGATATCCGGACAATCGTTTATCTCGACGACTTCCTCCTTGCGAACCAATCCAAGGACGATCTTTGTCGGCAATCGCATCTTTGGCCTTTCATCTGCCCCCAGAGTGTTTTCAACCCTCACAAATTGGGTAGCCCAACTACTTACTGCTGCGACGAGATATCCGGACAATCGTTTATCTCGACAACTTCCTCCTTGCGAACCAATCCAAGGACGATCTTTGTCGGCAATCGCATCTTTGGCCTTTCATCTGCCCCCAGAATGTTTGCAACCCTCACAAATTGGGTAGCCCAACTACTCACTGCTGCGACGAGATATCCGGACAATCGTTTATCTCGACGACTTCCTCCTTGCGAACCAATCCAAGGACGATCTTCGTCGGCAATCGCATCTAGCAGTAGATATCCTACAATCTCTGGGGTGGAATGTAAATCTCCAGAAGTCAGTGCTCTTCCCCACTCAACAATTAGAGTACTTGGGAATCGTTTGGGACACGCATAACAATTGCAAATTCCTTTCTTACCGGAAGCAAGAGGCATTGTGCCACTCACTTCGAGCAATACTGACTTCTCGAAAATGGTCCTTAAAACTGGCGGAAAGTCTCCTAGGAAGACTAAACTTTGCCAGCTTCATGGTCGCCTCCACTGCAGACAATTGCAGATAGCGAGCAGGCCACTGAAGCACCTGTCACCAAGAAGGTCTTTCTTGCCGGAAGCAAGAGGCATTGTGCCACTCACTTCGAGCAATACTGACTTCTCGAAAATGGTCCTTAAAACCGGCGGAAAGTCTCCTAGGAAGACTAAACTTTGCCAGCTTCATGGTCGCCTCCACTGCAGACAATTGCAGATAGCGAGCAGGTCACTGAAGCACCTGTCACCAAGAAGGTCTTTCTTACCGGAAGAAAGAGGCATTGTGCCACTCACTTCGAGCAATACTGACTTCTCGAAAATGGTCCTTAAAACTGGCGGAAAGTCTCCTAGGAAGACTAAACTTTGCCAGCTTCATGGTCGCCTCCACTGCAGACAATTGCAGATAGCGAGCAGGCCACTGAAGCATCTGTCACCAAGAAGGTCATGACAAATGACCGAGGACAGCTTACAAGTAATAGAGTGGGGGATAGGGAATGCGAACGAATCAAGTTCCGTCCACAGGGAAACCTGCGAACGTTTCTTGACAACAGATGCGTCAGACTAAGCTTGGGGAGCAACTCTGGACGACTTGATGCTGTCAGGACAGTGGACCGTTCAAACAAAAGAATCGGCACTCCAAACGAAAAGAGTTGTTCGCTGTTTTCACAACCCTGCAACGCACAGCGCACGACCTTTCTGGCTCCGAAATTCTGGTACAATCAGACAACAAGACAGTAGTCGCCTACATCCGCAAGGAAGGGGGCACCAGATCCAAAACACTCCTAAATCTTACCCAAGATCTGTTGACTCTGGCAGGCCAATGGGAGATCTCGCTAACAGCGCAGTACCTACCGGGAAGATACAACGGAGACGCGGATCACCTATCAAGAGGAAGATCCCCTCCAGAGTGGCATCTTTTATCAACAGCAACGAAGGCCATTTTCAATCATTTCGGAGTACCAGATATAGACCTGTTCGCATCCACGACGGCACACATGAGTTCAACTTACGTATCCAGAGACTCCACAGACTCATGCGCAATCTTTCAAAACGCGGAAGAGAAAAGACTGCTCCTGTCAGGATGGAGAGCTTCCACACTCAACACATATAAACCTGCTTGGCAAAGATGGTGCCGCTGGATACTGGCGGAAAATACCCATCCCAACACATCATCTCCTAATCAATTGGCAAGGTATCTAGCGCAACTGTTCATAAACAAAAAACTGTCATACAGGACTATACTGGTACACAAGTCAGCCATCGTAACCTTCTGCAACCCAATGATGGAAAAGAATCTCAGCTCAGATTTCCTAGTGAAACATACATTAAAAGCCATAGCAATGGTAAGGATTAACCCTCCTAAGTCCCCTGTGTGGAATCCGCAGATAGTGAAAGACTGGCTAGTCAGGAACACTCCTCGTTCAGATTCTCTCTATGAAGTTGCGTGTAGAACAGCAATCTTACTTCTGTTAATCCTCAGGAAGAAGAGTACACGATCTGACCTTGCTAAATATCACAGAAGGAAACATTCTAGACGAAGGCACATCAATTGGGTTAATTCCATTTGTTGGATCAAAAACAGATACACTTCTGGAATCCAAGGAACACAACGTCAACCCAGTCTTCTGGATAAGGAAGCTGATTGAACTATCACGCGAAAGGAGATCAGGACAAAATATTTATAACCTGTTCATCAGCACCCGAGGACAAGTGAAGGCAGCTACAAGAACAATCATAGGAGGATGGGTAAAGAACACGCTAAAATCAGCAGGAGTAGAGGCCACTCCCGGCAGCACACGTTCAGCGGTCGCATCACTTAATTGGCTGGAGAACTACCCAATAGAAAACACTTTCAGAAAATGCTATCAGAAAGAGATGTTGAAACATACAGCTCCAGAAGATCCCTCCCTATTTCAACCAGTTAATATCAAATAAAGACGTCCCCGGTCACCAGGAGATAATAGACAGATCTCTCATAGTATGGACTCCAGACATCTCTCAGAACACATAATGGGGGAGTTTTACCTACCATTAAAACTCTTATTATGTTTCTATAGATGTCTGGAGTCCAGGTAACCCCTACCTGGTGTATTATGAGCTTTATGACAAATGGCGACCGGGTTATGGGGGAACTGGAAATAAGGAAACAGGAAATGGGGAAAAAGCAACCATAGAGTAGAAAAGTGCCTAAAGTGTAAAAAAGTGCAAATCAAAGACCCAGGAATAGACTAAAAAACCACATAAAAGGGAAAAAGTGATTGTTTCTCTCATAGTATGGACTCCAGACATCTATAGAAACATAATAAGAGTTTTAATGGTAGGTAAAACTCCCCCATTATTATGCAGAAATAATAAGAGCACCTATATATGACAGAAATATAAGGCAAAAAAAGTTACAATGGTCAAATGGATTTTGTAAACATTTTACATTTTAAGTGTTTTTAGGCTTTCATGGCCGGCTTCAGATGATGATGATGAGGATGCAGCATCCATTCTTCCGGGCTTGTAGACCATGATCCAGTATTTCTTCTCAGACCATGGTCTACAAGCCCGGAAGAATGGATGCTGCATCCTCATCATCATCATTTTACATTTTCTTCGTTGGTCACTTTTTCATGTAGGTACAATGAGTATATAAACCATGCAAGTATTTGCAACTTGCATACAAGGTATGAGAGTAGGTATATTAATTATATTACAACTAATACAATCATGAAATCTTCTATAGCTTTCGTATTTGCTATTTTTGATAGCAACTAAGATTGAAAGTTTTAAGTAAGAAAATTAAAATAAATTGATTTAAACATAACCTAGAAAAATAATGTGAACCTCCCTTTCTCACTACGCTACGCTTTCATGAGGCAGTGGTTTCTAAAATCTAATTAAATCGCTTTAGTGCCTCCTCGCTTTGGGACTATGAACTCTATTTTCTAATGGAATAAGAACTGTAAGGGCATTATAGTCATCCTCTGTTATGTGACATTTTTGAAATGACATTTAAATCAAGATGGCAGCATAATCATGTAATGCTTGTTGTACTGGCAACTTTGTAACCATGTCTGTTGATATTACATTTAGAAGTGTGGCATGCAGAAAAAACATAAATCCCTTATTAGTACCTACCTATTTAAGAAAAAACATTATTTTTTTCATAGTTTTGCATTCATTTTTTAACCTAAAGATGCTAATATTTTGCAGTTATTTCTATGAAATGGATCTTTTAAAAAAAATTGTATTTTAGATTATTTTAATGCAAAAAAAATATTTTTAATGTTTTTCTTTAATCCTTCCAGTTTTTGTTTTCTGCATGCCTTTAGAATATTGTTAAGTATTTTTTATATAGATTATTAGTATTTATATAAAAAAATGTAATTAAAATAATTTAATTGAATAATAATGCAAATTTGGAGGTGGAAATAAATAGAAGTTTTTAAAATATTTTATGTAACTTTTTTATGTTGCATGATTTTTCGAGAATATATTTTTCCCTAGCAAACCATCCGTGTGACGTCACAATTTTTTTGTCTGCGAAAAATATGTTGACTTTCTGAGTAATCTTATAACACTACAATGCCAAGCAAAGGAGCAACAGATCATCTCAAGTATTTTAAAAAGCATCTTCTGAGTAATAAATCAGCATAATGAAATTGTATTGTCAAATGAAATTTCGAAGTATAATAGTTTTTTATCCAAAAAATATTGAGGAAAATAAAGGGTATTTGGCTAACCAACTGTCAAAACATGATGCCGTATTTTGACACCTGGAGTGCTGCCACCATCTTGTCTTGTATCCTGCCGCCATTCCTCTAGGGGTGGTTGGTACCTCCACACACGTGCCTCCACTTGACTCTGTCCTTGCATACATCGATCATTATTAAATAGACATAGCGAGAAACGGAATAATAGGTAAACAATGAAAATATGAGACATAAGATATGAACGTTATACGTCAAAAAGAGACATAAACGTGTCGGTTGCCTGGAAACTGAATATAACAATACCTCACCTGTGTGAAGATGATGCCCTCTTTTCTGGTACGCAAATCGTCTCAGATGCTCCGTCTATATGTTTTATGTTGATCGATGGCTGCCACCAATTTTGAATGCTGCTTCTCTGTGTCGAAATATAGCTTACAATGGTACAAGCATCTTCATAAGCTTGTAAACACTACACAGCTATCTTCACTCTGACAACTAAAGGTGCCATGTTTGACAAGATGGCAGAAACTAACTACATACTATGGGGCACGGTTGTACCCAGTCTTGTCAAATACAACAGTGATGTAGTCATACAAAACATGTTCTTACCTGTGAAATCCTATTTTTTATTACTTTCTCCATTTTGTGTTTTGACATCCACTAATTACAGATGCCATTACTTCTTAAAATAATGCCTTTTACATTTAAAAATTGTCAAATTTACTGATAAAAAGATTTGTAACACGTGTGCACAATGTTTGCGTAGGCGTGAGTTTCAAAGCTACCAACTTTCCAGCCATTACGTGTTAAAATAATGCCTTTTACGTTTAAAAATTGTCAAATTTACTGATCAAAAGATTTATACCGTATTTGCTCAGGCATGAGTTTCAAAACTACCAACTTTCTGAAAAGATTTTGCTGTTTCATCCATTTTTTTTTGTTTATGATGAAAAGGCACTGTGGATATCTTTGTTTTCTTTCTAACTAAGCGGGTAATTAAGTTGAAATGGATATAGTGTTTATTTTTATTAAAATAGTTAAGATGTTAAGTAATTTTGTTACATCAACATACATCACAATTTTTTTCCAGCCTAGAAATGATGATTCTTTGCAAGCCAACACAGTACCAAAGAGGCTATTCTTCTTCCTCAACCTTTCTCAGTTCATTCCTGGATGTAGGCCTTGTTTAATCCTCTCCATTTCTGTCTCGGCTGCTGTGTTCAGCCATCCCCTGTCTGCAGTTCTCTTGATGTCGTCCAGCCACCTCAGTTGGGGTCTCCCCACTACCCGCTTGGACATCCTGGGCCACCACTGGACGATCCTTTTCGGCAGAGGATATTAATGCAATGAATATGTCAGAGTGAGATCACATGATGGCTTAAAGATACTTTTATTACTTTTTTGTTGTCAAAATGGCTGTACCACTCATCTCTAACCGGACATGGTAATGTTTATTAAATTTGATACATTAGGCACAGTAAATAGTAGGTAAGCTTAGAGTAAGAAGTAGATATGATAAATTATGAGTTAAGGGCAAGATGCAGGCTTCTTGGTGGCCAGCCTGCAGACCACGCCCTTGAGATCTGTCATGGAGGCGTCTTGATCAGCCTGGTTGAATTTCTGGAAATAGACAAAAGGTATCAGGGCTCCATTTTATCATTTATTACAGATAGACTTACTATGACGGTATTAAGTACCCCAAGTATAAAGCATTGTGTGAACGCGACTAAAACGCAACAAAGCTACACATATAGTGTAACTTCTTGCTTGCGTTACCCCAAAGGGGTCGCATGTGGCGATTCGGGACCTGTTATTTTTATGGGTAAGGGGGCCGGCCTCACACCAACCACTTTCAGTCTAAGTGGGGGTTTCCCAGCTCCCGGGGAGGCTGGTTCTCATTTCTTGTGAAGGCTGAGTAAACCTTGAGATCGAATCCTTGCTCTCGGCATGGAATGCAAGCATTCTACCAATTGAGCTATCAACCTTTTTACGAGCTTGGTCGTCGTCGCTACAAAGTGCCAATTCTCAAGCAAGACCCAGTTGCTATATGGCTGGATGGACCTTTGTTATGTTATGTTATGATTTTTGAACTCCTCTTTATCATCTATAATAAGCTGTTTGACTTGTTTGACAAAGCCATTATGGTTTTGAAACAGTTTTTTTGTAACAGTGTAACATTTTGGACCGCAAAATCAAACCGATAGGACACTCGATTAGATATAGCACCTTTCTTAGCACCATCTTTGAAAGAATAAACTTGGAATGACGAACAAGAAGTCACGCAAAAACTTCATACTTCCAAGATTTCCTGTTCACAACTCAAGAGGATAGCAACCCACAGAGACAGATGGCTGGCACAGCAAGGCACTGCCTTAGAAGATGATGATGAATAGTGCTATGTTTTTATAGTCCTTGTGTTAAATTCATATCAACCATCACGTCAACGACCTGTCCGTAATCTAGTGGTGACTCTTCCGACTCGTAAATGGAAGGTCGTGGGTTCGAATCCCAGCGGAGCACAAAAAAATTCCATTTATTTTTACAAATATGCTTTTCGCTGGGTTGAAAATTTAAAAAAACGGTTACAAAAAGTCCACACAGTCTTACACCAACTGGGTCTCGCTTGAAAATTGTCGCTTTCTACAGCGACGACCAAGCTCGCAGAGGGCTCTTGAGGTGTAATTCCCACAAAAACAGGGCTAACCAAATAACTCATCCTAATATTATTATTATTATAACCATGAGCATCACTATTGTTTTATATTACCTCATTGAAGATGACAGTAGGAACGAAGCTCAGACTTGGATTCAAGGCTGCGGTCTTGTCTCCGTACACGGCCAGGATCTCACTGCCTTTGTCTCCGTCAGCACATGTGGACACTGGAGCTGAGTCAACTGACAGACTGGTGGCGCACTGCGATATAAAGAAATGTGACATTAGTACCTATAGGAAGTAGGCATATTTATTGGATAATTTTTCTTTTAGCGCCGTACTCTATGGCGCCGTACTGTGAAAAATCACCTCAAGGGCGCTCTACATCATTATTGTAGTTATTTTTTTTTATATATAAATATTTGATGGTTAATTTACAACTGTAATATTAGTCAAGTTTAATAATAATTTAATCAGTCATTTTCTAGTTCTAGCTCAATTGTTTTACGAATAAAGTTCTTTAGCACTTTTGCCAATGACAGCTCGGTGTCAGGGGAATGTGGAAATTTAGAAGAAAACAAGAAGTGCTTTGCTTTTGTCCTGTTTTGTAAATGTCAAACTTGCTCACCTCTTGCAGCACTGCGTCCGGGGCCTTCTTGCTCATCAGACAGTTGATCATGTCCACCTTCTTCTCATCAGACAATGTCTTACTCTTCAGGATGCAACCTTGGATCTGAAATCATCAACAAAATGTCAAAGTAAATGTGGCTACAGAGACTACAGCCAAAACAAAGCTGTCATTCAAGTGTAAAATCATCATTTCGATATACAATAAGTGACATATTAAGCTAACATGCGTTTCTCAGATAAATGCACATTTTTTCTACGAGAGAAATAACTGCAATATTGTGATAATTTTGTAGTTCAGAAGGTTATCATGAGCACTTCCTTATAATTAGTTCATTTACTAAGTACCTAAGTATGAGAAGTTACACACAATAATTTTACCCACGATTTTTCAAATCAGTGAATCAGCACTTATTCATTTTTACCTTTAAGGTGGCGATTTATACATTCATGAGAAAATAGAAATTGAGACTGAAGGCATATCACAGCAAATGAGAAATTTTTGTAGAGTAAAATGTTAGAATTTTTGTACACAGTCTTAAAATATTTAATGTGGGTGAATTTACATATTTGTTTGCAAAGAACACATACAAGCAATCAACATACAATATATCGATGTTTAAAAGGCAGTAAGGCAAGTAAGCGACATCTTGGTCAAAAATGAGTTATGAATGCTATCCCACTTGAATTTTTCCGCTCTTTCTAATACGGTAACTTCCATAGCTCTACGATGATTTTTTGTTGTTTATGCCCAAGCAAACAATTTAGATTTCGAAGTATGGTTTTGGTGTAACCGCCAAGATTTTGGCCTTTTTTGTCCTAAAGGCGCTTGTGACATAAAAAATCGTAAAACCACATTGAAAGGAAAGCCAATAAATGCCTTTATTTTTTTAATTTTAGAGCTGTTTTGACTTTAAAAATATGATTAAAAAAAAAAGTTATGTCCATTTTTCTGCCTTCTCAAACTTGAAACTGATCTCCTGGACAATTTAGTTTGTGTCGCTTATGCCCTATTACCTTTTAACCGTCGATATGCATTATAAGCTTGTACCTTGTTTCCATAGCACTCTTTAGGTCCGTGCTGACATTCAAACTCCCATTTGCTGTCCTTCTTGTTTTGCTGAAAACACAAATTGACAAAATCAGTAATATAATGTAGATGACTCTAGAAAACTACAGTTCATGACAAAGCTGTCATGTTGGGTAGTCTATACCTACCCAAATTTGTCCAACAAAATTATTATAGCCTCAAAGTTCTAACATTAAACATTATTTTTTCTTAAACAGACCAATGTTTTATGACAAAGTGGACTGATGAAAAATATATCTTGTAAGAAAATTGCAGACTAATCGCTGCCTTAGTTCTTGTTTACCGTATACGCCATTGAGAAAATTTTACATGAGCAATGTTTGCATGTGTACTGGACCAGTGTGTCTTATAAAAACAAGAAATTTATTTAAAAAATATTTAAAAGAACTCTCACATTATCAAGTTTTACGGTTTTTCTTAGTTTAGATTGTGTCGAATTTGATTCATAAGACAACTGCATGAAAAAGTCATATTTGACAAGATTGGCGTATCGGTAAACAAGAACTGGGGGAGCGTAATGTTAAAAGATCTATAAAATTGGGATTGTACAAAATGTATTTAAAATTTATTTGTCCATTGAATAAGCTACTGAAAAAAAAACAATTGACACTTTGTTAGGTAGTGTTCTGCTTAGTAAAACCAGGTCTTCATACAAATATTGCCGATATTTGGTAGGTAAGAATTACCGTGGTGTTGAGACTTCCAACCCTGCTTAGACTGCTAAGCTACAGCACCAATATGAATGATAATGGAAGATACACTTACAATGGCTTTTCCGTATGGGATGAGCTTGATCCTGACGGCTCCGTGCATGGTCTGCCAGATGGGGTACAGCTGCTTGGTGATGAAGGACATACTGTCGGGGCACAGAGCTTCATAGTAGACAGCTATCTTGAGCTGAAAGCAAAATAATAGGATATTTGTAATTGTGAGGAATTTGGTAGAAAGTGTGCAATTTTGATAGATTACGATAAGCATATTAACAAGGTCCTGATTTCAAGTCCAAAATAAAATTTTATGATTTTACATTTGAAAAAGAACTTTGGGAAATTTTGACTGGTTTCGAAACGGATATATGCGATCCGTCAACGGAATTTGTGGCCCCCGTCATTTTCTTGTATCCACAATGCTACTAGTGTTGCGATGGCTATCTATATCTATAAAGAAGGATGTATGTATGTATGTATGTATGTATGTATGTATGTATGTATGTATGTATGTATGTATGTATGTATGTATGTATGTATGTCCCCTATAGACTCATAAACCGCTCATCCGATTTTGACGAAATTTTCAGGAAACATGTAACATATTCTTAGAACGAATCCTGTGAAGTTTGATGGTGATCAAATAAACAGTGGTTCTCAATTCTCGATATTTCAGCAACGAGGTCGGTAAATTTTGAAACCACCCAATAGAAGAAGACCATTATATTCAACTACAATACATAATCTTAGTTGCAAATATACATTTACATTAAAGATTAATATAAAATGCATGCTCACAAGTAGACACATGTATGTTCACGCTTACAAATGCTGCATGTGCACCCACTCATAATTTAAAATCCAAATCTAAAATGAACAACCCAGTAACTTTTACTTTACGCCAACTTGAAATGGATGTTATTCAGCTCCTGAGTGGCTTGACGCTCATTTCTTATGAAGGCTGAGTAAGCCTTGCCGGTATTTTATTTTGGGTTTAAAGTAAACACTGAAACGGGAAATAATTTCTGACATATTCGGTGGGATTCTAACTCGAGATCTCGGCATGGAATGCAATCTATCTATCTATATCTATAAAGAAGGATGTATGTATGTATGTATGTATGTATGTATGTATGTATGTATGTATGTATGTATGTATGTATGTATGTATGTATGTATGTATGTATGTATGTATGTATGTATGTATGTATGTATGTATGTATGTATGTATGTTCCCTATACTCATAAACCGCTCATCCGATTTTGACGAAATTTTCAGGAAACATGTAACATATTCTTAGAACGAATCCTGTGAAGTTTGATGGTGATCAAATAAACAGTGGTTCTCAATTCTCGATATTTCAGCAACGAGGTCGGTAAATTTTGAAACCACCCAATAGAAGAAGACCATTATATTCAACTACAATACATAATCTTAGTTGCAAATATACATTTACATTAAAGATTAATATAAAATGCATGCTCACAAGTAGACACATGTATGTTCACGCTTACAAATGCTGCATGTGCACCCACTCATAATTTAAAATCCAAATCTAAAATGAACAACCCAGTAACTTTTACTTTACGCCAACTTGAAATGGATGTTATTCAGCTCCTGAGTGGCTTGACACTCATTTCTTATGAAGGCTGAGTAAGCCTTGCCGGTATTTTATTTTGGGTTAGAAATAAACACTGAAACGAGAAATAAATTCTGACAACTTCAGTGGGATTCTAACTCGAGATCTCGGCATGGAATGCAGTTACTCTACCAACTAAGCTATAGACCGGACTTTTTACAAATATGGTGGATCGATATCGGTTTGGTTAGGGGTAAGCAACCTGCGGCTCACCAGCCACATGCGGCTCTTTGGGTGTGAAGTTACGGCTCTTTAGCTTCATACGCAAATATAAAAAAAACACAGAATTATACTTCTGATCGAAAAAAACTAAATCGTTCTGAATCGATTAACGATCTCTCCGCTACTTGTACTCGCTTTTCACCCTCCCCTCGCCCCATCGACGCTATTTATTGTTGGCAAAAAAACATTTGTGGCTCTTTACAAATCCAAATCCAAAATAAGATATGTATCATTTGAGATTCACATCAAATGCATTCCCATAAGCAGACACGCATAATTTCGCGCTCACACATACCGCATGTGGAACTACAATATAAAAACCCAATCTTAAATGAACATAAGCCCTGCAACTCTTGCCGACCTTCCCTGAAACAGGGGCGACATTGGCAAAGTGAACCATTTTTTACAGTATGGGTGGTCAGCCTCATACCAACCTATAAGTCAAGGATAAACTTTGAAATTTGTAAATTGTAATTTTTGGCTCTTCCGACTCAAAAGGTTGCCGACCCCTGGCCTAGACAAAAGTTCCAAATTTAAAAATGTTATTCAAGTATTCCAAGTTGAATTTTAGAAATGTAAGAAAGCTTTTATATCCCGCACTTATAAAAAATACGATAAACGAAAGTTCGTAGGTCACAACTAGAAGACCATATTGAAATATATTATTATTATTAAAACCTTTTATTGAAACATACTTTTAATTAAAATATACATAATATAGTTGTTTTTTCAAAAAACGCATTTCTGTAAAATTATATACTCACCACAAATTTAAAGATCGTTTTTTTCTCGGCGGTTAAACGTCTTTCTTCTATGTGACAATGGTCCAAAGCAACCAAGATAAACAAAATGTTTGCCTTTTACCTAACCCGGCCGTGCGACTTACAATTTTGTTGTCAATAGAAAATGTTCCGTGTGCACTACCTAAAACTTTCACATATTGAAATAATGGATAGAGCACATTTTAAATGTGGGGAAAAAATGTGAATTCACTTGGCCGGGATAAAGACAGGACAGGGAGTCAAAAATTCAACATAAATTAAACACTTTTATGGAGATAGTTGAAAAAACACATATTGTATGAAGCATTTTCCCCAACTGCATACGTTTCACAGTGCGGTTACATTGAAAAATATTCCTGATTGTTTGGAATACATTTATTTCTTCACTTTGCTCAAAGAGTATAGTGAATTTTATAGATTAGTTCTTTAATTGTATGATTATAAAATTTAATTTATTGTTTATATTCTTTTCTTGTATAGGTCAATATGCATCTGACCAACTATAAATAGAAAATGGTTCACTCTGCCAATGTCACCCCTGATTCAGGGAAGGTCAGCAAAGAGTTGCAGGGTGTATGTTCATTTGAGATTTGGGTTTTTATGTTGTAGGTTCACACGCAGACTGTGCAAGTGTGAACTTATACGTGTCTGCTTGTGGGCATGCACTTAATGTGAATTCCAAATGTAACAATTATATCCATGCAACTTAGAATAGATTAGATGAGTGACGTTACATAGCCGATTTTTTTATCTTAAATATAAATGGAGCACCGCAATCGATTTTCCCTATGCTTGGCTCTGCTGCTTAACAGTTGTACCTAGACCTTTTTTTTTAGAAAACGTGAAGATTAACCTAGAGATAAATTGTGTGAAGCTTGATTCCGATTAGCACACTTTTTTTTTTGATCCTGTTGTTTCCTCTTTTATCTGTAGAAAAAAATTGATACCACATGCCCAAATGGCGTAGTGAAACACGCCGGGTACTGCTAGTATGATAATAAAGAAAATGACATTACATACGAAAATTCCATCCAAAGAGCGTTTTAGCGTGTAAATTCAAATTTAATTTTTTGAACATAAATATCATTTTTTAAAAAAACCAATAAAAATAAAATTCAAGAAGTTTTGTGATGAATAAATAAAAAAAGGGAATTTGAATTAATATATTTTTTTTGTGAAATTTCACAATTGTTTTAACATTTTACAGCATTTAAACACAAAACATGAGTGGAGTTGTAATTAGAGTCGCTGGGATGGTCGAGGGGATGGGGCGATGACACTCGAATTTGCATTATTGAAACTAGCGCCTGTTCGAACCCCGCCTATGCTGTGTCCTATCGAAAATAACTTCGACCCTGGTTCAACAGATGTTATTGCATGCACTTAAGCATCCACTTTCGCTTGACGGCAAACTGGCCTGACAAATGGTTGGTAAATTGCATTATAACAATAAAAATACTAATCTGAGTTGCAAAAATGTATAAACATTTATAGTTCATATTAAATACATAGTAAAACAGATAGTAAATTCGGGCTTACAAATGCTGATTGTTTACTTACAATTTAGAAACCAAACCTCAAATGAAAATAAGCTCTGCGACTCCTGCCGACCTTCCCTGAAACAGGGGTGATATTGGCATAGTGAACCATTTTTTTACAGCATGGGTGGTCAGCCGCATACCAACCTATAAGTCAAGGGATATTGTAGCAATAATAATAACAATAGAGAACGTTGACTTCATCCCGAGGCGATATCATTGTTTGCATTGCATTTTCCATCCCTGCATGTGTCATGTGATACCACGCTATCAGCTGTCGTTTTGTATTGCGAATAGAAATTGTATGGGTCAAATGTGACACAGAGAGTAGAGAAAACAGAATGATAACAAATAGCTACTTGTGATTATCAAAGTAATATTAAATTATTGTAATATAGAGTTCATTAGGTCACATAATGCAAGGAGATAATGCTTCATTTCTGTCTTGTTGCTTGTAGAAAAATATTGTAGAGTATCTACAACACTGAGTTATAATATTGTTACTGGTTGTGTGTCAGTGTGTTTTTACTTGAGTGAGTATGTCTCTAGATGTAGGTGTTTAAATAATTGTATTGTATTTGTTCATAATGTGAGTATTCGTAATATTCTAAATATAATATTCTGTCAAAATCACGCATGCTCCAGTTGCCAATGTTTCAAGAACCATCCTTATGTCATGCTTTAAAAGGGCTAAAGCTGTCTGTAGTGTTAGACTTGTATCGGAGCTGTCGAGCTAATAAGTAGTCGAGCGACTGTGGCTTGAAGTTAACTTGGTGAATAAACCAATTGTGAATGAAATCTTAAATTATTGTGTGAAGTAAATTAAGCAAAGTTGTATTTAAATTGAATCTGTAAGTCATAACAATATAGAGGAGTAGAAACTAGCATGTGGAATGAATGAATGATGATAGACTGACAAAGTAAATGTAGAGACGAAGTGTGAAAGGAAAAAGAGGTAAGCGACGGCCGAAAAAAGTACGGTGATCAGATTGTGAAAGAATGGGATATACAAAGTGAGCGTAAAAAAAGAAAATGTATGATAAAGGTGATAAATATGAATGAATTGAAAGAGGTATGTAAGGGTAGGAAGAAATGGAGGCAGCTCTGCATAGGCTCTGGTCACCACTAGCGGAATCGTGACAGAGTTACAGAGAGGTACCAACAATTTTTGTTTATCTAGGTTAAATTAAAGTTGTTAATCTTGCTTGTCATATATGAGACAACTTCCAAGTACCTACATGTCTAAATACTAAGCAGAATATTGACAGTTTGTAAATATTAGAGAATGGGACAGATATCTTACCTTGTCGCTGTCATTTTTCTTGTGTTTGGCGGCTGAAGCGAGGGAGAGGCAGAGGAAGACCAAGAAAATGCAAGACTTCATTTTGAATATGTTGCTGCTGAAATAAATGAAAACACCACCAATTATAAACCAGATTCTCAGATCAGTAGAGGGAAGTACTTATACATCAAAAACAATTAAGGTTGACCGGTTCACCAGTCGATAGCTGAATTGGTAGAGTGCTTGCATTCCATGCCGGGAGCTCAGGTTCGAATCCCACCGAGGGTGTCAGAAATGATTTCTCATTTTGGTGTTTATTTCAAGCCCCAAAATAAAATACCGGCAAGGTTTACTCAGCCTTCACAAGAAATGAGTACCAGCCCTCTCGGGAGCTGGGAAACCCCCACATCAACTGAAGTGGTTGGCGTAAGGCCGGCCCCCTTACCTGTAAAAATAAATAGGTTAAACTCGCCACATGCGACCCCTTCGGGGATAACGCGGCAAGAAGTTACACTATATGTGTAGCTTAGTTGCATAGTTGCGTATGCGTTGCGTGCGGGTTATACTCGTATATGCAACTTCTTGCCGCATTGAAGGGGTCGCATTTGGCATAGACAAGCCGTCCACAGACAGCTCAACCGTGGACAAATCAATCACAAGACCGTTCGGCCACATGACATTTCGGTCAACGACATTTAGGTCACAGACAATATAGATCCACTGACAGCTCCATCACAGAAAACTTGCTGTCTAAAAAACCTTTGTAATTACCTTTTCTGTGGTAGAGCTGCCTGTGATTGTTTGAGCGGATTGTGGGTAGGTATTGTGTCTATGGCTGCAGGCCGATAAATTCCTTACTCCTGTGTAGCTCTGTCTTCCTGACCTTGTAACAATAAAGTCGTGTGAAGTGCAGTGCTTGTTGATTCTCGAGAGTGAAGAGACGTGCCATGTTTGGACTTAACCATAATCACTGTGATTGGTCAGAACCTTGTTACATCAAGGGACGTATGGATGCACTGATGTACGCTGCAGTGCGTACAAATGCAGTGATACGACATATTTATTTTCACAGATAACGCTGTCAGCCTTACACCATTTTGTGTAAGCCTCGCGGTTTCTATGATTTGACTCAGAAGAGAACACGGCCATGGAAAAAATTGTGTCTGTTGCCATCAATGGGATTAAAAACTAGCCCTCTGGCTTACAATCGCTACCTTAAAGCTGCAACTGAATAAGTTCTGGTTTACTAATTTCAGAAATCGTGGATTCAACACTGTACTGGGTTTAACTTATCATAGTAAATGAACTAATTATAAGGAAATACTCATGAAAAACTTTTAAACTACAGGATTTTCACACATTTTTATTGTTTTCTTCTGTAGAAAATAAGAAAGAAAGTGTGTTTATCTGAGAAACCCACGTTAGCTTAATATATTTTAAGTTACTATAAAAGAATAACATGCATTTAAAAATAAAATCAAATCACATTTTGAAAATCATAAAAATAATATGATTCACTTCTTAAGTCACCTTCTTCTTATGGCATGTGACTAATGACTATCACTACTGTCTGTTGTACTACTATTTGTTTTCATTCAAGTCTTCTCACTTCTTTTGATCTATTATTATTGTTTTCTTTCAAATCTAATGCCAACTGTTTTTAGGCTTTCACGGCCGGATCTAGATGCTTGATTTTCTGGTTCCGGGTTTTGACCGTGGTCCATGTTTTTGCTTGTCTTCTTCTTTTTTCTTTTTATTCTTTCTTGAAGACTTTCAGCTTACGTTTCGTCTCCTCTGTGGGCGACTTCTTCGGAGTTCTGCTCGCTACTGAGGTCTGAACGATGGGCGATGTCTTTTATACGTAGATTCTAAAAAGGGGCGTGGCTTAATTGTTAGGTATAAAACTACCCTCTTTCATAACTTCAATTGTACTCAACCATGTTTTGTTTAGTTTCAAACACTCTTCTTTCCTGTTAAATTTTTTATTTTTATAAATTTCGATGGCTTCTCTATACAGCCGTGCATAATATCCACGAGCCTTAGCAATTATTTTGGTGTCATCAAAGTTTATATCGTGGTTGTCTAACAGGGCGTGCTCCGCAACGGCAGATTTCTCTGTCTGCCCTAGTCTGCAGTTTCTTTTATGCTCCTTAACCCGTGTGTTTATAAATCTTTTTGTGGTGCCTACATACGATAAACCGCAGCTACACGGTATTTGATATACACCTGGTGTATATCAAATACTCGCACCATCTTTGACACCGTACATTGTTGATGGTGCTGCCTCGCTCACGGCATATGAAATGTTTTTGTCATTTTCTATGTAAGCTAAGTGTCTTTACTCCGTCTTCAATCTATTTACATATCACCATAGAAACCATGAAATCACCATGGCAACGGTATTTGTTACTAGTGTTAGTGTAAGTATGAAAATATCTGATAAATTCTAAATTCAAAAATGTTCCGATCTCATTGTGTATGGGATGATTTTCACAAGTATCTACTACCGTGAGCATAGAAGTTATTTACTTGAACAACACTAGTTCTAGAAATAGCTCTCACTTTCAAAAGCAAAATATTTTAACAAATGAAAAATAAATTTTATGAACGTATAATCATATAAAATAGTTTTTTAAGTGAAATATTATTCCACATTTTATATGAACAAAAATACATTTGTTGGCACGTTTAGAAAATATCCAGTTTGACATTTAAATGGATTTTTTTTCCAATTAGGTAACACACCTGTTGACAGTTGGAAGGTTACCGATAGACTGAATTTGGATTTTTTTTTATGATGAGTGGGTTAGCGCATTCCTAATTCTCAAAGGATTGCTTTCTTAGCGCATCTAGTTCTTATATATCAATGGTTTTACCTTTGAGGCATCAAAATGCAAGCATTCTACCAGCTGAGCTATCAACCAGACATAATGCACACTTTGTTCATTGAGTTCTCATTACTAGCGATGTTAACCACTATGTAACAATGTCGCCTACCACACTTACCTATTAACTACTTATCCACTTTAAGTATAATATTAAGTACCTTCCTAAGTGCTACTTAAGTACCTGATTTCATTTGTGTTGTCATCACATATGGCGACATAAAATATGCCCATAGTTTGGTGACTACTTGCCAGATCTATGGCCACCTAAGAGGACAAACATTGCCTCATCTTGCAGCAGCCGGAGACTCTGTGCCAAAGACAAATTCTCTGATTCATTGGACACATAGCTAGTTAAACCTGGATTGCTTTTAACAGTTGCTGCCGCTGAGATGGTCGAGGGGAAACCGGACCATAGTCTAGTGGTTAACGCTTTGGATTTGTAAATGGAAGGTTGTGAGGTTTGAATCCCGGCTAGGCACCAAAAGTATACCATTTATCATTTCAAATACGCTCCTTGCTGGGTTGAAAAAATCATTTAAGTATCTTTACCAAAGTTCGGTCAACAACTGTCCATCCAGCCTTACAACAACTGGGTCTCGCTTGACAATTATTGTTGCTTTCTATAGCAACGACCAAGCTAGGAGAGGTCTCTTGAGATGAGATTCACACAAAAACAGGGCTCATCAAATAAATCATCCTAATATTTATATTATCTCAGTTCCGGTCGATAGATCGATTGGTAGAGTGTTTGCATTGCGTGCCGAAAGCTCAGGTTCGAATTCCACCGAGGGTGTCAGAAATTATTGCCCGTTTCAATGTTTATTTTGGTATGAGGCTGATCACCCATACTGTAAAAAATGGTTCACTTTGCCAATGTCACCCCTGTTTCAGGGAAGGTCGGCAAGAGTTGCAGGGCTTATGTTCACTTGAGATTGGGTTTTTTATACTGTAGATCCACATGCGGCATGTGTGAGCGGGAAATTATGCGTGTCTGCTTGTGGGAATGCATTTAATATGTATCTCAAATGATACATATCTTTGCAGCTTAGATTTAGATTACTGAGCCTTCACAGGAAATGAGTACCAGCAATCTCGGGAGCTGGGAAACCCCACTTCAACTTAAGTGGTTGGCGCGGCTGGGATCCCTTATCTGTAAAAATAAATAGTTCCACTGACCACAAAACTGTGGCCAAAAGTTACACAATTTGTGTACCTACCTTAGTAGTGTAGGGTATTATTTTGTAAGCGCTTGCAGTATGTTTAAAATTGAACATACACGTGCCTGCTTGTCTATATGCATGGATGGAGAATCTCGAATGCTTATTTGTAGGTACTAGTATATACCTACTACCTATTTTTAGTTTTAATTTTTTATTAAATAATAAAATGACAATACCATATTTTCAATGTTATTTTTTATTGTCTTTATGCATGGCTGACTGCAAGAGAAGCGGCCTCGCATATAAAAAATATGAAAATAAGCACCTTCCTAATATTGTACGTTTTAAGAAAAAACTAAGTAGGTGCATTGTGTTATTTTATGTACCTATTTGTCTTTAAAACTGCTACGTTTTTTGTGTCAGGAAGAAAATCAAGGCGATGTCATTGAGTTTTTTTTAAATTTGCATCAGACCAGTGTTTCCCAACCTTTTTTTGCCCATCGCCGCCTATCCATCTATCTATAATCTATGCTGCAAAAAAAAACTCTGAAAGGAAATGAAAGAAGTATGTAAGGACAGAAAGAAATGGCGGTTGATCTGTAATGTTGGCGGCTAGGGTTTATTAAAGTGAAATTTGTTTTATGTTTTAGTTTTTGATGTCCATATATATTATTATTTATTGATTTAAGAAATGTAATTTGTCGTGTATGTTCCTTGACTGATAGGTTGGTATGCGGCTGACCACCCATGCTGTAAAAATGATTAACTTTGCCAATGCCACCCCTGTTACAGGGAAGGACGGCAAGAGTTGCAGGGTGTATGTCCATTTGAGATTTAGTTTTTATGTTGTAGGCTCACATGAGGCATGTGCAAGCGCGAACTTGTACATGTCTGGTTGTGAGAATGCATGTAATGTGAATCTCCAATGTGGCATATCTTTGCAACTTAGATTAGATTAGATTAGATAAAGATATATTTCATTTAAGATTAATATTAAATGCATTCCCATAAGCAGACTCGTATAAGTTCGCGTTTATGCATGCCTCATGTGGACCTACAATATAAAACCCAATCTCAAATGAACATAATCCCTACAACTCTTGCCGACCTTCCCTGAAACAGGGGTGACATTGGCAAAGTGAACCATTTTTTTACAGTATGGGTGGTCAGCCTCATTCCAACCTATAAGTCAAGGAATACAAACAATTAATTACATTTAAGTATATAAAACAAACAAAAACTTGTGTTAATTTTTCAAAATTAGGTCCAGAGGTTTGTGATTTCTCCTATTTTTCTCATATTGAACCTTGCATTGAGTTGATTTTTAAGCTTTCATAACGGAGAGACTCGTGATTTCTCCTATTTTTCTCATATTGAACCTTGCATTGAGTTGATTTTTAAGCTTCCATAACGGAGAGACTCGTGATTTCTCCTATTTTTCTCATATTGAATCTTGCATTGAGTTGATTTTTAAGCTTCCATAACGGAGAGACTCGTGATTTCTCCTATTTTTCTCATATTGAACCTTGCATTGAGTTGATTTTTAAGCTTCCATAACGGAGAGACTCGTGATTTCTCCTATTTTTCTCATATTGAACCTTGCATTGAGTTGATTTTTAAGCTTCCATAACGGAGAGACTCGTGATTTTTCCAAATTTTCTCATATTGAACCTTGCATTGAGTTGATTTTTAAGCTTCCATAACGGAGAGACTCGTGATTTCTCCTATTTTTCTCATATTGAACCTTGCATTGAGTTGATTTTTAAGCTTCCATAACGGAGAGACTCGTGATTTTTCCAAATTTTCTCATATTGAACCTTGTATTGAGTTGATTTTTAAGCTTCCGTAACGGAAAGACTCGCGATCAGTCCTATTTTTCTCATATTGAACCTTGCATTGAGTTGATTTTTAAGCTTCCATAACGGAGAGACTCGTGATTCTTCCAAATTTTCTCATATTGAACCTTGTATTGAGTTGATTTTTAAGGGGGCGCTCAACGCATATTCAAAATTAAAAAAAAAAGTATGTTTTTATTTATTTTTTTATAGCATCATCAAGACAAAAACTAATTTTTAAAAAATTACGTAAAATTTATCAACATTTTTTTTTTTAAGAAATCCTGTGCGGGAGACTCCCTAGATTCTAGACACTCTAGGGGTCTATGACACTTGTTGTAGTGCCGCAGAGGTGTACGAGCTTGGTCGTCGCTACAAAGCGCCAATACTCAAGCAAGACCCAGTTGCTGTAAGGCTGGATGGACCTTTGGTGACCGGTCATTGTTAAAGGTTTATGAATTTTTCAACCCAGCGAAGAGCAAATTTGAAAATATAAATGGTACCTATATTTTATGTGCTCCGCCGGGATTCGAACCCACAACCTTCCCATTCAGAGTCCGCAGTGTTACCACTGAGCTACGGACCGGTCAAACTATTTATTTTTAAACTATTTATCATATTTTTTTCAAAAGTCAAATAAATTATTTACGTACTTAAATCAAAGCGAATGGCTCGTCATCTCCTTCACTCAAGCCCGCTGACTTTCCAGTCTTCCGTTTACCACAACGAGGTTATCATTATATGTGGTCAACGGGCAAGAGGAAAATAACAATGCTAAGATAATGCAAGGAAAAAGCCGAGTCACTTTGTATTCTGAGGACTAGTTTGCTAGCCTATAAATAACAGATGATGATGATGATGATGATGATTAAGGTTGTCCATGAGTGCAACGACAATGAACTTATTTATGTTTAAAATTCTCACCTTGCTGTAGGTAATGCATACCTACAGACCATCACACCTGCATGTCATTTTTGCACGTGGATATCGCACGTTTAGTAATAAAGAGCAATAACTCAAAAATTGGGAAAATCGAGATTTTGTAATAAAACGCAAGAAAAATGCGAGAAGAATAGGTATAATGCGACAGCCGTTCAATTTGGACGAATATGACCGAGATAAAACATCGGTCGCCTTTTTCATCCCATACAAGTTGTACTGGTTGTCTGAACTTCAAACGAGATTTCCCAACATTCTTATTTTTTGAGTTATTGCTCTTTTTGATTAAGCGTGCGAAATATCGCACCAAACATACCAACCTATAAATCAAGGAATACCTAAAAGTCAAGTAATAACTTGACTTTTAGGTATTCCTTGATTTATAGGTTGGTATACAGTAAGAATGTTCAGGGAAGGTCGACAAAAGTGCAGTTCATTTGAGGCTTGGAATTAAGTAAATTTGCAAGTACAAATGCAGTATTTGTAAGCGTAAACTTACACGTGCCTGTTTGTGAGCATGCACTTAATATGAATTTCAAATGTTAATATATCTTTTCGCAACTTAGATTATAGATATACTGTAGTGAAATGCTATAAAAATACTACGTCCAAATAAAAGTTATGGTCACTCTACTAAGCTGCTTATATATTGTAACTTCTTGGCGTGTTTTCTTAGTTTTTTGTCTTAGAGTGGAACCTATTTATTTTTACAAGTAAGGGGGCAACCCTTACGCTAACTACTTCAGTTGAAGTGGGGGTTTCTCAGCTTCCGAGGAGGCAGGTACTCATTTCATGTGATGGCTGCGTAAACCATGCAAAATTTTCGCTACCGATCCAGAATGCAGATGGCGTAGAAATGGTTAAACTGCATTTGAAACATCGTATTAAGTAGGCAATTTCTCAGATTCGTTTTGGTTCACAATGCATAAGTAAAAAATGTCTTTCTCCGCACCAGGACCCCTAAAGCGCTATTCTGATACATTCCTTACGACCTTAAGCGATTCGTGTCCAAAAATAAAATGTACTGTGATTTTTTTTCTATGGAGTTCTTTCATGTGTGGGCATGTGTAAGCGCGAAATTATGCGTGTCTGCTTGTGGGAATGCATATAATATGAATCTCAAATGATACATATCTTTGCAACTTAGATTTAGATTAGTATGGATATCCAAAGTGTAAGGAAATTAGCAGAATAGCGCTTCTGGCGGGCGATATCCAGGTCTGAGTAGAGCTCGAGGGCCGGACTCCAAAACCAAATAAAAATTCATCTCGCAATGATGTTGAATGTTGAATGGTAATCTGTAGTGAATGTGTAAACTCGATTATACACTTTAAAAGGTGAGTGTGAAGCACGTGAATTCACTGCGCAAAATTGATTGTTCTTTATCCTGCTACCTGTGCAACCAACTACTCCAGTGGTTGACGCTGCAGACGTAGCATCGAAAGATACCGAGTTTGAATCGCCATTCAATTTTTTTTATGTGTTTGGGTGAACATCGCTGCGATTTTTTTTTATTTTTTTTAATAGATTCGTGAAGAGGAATGCAATTCACCATCCTGTTCTGCCTAGCCAGAAACTGTAACTGTAACTGCAACTCTGTCGCCATTCCGCTAGGGGTGGCCAGAGCCTCTGCAGAGTTGCCTCCATTTTTTCCTATCCTGACATACCTCTTTCAATTCCTTCATATCCATCACCTTTTTCATGCATTTTCTTTTTTTACGCTCACTTTGTATATATCCCATTCTTTCACAATCTCCTCAATCTGATCACTCCATACTTTTCTCGGTCGTCCCTTCCCTCTTTTTCCTTTCACACTTTCTTTGTATACTTTGTATACAGGTGTTAATATCATCAATTGATAATTATTTTTTGTTTATTTTAATGAATTATTATTGATTAATAATTACCCAATAACATCTGTTGAACCAGGGTCAAAGTTACGGTCAAATGACCCAAGCGGGGATCGAGCCAACGTTCAGAATGATCAGCCCACTTGGCCCCCTCGGCCATAACGCAGACTTCCAAAAAGATTCACAGAGCTTTATAGCAACTGGGTTTTGCTTGAATTCTGCGCTTTATAGCGAAGATCACACGCATTTTGTGTATGTTTGTGCTTACACATGCTGCATCTGTTCTTACCAAATAAAAACTCAAACTATAAATGATAAAATATTCAGTTGTACCTTAAAGGTAAAACTGAATAAGTGCTGATTCACTGATTTGAGAAATCGTGGATACAACATTTTATTGTGTGTAACTTCTCATAGTAAGTGAACTAATTTTAGGGAAGTGCTCATGAAAAACTTCTAAACTACACGATTTTTCTCTTGTAGAAAATATAAAAAATGCATTTAGGTACTGAGAAACTCATGTTAGCTTAATATGCAACTTATTCAGTTTTACCTTTAAGGTATTGATTATATGAATGTTGAAACTCTCTGAAACAGCGGCTAAATTTGCACAGTGAACCAATTATGACAGCATGGGTGGTCAGCCTCACACCATCCTATAATCCATAATCTCCATAAGAAGAATCGAACCATACTTAAATAAAAATATACTGCACAATAATAATAGGATCATTATTTGGTGAGCGCTGTTTTTGTGTGAATGACACCTCAAGAGCCCTGTGCGAGCTCGGTCGTCGCTATAGAAAGTGCCAATTCTCAAGCAAGACCCAGTTGCTGCAAGGCTCGATGAACCTTTGGTGACCGGTGTTTGGTAATGGCATATGAATTTTTCAACCCAGCGGAAAGCATATATTTTTTTGTTTTAAAAAAAAAAATAGATTTCTGGAAAGGAATGCAATCCACCAACCTATTTTGCCTGGCCAGATGTCTTCATGCGAAAGCAGAAGCTTGTGTGCATGCAACGGCATCTGTTGAACCAGGATTTGAAAACTGTGAAAGTCCTTTGTATTTATTTAAAACAAAATACCTACACACAGTTTTAATTCCCTAGTTTTTATTTTAATATTCGAGCATAAAATAAAAAATAGTGACTGTTTTTTTTGTCGCTCCGCCAGGCTTCGAACCCACGGCTTTCCATTTGCGGAACCTACATGTGCCTGTCTGTGGGCATGCATTTAATATGAGCCTTAAATGTTAACATATCTTTGCAGCTTAGATTATAGTCCAAAGCGCTAACCACTAGACTACGGACCGGTCAAATAACTTTGTTTAAGCTAACAAAAAGTCATGTGACTTTACTAAAACAAGAAAATACAAAGTGATGGTCTGGTTTGTGTTCAACCAATTTGCTTATTTTTGAAAATTTGATTATTTTTTTATGCAAGTATCAAAGTAAGTATTTTTTTTTAAACAATCTTGGTATGCGTCCTTAAACAAAGAAGTTATTATTATACATGCAAACAAATAAAAGTGGGAAAATGCACACAGAAAAATCAATTTTACTGGCAACAATACTAACTCAGATAATTTTGATATAAGATTGGTATGAAGGTGACCTCCTTTATTATAAAAAATCTAAACTTTTCCAATGCTCCCCCTGTTTCAGGGAAAGGCACGTTTTTGACAGATTACCCACAATAAACACTCATTACATTCACATATTTTATAATTGAATTTCTAAATTTTGCTGATACCACTCCTGTATCACAAAAAAGCGGCAAGAGGCAATTTATTTTAAGGTTTGAGTTTTTATTTTGAAAGTGCAGCATGCGTGAACGCGAACTTCTTAGTGTCTGTTTGCAAGCGTGCACTAAATTTGAATATTAAATGCTCCTTTACTTATACTTTAGTATGAGGCTGACCACCCATACTGTAAAAAATAGCTTAGTTTGCCAATGCCACCCCTGTTTCTGGGAGAAGGTCAGCAAGAGTTATAGGGCTTATGTTCATTTGATATTTGTTTTTTTTATGTTGTAAGTTCACAAGTTATGTGTAGGTAAGCGCGAAGTTATGAGTGTCTGCTTGTGGAAATGCATTAAACATGGATCTTAAATGCGATATATTTTTGCATCTCAGATTACCTATAGATCGATTGTACAGGATTAAAATGAAAAATAATTGACTCACTTGTGATTTCTTGAATCTGTTTCACTGCTTTTATTGTTGTACTTGTTTTGTTATTACTTGTCTATGAGAGAGATGTGCACCTGATGATGTTTCCCACAAGACTGACGACTTGATTTAAATAAGAATTGATTCTGCTGTGAACCAGTGATGCGCGATAATAAAAAATATATCAGATACTTTTTTGTAAACAGTGATTAATTATTAATGCCGTCGCTCCTGATAATGAGAGATCATCGTGAATACAAACCAGTCGTAATTTAGTGTATATTGCTAAGAACTCGTTAGTGGAAGTATGTGGGTTCGATTCGCAACGGACATATTTTATTTATTTATTTAAATTTCATTCATAAATTCCACTTACAATGTGGTATATTACTATCAAGTCTGGACGATAGCTCAGTTGGTAGAATACTTGCATTCCATGACGAGAACTAGGGTTCGATCATGGGTAGGGTACAATATAGTCCGAGGATATCAGATATAACACAGCGTATCACAACTAAGCTACACATATAGTGTAACTTATTGCCTGCGTTAATCGCATGTGGTGATTCGGGACCTATTTATTTTTACGGATAACGGGGCCGGCCTCACAACAACAACTTTAGTTAAAATGGGATTTCCCAGCTCCCAAAGGGCGTTGGTTCTCATTTCTTGTGAAGGCTGAGTAAACCTTGCCGGTATTTATTTTGGGTTTGAAATAAACAACGAAACTTTGAAATAATTTCTGACGCCGTCGGTGGGGATCGAACCCTTGCTTACGGAATGGAATGCAAGCATTCTACCAACTGATCTATGGACCGGACTTTTTACAAGCTCGTCAAGGTCGTCGCTACAAAGCGCAAATTCTCAATCAATACCCAGTTGCTGTAAGGCTGGATGGAGCTTTAGTGACCGGTCTTTAGTAAAAGCTTATAAATTGTCTTACCCAGCGATGAGAATATTTGAAAATATAAATAGTATTTTTTTGTGCTCCGCCGGGATTCAAACTCACGACCTTCCATTTACGTGTCCAAAGCGTTAGCACAGACTATGGACCGGTCACTCGGTTTTTGTTATTAATTATCAATTAGACAAGCCGGCTGATCTTTCCGAGTCTTTTCTCCCAAATAGGAAGTCACTATCAGAGTCATAAGTATCTAATACTTTATCCAAAATTTTTAGCTTACCTGTCACTCACATCGCCTCACAGCTATTTTATAAAATACTCATTTTTGTCACGGGTGAGCATGTTTATATTATATTGACATAAAGTTAGTTTGGCAATATAGATTCTTATGTACATACATACATAAGTATGTGATACTTGTGTATTAGGTATATCTACATACTTGTGATCGTCCATAGTCCACGCACGAGTGCCATCACTAGCTGGAAAATCAACATCGTTTTAGTACTGGCATGTTACGAGTGTCTGAAAGACAAGCTCACAATCAAATGCGAAACAGCGGGGTCGGCACAAAAGAACCGGAGACAAAAATGACGTCAATCTGCCGGGTTGCTGAGGAAAACAGCCAATATTTTTTTAGTGGTTGCTAGACCAGTGCCGTCACCCTGCCGAGTAAACTTTAGAATATTTCGACTCTATTGTCTATAATCTAAGCTTCGCGCTTACACATGCTGCATACATATGACCGGTCCGTAGTCCAGGTGTTAACACTTCGGACTCGTAACTGGAAGGCTGTGGGTTAGAATCCCTGCGGAGCACAAAAAATATACCATTTATGTTTTCAAATTTGCTCTTCGCTGGGTTGAAAAGTTCATAAACATTTACCAAAGACCGGTCATCAAAAGGTCCATCCAGCCTTACAACAACTGGGTCTTGCTTGAGAATTGGCGCTTTCTACAGCGACGACCAAGCTCGCAGAGGGCTCTTGAGGTGTGATACACACAAAAACAGCGCTCACCAAATAAATCAGCCTAATTTTTTTTTATATACAAACAAAATAAACCAAACTTCATACGAACATAACATTTGCAGCTCCTGCCCCCTTTCCCTGAAACCTGGCATTGTCAAAAGTGGACCAAGTTTTCACAGCATGGGAGGTCAGCCTCAAACCAACATATCAGTCAAAGAACTACTATAATTTTGACACTGAAGAGTTGATTTTCGGGATTCTATCGGAGCTGGAGCTTCCGGACGTTTCGCCCATGTCTGCGGTGAGTTTCTTCAGTGTAATGAATGATAATCTATAATCTAAGTCGAAAATATATATAGAAACATTTAAGATTCGTAGTATATCCACAAGCAGACACGTGTAAGTTCGCGCTTACAAATGCTGCGCGTGCTTTTGCAAAATATAGACGCACCGGTGTCACTGATGTCATACAGCGAGAAGCCTGCTTAAAGTGGTGCTGGGCTGATCACGTCGCAAGGCAGGACCATGACAGGTGGCCGAAAAGGATCGTCCAGTGGCGCCCCAGGATGTCCAAGCGGGGAGCGGGAAGACCTCGATTGAGGTGACTGGACGGTATCAAGAGAACTGCAGGCAGAGGATGGCTGAACACAGCAGCCGATAGACAGGAATGGAGAGGATTGGAGGAGGCCTACGTCTTGTGAGGGTATTTCTTTATGATATTCAAATAGGATGTTTATAATATGTGAGGATATTCATTGCTAGTTTTTCGTTCGTTCAAAATCCGCTTTAAGACTCAAGCCGTGCTTCGAAGAACTCTCTCACACCATTTGTGGCTCTGCTACAATATCACTTATAAAACAGACAAGGAATCAAATCATTTTAACACACTTTATTTATCCACAATCACAATATATAATGACCGGTCCGTGGTTCAGTGGTAACACTTCGGACTCTGAATGGGAAGGCTGTGGGTTCGATTCCAGGCGGAGCACAAAAAATATACCATTTATATTTTCAAATTTGCTCTTCGCTGGGTTGAAAATTTCATAAACCTTTACCAATGACCGGTCACCAAAGGTCCATCCAGCCTTACAGCAACTGGGTCTTGCTTGAGTATTGGCGCTTTGTAGCGACGACCAAGCTCGTACACCTCTGCGGCACTACAACAAGTGTCATAGACCCCTAGAGTCTAAAAACACAACAATATTAATTAGTATAATCGAATTCACTTCTTGTGGCTCTCAAGCCAGGCAAGCCTCTTTTGTTATTTACGTTCTTTTGTATTCATTTTGAAATTTAAATTTAAATTTCCATGTTCCATTCCACGCAACGAATTCATCTCGCTACAGTCTAGGAGTGGACTGAGAAAGGCTGAGGAGGAAGAAGAAGAAGTTTAAGAAGAGATCGCACATGAGTGTAGGTGGGTCCTTACTTTTGATACTGTCCCTATAACGACCTGTAGGTATTTTACCATCGCATGCTATACCTACTTGTATAAGATAAACGTCCCATAGGTATGTTTGTACACGTGCTGTATATATTATATAGGTACGTATATATATGGATCTCACCTGTGACTTGGTCGTTTTTATAGGAAACTTCTTGGCACTTGCTCGACCACTGTACCGCTATCTTTCTGCAAGACAACCAACTGATCATTATATATGTAGTATACTATAGCAATCTATAATCTAAGTTGTAAAGACATCGCCACCTTAAAGGTAAAACTGAATGACTTATTTGAGAAATCGTGGATTACACATTTAATTGGGTGTAACTTTTCATAGGTGAACTAATTCTAAGGAAGTGATCTGGAAAAACTTCGAAACTAAAAGATTTCCACTTTTTTTTTTGTGTTTTCTCTCGTAGAAAATACGTAAAAAGGTGCATTTATCTGAGACACCCATGTTAGCTTGATATGCCACTTATTTAGTATCGATATATTGACATCTAAGGCTCATATTTAATGCATGCTCACAAGCAGGCACATGTAAATTTGCACTCACACACGCTGCATGTGTACATACAAAATAAACTAAAATTCACATGAATATAAGCTTTGCAACACTTTGCAACTCTTGCCGCCTTCCTTGAAACAGGAGTGACATTGGCAAAGTGAACCACTTTTAACCTCTAAGGTAGTGAGTTTTGGTATGATGTAAATATCTATACGGAGTGAGTTTTTATATAAAGGGTTAAAATAAAAAAGTATTATGTTTAACGACTTCAACATAATAATCAAAAATAAAACTTCCCATTTTTCAAAGAAAAAAAAATTAAAACTTACCATTTTTCAAAGTTTTTATTGAAAAATCCTATGTTTATTTCAGGTGTCGTCAACTATTGGTTGCGGTGTCAAAATATTCGTACACTAGTAAAATAATCTTCACTTCACTAAAAGTAATTGAAAACTTACACTTACAAAATAATTAAAAATACATATAAATACATAGATGAAACACAAAACATGACTAATAATGTTTTTTAGTGTGGTAGGCTTTGAAACATGGATGTATACACAAAGCGACGTTGCACACTTCACACATGAATTTTGTGTCTTTTCGACACTTTGGTCGTACAGTTGTATGACTGCACACGTGACACTTTCTTTGGGTCCTGCTTCCTTGTGCCTGTGTTCGGGGAACAGGGAAGGGGAAGTGCCTTTCCGTTAGTCGTAGTGGCACACCCTCAACCCTTCTTCCTCCTGATGCATTCGGTTTACGCGCTTCTTGTCTTCTACGTTTAGATGTAGACGGCTCAGGGTCATCTTCTACCTCTGACGATGAAGATTCATCAGAAGAACTATCAGACTCAATAGGTAAATCGTCGATATTTTCGTATAACTTTTCATCTTTGCTTTCAACCAAAGCATCGAAGATGTCCTTTTCACTTTCCCTATGCGACATGATCGTAAATTGAGGGACAGATAATTTATAAAAGAAAAATTACAACACAAAAATTCCACAACACAAAGTTACGAACGGGCTTTCGCTATCAAATAGTACGTAAATAAAGGTATGCAAAGAATAAAAATATTGTCAATAAAACACAAAAACACCAAACAAAATATGTTTTTTTAAATTAAACCGTGTTCAAAAACTTTCAAAAAGTGATCACCAAACAATTTACATAAGAAAAACTATATAAAAATGCAATTTTCGCGGGAGAAATATACGTATACGTGATGACAAGCGCGCACGTGTTCAAACTGGTTTCGAACACCACGAAAGATGATTGTGACGTCACACATACTTTGAAATCGCTTTTGTAAAGTCGATAATACCGCTAACTGCGTTTAGTTTTTAAAATATTATGGGGGAAAGCCGCTAGATGCCGTTGGTTAATCCATTTCTGACGTTTACTTATGAATAAAGCCTGTATGACCACAACCGTACCGGTACGGCCATACTTCGATTTGCAATGACATTTACCGCCGTACGGGTACGGCCATACTACCTTAGAGGTTAAGAGTAGGTATGGGATGTTAACCTCACACAAACCATTAAGTCAAAGAATACATATATTTACTTATATTTAAAAAAATTAAGTAGGTATATGAAAACAATAGAACCAGAAAAATAAATCTGTACAAAAAAGTCTGTAGGTCTATCAATTATATATTTAAAAAAAAAATGAAGGAATAAGCCGCCAAGGGGCTGTCCATATATTACGTCATTCGCATTAAGGGGGGGAGTCTGGTCTGCGGATGATGGCAAATGATGTACGAGTACCAAAAGTGACGTCGTTCTTGTAAATACCAATTTCTACACAATATACAAAATATTATGTAAGTAATATAACATTATTAATTATTAAGCTCATCCATTATTACAGCAAGAAGGGGGGAGGGGGTCATTAGATAATGACTATAGGATGATCGTAGGGGGAGGGGGGGGGTCGAAAATCGGCCAAAATCGATGACGTAATTTATGGACGGCCCCCAACATTACAGATTAGTCGCCATTTTTTTCTGTCCTCACTTGCATTTTATTACTTCTTACTTCTTTTTTTTTCATCTAGGGTCATAACCTTTTTCATACAAAAATATAGTATAGGTAATGATTATTTAAGTAAATATGTGTGTATAAAAATAAAAATAATAATTGAGCGATTTTATATAGCGCCGTTTAATGGCACTCGCCAACCCAAGGGCGCTTTTATGTGTTGAAGCTTCTACTAAACCGCAACTTCCTGAAACTGCCAACACTGGTATCTGTTCTCAACTCTAGAGGTAGACTGTTCCAGCAGGATGGACCGGCCGAACTAAAAGCCCTGTCTCCGAAACCCACAAACAAAAAATCACGAATAGTTTTGAGTAGTTATAACGTATTGACAAAACACTTGATCCATAGGCCATAGCTGATCTACGGATCCTCGATTTCTTGTACATAATATTTACTGTAGGCTGCGGACGAGCCACGGCTTTGCTGTTGAAGAATAGCACCGATAATAACTTATTGATGAGTAAAAACTTCTTTTTAATCTACTTTTTAATCTACTAGAGATGTTGTGGATATGAAATTTCGGATATGGAATTATTTCGCATATTCGCTAGTTTCGGATGATTTCGATTACGGATATTTAAGAAATTGTAAAAGCATAACACCGACAAATAATAACAAAAATTGTATGTAATAACAAAAACATTTTTTTTCTTCTCGGGTTGGTTTGTTTTATCGAGCGCTTTCGGTGTTATCACACCATTAAACCCAAGAGAACAACTTTCGAAAACAAGCGCTCAAGAAAACTCGTGAAGAACAACGTTGCTTTTATTCTTACATTATTAATTTAAAATTAATCTTTACAATGTCAATATTCAAATCCTATAACTTAAGACTGATATTATATAGATATTCACTTAAAAATGCAAAAAAAAATCACAATAAAACATTCGTAATTGCTATTACAATATTTAATCTTATCCGAAACTTTAATCTCAGTTTCGTTCACGGATATTTTGGATACCTATCCGATAGATTCACTTATGGATATTTCGGATATCCGATAATTTCGGTTACGAATATTTCGGATGTCCGATAGTTTCAGTTACGGATATTTCGGATATGCGATAATTTCGGCTACGGATATTTCGGATGTCCGGTAGTTTTCGTTATGGATATTTCAGATATTGAATAGTATCGGTTACGGATATTTCGGATATTCGATAGTTTCGGTTACGGATATTTCGGTTATTCGATAGTTTCGATTACGGATACGGATATCCATAACATCTCTGGCATCTACATACTATACACAAGACGTTAGACATGTAGAATACGTTAGTTAGAGAGAAAGGTTTTTTAATTGCGACCCGATTAAAAATGTCCAACAAAACTAGTTTATCTTTATTTCCTGTTCTTGTATTTAATAATTAATTCCTGCCTTAATAACTTTCAAATGAAGAATTTATTTAATTAGCACCTATGCCTAAACAACAAATTAAAATTCTATAATCTAAGTTGCAAAGTCACTGAAGGTTCACATTTAATGCATGCCAAATAGCATCCATTAAATGTGACATTTGGTACCTTCGCGTAGATAAAAAGCCACCCTTCGCGGATAATGCGGCAAAAAGTTGCACTATATGTGTAGCTTAGATGCGTTGCGTTAGCCCGCATAGCATTATTGATTTTGTGTTGGTTTGGGTGTGACGGCCCCAAAGCTATAAAAAGCGACCTTTTCAAGTGAAACTGCTACAGGGGAGTGCCACCTGCAATAAATTATTTAACTGTACACACTCTTAGGTAGGTACATCAAAAGTGTGAGTTCTTACAAAGTAGAAAAAGTATTGAAGAGAGTGTCTATGCGAATTCTTTTGCCTCTAATTTTTTTCATGTAAAACCTACCTTGTTTGAGAATTCTTGCTTGAGAATTGGAGCTTTGTAGCGACGACGACCAAGCTCGTAAAAAGGTCGATAGCTCAATTGGTAGAATGCTTGCATTCCATGCCGAGAGCAAGGGTAGAAATGAGAACCAGCCCTCCGGGAGCTGGGAAACCCCCACTTTAACTGAAAGTGGTTGGTGTGAGGCCGGCCCCCATAACCATAAAAATAAATAGGTCCCAAATCGTCAGATGCGACCCCCTCAGGGATAACGCATCTGTCGATTTTTCCACAAACTTGTTAACGATTTGTAGCGAAGACGCAAACCAGTTTTTCGTAAATTTTCCTTCACCTTATTTCACAATGGGTTGTATAGAGGGCCGATGCATTGTTATTTTTTCCATCAACAATTTTTCCAGAATTATTTAAAATTTTCGTAAGCAGTTTCAATGGGTTACATTTTAAATATATTGATACATTTATTTTAAATACATTTCAGGATAATGCTCCCATAATTTAGGCAACAAATAAATGTTAAAAACCCATTTTTACTAACAATATATTTGTTTAGAATAAAAACGCCAAGCTCGAGTTTTTTTCCGTAAATGTTCCGTTCCACTAGGGGTGGCCGGTACCTCCGCAGATGCATCTTCACTTTTTTCTGTCTTCGCATACTTTCATGTCTTCAACTCTAAAATAATAAAAAACTAAGTAAAAAATTAACGTTTCGACTTTCGGCCTAACAAGGACTCACCAGTTTTCTTTTTTTCTTGGTGGGCCACTGAGAAACTTACATGTGCCTGCATGTGGACATATCTTTGCAACTTAGATTACAAATATTTTTACATGGGAAACGTCGATACAGTCAAGTAAATTTAGTTTTCACATAGTTTTATTTCACACTGGAATATTCACAATACATTTGGTCCGAAGCTAATCTACGAATCATGTTTTTTTGTGTGTTAAATTCACGTTAGTTGGCGGTTGATCCATGGATTTGCTGAGTGTGAATAACGCTGGTAGAGTCGTTACTAGGTCTTTTTATTACCTACCTAACTACTTTGTACCAAAATAGTAAATCAGTAGGTACCCCGAGTATATTACATGAATTTATAAGTGTGCCAGCGTTTGACTAAAAAATGTATGAAACTAATTCGCTCATTAGAGGCGCTTATTAAATTTTCATTCATTTTTGGTAAAGTTTAAACGTGTAGATAGTAAATACTTTGGGTAGGTACTCCAGTCGGCAGAACACTCAAAACCCATATCGTCCTCGTACCAAATGTACATGAAAGAGCTCGTGTTCAAAAGTTTAGTTTAAAATTAGATCTATCTTAGATGAATATCTATTTATAATGATAATAAAATCATCTGCAGATAATAAAAGTCACAAAAAATAAAAATAAATCATGTTAAAGTCATCCAAAGTTCAAAGAAATCAAATGAAATAAAATAAAAATTATCTAGATTTAATGAAAATTTGAAAACCGTTTTAATAGTCTAAAATCAATAATATTCATCCATAGATAATAAAAGTTATCAGCAGATAATAAAAAATCATCTAAAAATATAATAAATTAAATAAGAGAGAATGCATAAAATAATTGTTTTATCTCTGACATTCTTCATTTAAAAAGACTAATAAATGATTTGAAGGAAATGTCAAGAAAAAGTGAGTGAATGAAAATGATCTTAAATAAATTTACATATATTTGATTAATAAGGGATAAAATAATAATAAATAGATTATCTGGTTATGATTTACTGACAGAAAGAATAAAAAACTTTGGATATGATAAAAGTTTTAAGAAATAAATAATTGAAAAATGTTCTTAATAATTTTGTGTGCTTTAGTGTTTTCGTTAAAAATAGATGGACTATTTTGCCTTCCAGTTTATTATAAAGTTGGTAAGAATGTTTTTTTTTTAATTCCTTAGATTGGTTCGCACCCTAGCATCCCGGCATTGAACGCAAGCGCTCTACCAACTGAGCTATTGACCGGATTTATTGTATTCTTTCATAAACTATATGTTTTTTTTGAGGAAAGTTATAGGTGAGTAGGAAGTTGTAGGTGTTATGGCCGAGGGAGCCAAGTGGGCTGATCCTTCTGGCGTGTTTGCGATAGAACAACGTTGGTTCGATCCCTGCCTGGGTCATTTGACAATAACTTTGACCCTGGTTCAACAGATGTTATTGGGTAATTATTAATTAATCATTTATTTAAATAAACAGTAATAAATTATTAATACCTGTTTCTGGCCAGGTAGAATAGGTTGGTGAATTTGCATTCCTCTTCACAAATCTATTTTTCTTCGAAAACAAAAAACAAAAAACAAAAAAAACAAAAACAGTTGTCCAAGTTCGAAACATTTTTTTACAGCATGGGTGGTTAGCCTCGTAGGTATCAAACATAATTAAAGCAATATTCTTCTTTTATAGTCCGGTCGATAGCTCAGTTAGTACAATGCTTGCATTCCATGCCGAGAGCTCGGATTCGATTCCCATCGAGGCCGAGGGTGTCGTTTTGGTGTTCATTTCAAGCCCAACAGAAAAACACCGGCAAGGTTTACTTAGCCTTAACAATAAATGAGAACAAGCTCCCTTGAGACCTGCACTTCAAGAAAAGTGGCCCCGCTCACCTGTGAAAGTAAATAGGTGCCACTGGCCGCATGCGAACCCTTCGAGAACAACGAAGCAAAAAGTTGTAATGTATGTGCAGCTTATTTGCGCTGCGTTTTAGATTTTTGGCCTTCTATTCTATGATTAGGTATATTTAAATGGGTCGTGGGAACTAACCGAGATTAAAGATTTGTACCTACCTGCAAAATAAAATGTTTTATGAATGAAAAGTACTATAGGTACCTATAGTATATTAATTGTACTCATGAGTATGTAATACCTAATATACCTACTTTACTTGTATACTGTATAGGGCCATTTGCATATTTATTATACATAGCAACCATTCACAACTAGATTCATCTGAATTTAATTTAAAATATACCGATCTATGCCTTCTTCAATATTATTATTTTTTACGTAAATAGATTTCTGCCGAGAATTTTAATTCAAGGTATTCAAATCATCAATAAGTCCGTTGGATAGCTCAGTTGGTGAAGCGCTTGCATTCCATGCCGAGGGCTCGGGCTCGAATCCCACCGAGAGTGTCAGAAATTATTTCAAATCAAAACTTATACCTGCAAGGTTTAATCAGCCTTCACAAGAAATGAGTACCGGGGGCTAGGAAACTCCCACTTGTACTGGAGCGGTTGGCGTAATGCCGCCCCCTAACCTGTAAAATTAAATAGGTTCCACTCACCATATGCGAACCCCGTTTGGGGTAGCACGGCAAGAAATTACACTAAATGTGTAGCTTAGTGCCTCTAATGTACGTCATAGGCTTAATTTTTTTTGGTATGTAGGTACTTGAGGTACCTACTAGTATATTTTGATGGTTCGGTTTAAAAATCCATAAAATTGAGTAATGTCTTTTTGCGAAATAGTTACACATCGGAAGGTCTTCACCAACAATAAGTATAAAGAAGTAGTTGAACGCATTGCGCTAGGACGACCTTGAAGTTCTGGAATAAAAAGTAAAGTTAGGTTAGTTCTAGCTTATTATTATATAAATAAATAGTCAAGCGTATTTATGTGCGTGATACTGCAACAGACGATCAGTTATCCGTTTCATTTTTGAATGTATAATCTAAGTTGCAAAGATATGTTGCATTTAAGATTCATATTACATGTATTCCCACAAGCAGACGCGTGTAAGTTTGCGCTTACTCATGCCGAGCGTGTACTTACAAATTAATATCTAAACCTCAAATGAACATAAGCTTCCCTGAAATGGGGGTGACATTGGTAAAGTGAACCATTTCTTACAGGATGTGTGGTCAGCCTCATAACAACCTAATTGGTCAAGGAACTTAACTGAACTAAAAATAAATTACATTTAACTACCTACGAAAATATCAAACAATTAGTTTGTAGGATAATAAATTAAAATGCAAACAATATCTTTAAAAATTAATTTAACTTAGAATTTAAAAAACCAAAAAAAAATTAGAATTTAAAAAATCAGCAAAAGCCTTCCCTGAAACGAACTTCGGACTCGTAAATGGAAGGTTGTGGATTCGAATCCCGGCGGAGCACAAAAATATCCCATTTATATTTTCAAATGTGCTCTTCGCTGGGTTGAAAAATTCATAAACCTTTACCAAAGACCGGTCACTGAAAGGTCCATCCAACCTTACAACAACTGGGTTGAGAATTGGCGCTTTCTTTAGCGACGACCAAGCTCGCAGAGGGCTCGTGAGGTGTGATACACACAAAAACAGCGCTCACCAAATAAATCATCCTAATGTTATTTTTTATTATGATCGCTGTGGATAAATGCAAGAATGTCAAACAAAAATGAATGTCCGTGCGGACGCCAAGTCTCCAAAATTATATTTCAATCAATTTAGAGAAATAGAGCGTGACTGAATAAAATGGAACATTATTATTTTTATCATCCATACATTGGATGATTTGTTTATCCTTTTACCGAAATAAGCCAGAGTAGATAATTCCAACGGATTTAAATGCCGAGACATTTCATATTCATCAGTGGTTTCCAACCTGGGACGATTTAGGCTCATCGGGGGCTGAAAATTACGTTTTAAGGGCGATTAAGGGGCGATTAGGGGGCGATGGAGTGGAGGTGGAGGAAACATGAAATCTTAAAATTCCGAGACATTTTATATTGTCGCTGTTATGGTGGAGGGGTTCTTTGAATTTTGGGTTTGAAATAAACACCGAATCATTTCTGATGCCTTCGGTGGGGATTGAACCCTAGCTGTCAGCTCTGAATTTCAGCATTCTACTTACTAAGCTATATCGCTATAAGCTACCAAAAAAATCGTATTCTATATGGGAAAAGATTTATAAAAATAGACAAAATTGAAAATATATTTTTATCTTGGCGGGACAACCCACACGTCTACGTGACGAAGGATTTTGGCCATCAAGAACAAAACAATATTTTGCCTCTTCATTAGTGACACTGTGTGGCGGCGAGTTGAACCTATTTATTTTTACAGGTAAGGGGGCCGGCCTTACGCCAACCACTTATGTTAAAGTGGGGGTTTCCCAGCTCACGAGCGGGCTGGTACTCATTTCTTGTGAAGGCTGAGTAAACCTTGCGGGTATTTTATTTTGGGGTTTGAAATAAACACCGAAACGGGAAATCATTACCAAAACCCTCTGTGGGATTCGAACCCGAACTCACGGCATGGAATGCAAGCACTCTACCAACTGAACTATCGACCGGACATTGTCACATCACAATTTTGTTGTCTGTGAAATTTGTGCCGAACTGATTTCGTAGTGAAACACGCCGTGTACCTACTGGTTGTCTCCCATAAAATGTGTTACATGAGCCAATTAATAGCATGTTTTATAATCCATAAATCAATGAAAACAAACATACAAACCAATTACAGGTTTTATTAGAACATGCTGACTTTCTTTCATCATCCTAACATGATTTGAATTCAAAATAAGAACATGATTTGAATTTAAAAAAAAAAGAACATGATTTGAATTAAAAAAAGAACATGATTTATGATGGTGGTGAAATTACGATAGGAGAGAATTATTCTCTGCAGGAGACCAAAATGAAATAGACCTTGATAATCTGTAATAAACGATTTGCAAAAAAAAATTGCAAATATGCCTACAGGGCAAAACATAATATTATTTTATGATAGTAATTAGTAAGTACCTACTGCAGTGCTATTCATAATACTTACATATTTTAATCCATGGCTGATCCATGAATCATCGTTTTATTGTTTCGAAAATTGGGCTTAGGTGTAGGATGAGAATCGATTAACAAGGATTAGGCACCGATTCTATGTATCTCTCAGCCACTTTTCACCCCCCCTCCCGTCGACGCTATTTATTGTTGGCAAGAGACCATTTGTGGCTCTTTACGCATTTTACAATTTGTAAATTGTCATTTTTTGGCTCTTCCGACTCAAAAGGTTGCCGACCCCTGGTCTAGTGCAATGTTTCCCAACCTTTTTTCGTCCAAACCTTTTATGAGTAAATAGATAAGCCAATCGCCTCTATGCCCAAATAAAAATCGCTTCGACAGGGGGTAGAATCCTCCAAAAAACAATTTTGTTCCTAAAAAATAATCAGTGATAAGGGGGGGTAGGCACAGGTTTAGGTACTATTAGTCTAAGAGCCCACCGTATCCGTATGAAACCTTACCTCATCCACTACCAGTACCCTTAGTACGAGTTGCAAAATTTGAGTAAAGTAAAGTTTACGGGAAGTATTATTTTCCACAAAATTTGTCGTTTTTGTTTCTTACACTTTATGGTCTTAGCAAATGAGTTACAGTGATGAAGAAAATCAAGTTCAAACAAACAAAAACGGCAGATTTTGGGGAAAACCACTCTTTAATCTATAATCTAAGTTGCAAGGAAATATTCATTTAAAGCTCTCAGATGCATGCCCACAAACCAACACGTGTAGTTCGCGCTTACAAATGCTGAATGCGTACTTACAAATAAAATCCAAACTTCAAATGAACATAAGCCCCACAACTTTTGCCGACCTTCCCTGAAACAGGGGTGACATTGGCAAAGTGAACCATTTTTTACAGAATGGGTGGTCTTTCCACTTTCCGTATACTTTACTTTACTCTAGTTTTGCAACTCGTACTCAGGATAGAGGCAGAGACATGTTCAGGCAGGTAGTCTGTATCAAGTACATAATTTTTTCACAGGTCTATCTTTTCCTATCCTGAAGCGTTTTGGATGCGGCCTCTTCAAAAGAGGCCCAAAAAAAATTAAAAAAAAACCTCATCCACTATCAGGCAGAAACATATTTGCGAGTAGGTACATGCCTTTTCTGCAGGTTTTGCTGATCCTACCCTGGAGTGTTCTGGATGCCGCCCACTCAAACATACCCAAATTTTTAAGAAATTACCTCATCCACTACCAGGCCTTTTATATCGCCCCCCTGTCGCTTCATCGCCCCCAATCGCCGCCAGGTTGGGAACCACTGATCTAGTCTTTAAAATATTGAATTCTTTTTCAGATCGCAGCTTACCTGATTCTCCCCTCAACCACACATCTGCCATCTTCCAGCCAAGACAGCTGGCGACTCCATCTCCTGGTGACATCCTGCAGCACACGAGGACTCCTGAGGGTATCCATCACGCCATCTGCCGCGTGGAGACGGAGAAGATGACGGCCACTGCCAATGCTACCATCAAAAGCGAGCTGAAGGGAGTCTGCCATGCACGTAAGTAATGCAGCGTACGATCTACCAGTATCTGTGTTCCCTTCCTAATTTAATACAGTTTTATTTAAAAGCAACATCAATCGCCACTTCCTTGCAGCGCTCCACAACAGAAGCAACAATTTAAGCAACACCCTGCGGCACCCTTCCAGGGTGACATAGTCCCCCATAACTTTCAAGAATAGAGGAGTCTCCCGCACAAGATTCCTTAAAAAAATTTCATGTCACCCACACCTGTGACATCATCCCCCGAGAGTTATTTCGAATTTGGAACCTTGTTCCATGCCCATTTTACTTACTGTCGTTATTTTTCCTTCGTTAGTTAAATGCCTCAGTACCTAGTCATTACATTGGGGTAACATTTTCAAAGTGAACTATTTTTTACAGTACAGTATAGCACAGTCACCTTCATATCAACATTTTAATCTAATCTAAATCTAAGTCTAAGTTGCCAAGATACCTATACATCATTTGAGATTCATATTAAATACATTTTCACAAGCAGACACGAATAAGTTCGTGCTAACACATGCCGCATGTGGACCTACAATATAAAAACCCAATCTCAAATGAACATAAGCCCTGCAACTCTTGCGGACCTTCCCTGAAACAGGGGTGACATCGGCAAAGTTTTTAATTATTTTTTTTAATAAAAAAAAAATAGATTTGTGGAAAGGAATGCAATCCACCAACCTATTTTGCCTGGCTAGTTGTCTTCATGCGAAAGCAGAAGCTTGTGTGCATGCAACGGCATCTGTTGACCCAGGGTCGAAGTTATCGTCGCGGGATTCGAATCAACGTTATCCGGTTCCAAATAACCCGACTTGATCCCCGCGGCCATAACACCGACAACTGATTGTGTGAGTGAACCATATTTTTACAGTATGGGTGGTCAGCCGCATACCAACCCATCGAGTATCGAATAAATGCTGTGAGCTAGCAAAATTTCCCTGATTATCGGGATTTTTTTTATGTGTGACGTCACACAGCCGAGGGTTATTTTAAATGTTCGGACCTCATTTTGTGCCTCAAATAAACCGCATATTTATTGTATATTTTTCAGAGGACGTGAAAGACCAATTGTCCAGCTTGCAGGCCGCGCTGTCGAGAGAGATACACCGAGTGCTACGGGCGGTACTGCAACAGGCACAGCAACCAAACCCGGCTAGGCACCATCACAGACCAGTGGTTTTCAAATATCTCAACAATAGGCCATAGAGAAAGAAAATATAAACAAAAATATCATATTACATTTTATATATACGTATTTTTATCAGCCCTCGTAATCCGAAAATCCTTCCTCTTCTTGCTGTTTTTTATTGATTTAGATCCCTGAAAATTTTGTTACATATAAAAGGATAATTTGAGTCGTATAACTGCAAACGCCGTCATCTCCAAATTTTATGATTTTTAGAACCGATGCTTTCAACATGGTATCGTCATTGACACCTTGGAGTAAATGGTTCACTTTGCCAATGTCACCCCTGTTTCAGGGAAGGTCGGCAAGAGTTGCAGGGTGTACGTCCATTTAAGATTTGGGTTTTTTTTTGTAGGTTCACATGCGGCATGCTCAAGCGCGAACTTGTACGTGTCTGCTTGTGAGAATGCATGTTATGTGAATCACCAATGTTACATATCTTTGCAACTTACATTAGATTAGATTAGATAGTTCCAACTTTCTAGGAACATTTTTACATTCGCCCGAGTTTTTGTGTACACACAGATATGCAACTGTGAAATGCTTTGTTCTCTTTCTTACTAATGACCATTTTCATAAGTAAGTTGAAACAGATATATAATGTATCTCGTCATCTCCAACTGGTTCCAAATTGCGTTCAAAACACAAGTTTATTTTTCTCAAAATCATCGCGTAAGGAGTTGACGGCGTTTGCATTTATACGACTCATTTCTTTGAAGGCACATATACATAGAGCGCCGTTTTTACCTTCCTTGGTAGTCTGTTCCACTCCATAGGGCTCGCTAACCGGACAGCAAGGTCTCCAAAATTAGTGCGCGTCTGACGGGGTGGCTGGACCACGTCAACCACACCATACTCTGCAGATCTGAGCGCCTGGCGCCACAGTAAGTAAGTTTGGACATCCAGAATATGAGTCTTGCTTGGAAGTCTCATCACCACGGTAGATCCTACCTATCGAATATCGTTAATATTTTAATGAAGACTAATCAGCTGTTCACTTACGGCCATCTTGGATTGACAGGTCTTCATACAAATATTACCGATATTCGGTAGGTAAGAATTACCGTGATGATGAGACTTCCAGCCCACAGATGATTGATTTGTTGCTTACTTAAATGCTCCATTGTTGATAAATTACTTTATTTTATTAAAAAAAGAAAAACAAAAAAGTATTTGGCATTTAATATTCACGTATCTCTACGGGTCTTCATACTCCGAAACCCCTTCCTCTTCTCCTTCTTTTTCTGTATGCTGTATTTCTTCTTTCCTCAAGGACATGGTGGTCTCCTTTAGTGACGTCATTCCCCTCCATTGCTCCCATATGATGCCGACACCGTTTCCCGAGTCTCTCTTCTCCTTCTTCAGATGCTCTCCATTCAGATTTGAATCGAAGCAGCTGAAAGAGATATTTCATTTGTGTAAGAATAATCGATAACTTTTGCCGCCTTTCCTCTGAAAGATGGGGGACATTGGCAAAGTGAACCATTTTTTTAAAGATGAGTCTTCAGTCTTACGCCAACCAAGCAACAAAAGTATCATATATGTATTTAACTGTAGGTACCTACCTACTGATTGATTATTTATTCAGTGTTATTCTTAAGAAAGAGACCTACACATTTTTTTCTTGATAATGATTAAGATGAGTTGACGATTTATTATAATCACTTCAAGGTCGCTTATTCAAATGGTGCCAGAAATTTGCTTGTCTTCATTGCATTTCGGAAGTTCCCATGGTTCTCTAGCTCTCTCACATGATGAGGCAGGCAGTTTCAGGGCAAAGGACAAGCAATTGCAAATGCACGCTCTCCAAACACTTTCGTCGGTTACACCTAAACCATACATCGAAAACGCAGTGTTTTGCTTGGGCATAAGCAACAAAAAAGTCATCGTAGTGCCATGGGAGTGAGCGCATTAGAAAGAGCGGAAAATTTTAAGTCAGATAGCATTCATAACTCATTTTCGACCAAAACGTCGCTTATCCTATTTCCTATTAACCGTCAATATATTCAGAATTTAAAGACAATCCTTGATCTCTCGTCCAATACGCAGCTCAAGAGCAACAAAGCAACAAGCAACAAATATGGATTGCTGGCACAATAGAGGAAGGCACCGAATGCGAGTGTCTTACTTGTGAAACCACCATCCAGATTTGGTGAAGCCATCTGAGCAAGGACAGCAGCTGGGAGCAGAGTCACGTCTGTGGTCAAACGTGCTGAAGTATTGCATGTCATGGGATAATAGGCTATCTGGAGCATTGCCAGAGTGGCGGCCAACGTGGAGACGGAAGTCCTGGTCAAGAGAATCCACCTGAAAGCCAAAAATATATTTTGGAATAGTTGTACGTTATATTAGTAAGTATACACCTACCGTGTTACCAGCCTATATTAAGTGTCTTTGGAAAACGGACTTGAGCATTCAGTAACAACACAGAGGAGCAGAAACTAACTTACTGCATTAATACATACTATCGCCCACATTTGTCTCAGTCCTGTCAAACGTTGCAGTTGTGTAGTCTTACAAAACATGTTTTTACGTGTCAATTTTTATGTTTTGTTGCTTTCTCCATTTTGTGTTTTGACACCCATTATATCGCATGCCATAATGTCTTAAAATAATTTCCCTTTTCCTTTCAAATTCGTCAATTTTATCGATCACAAGATTTATACCGCATGCGTCTATGTTCCGACTGGTCCGGGCATGGTGCACACGCGGCAATGTTGCCACCTTTCTAGATTTTTTTTCTTGACATCTGACATTGACTGCTCAATACTTGAGTAATCTCCTGATTACCTTAAACGCTTCATAATTGGCTTCAACTTTAACGCCATCAAAATCCATCAGCTCCACATCAAGTCTCCAGCTGTTTGTCTTGGTTAGCACATGAAGCGCCAGATTTCCAAGCCACCAGTTTTCTTCTTTCAAGGAACCAAAACCCCACATGTAGTCATTCCAGCTTCTCCCAAAGTCAACCGCACCATTGGTCCTCTTTTGGAATATGATGGAACCATTGTGTTTGCAAGGCATTCCAGAAACCCTCCATCTAGAATAGCAAACATGAAGCATCATCACCACGCTGCTACAAAGGATCAAGAATCAACCACCACATCACCAATACCTCTGCGGTACTACAACAAGTGCCGTAGACCTTTAGAGTCTGAAACAGGATTCTTTAAAAAAAAAAAAAAGAAAAGCCAAACTAAATAATTGTTCGACAAAATATGTAAAAATTTTTTGGAAAGGCAAATCTCAACTTGATTATTTCGTATTGATGCATCATTTTTATGACGGTTGGAACAAAAAGTTATGCAAACAAATGCATTGTGGGCTCTGGGTAATTTCATTTTCTTAAACTACAAAGAAGAATAAAGCTGAATCTAAAAACTAACTAAGAGCCTGTTGCACCAAACTCCAATCACACAAAAATCAAAATTAAGTGTGATTTCTCCCATTAAATAACAAAATTGGTTGTATATACATAAGTCAGCTGATATACATCATATTTCCTGTTCAAATTCCATCATATTATTACCCACTTCCGAGAAATATTTAACCAAAGTCCTTCCCAGAATCAAGCAATCAAATTGAATGTGTTAATCAAACATTGATTAGAGGTTGATGCAACAGGCCCTAAGAGAATGTTTAAATCTAAGCCAGCCGAAATATTTACACATTCCTTCCCGCATTGTCAAATATCCCAATAAAAAATGAATCCCAACAAAAAAAAAATTCAAACAAAATGACATACTCGCTTTTTATGTGACTGCAAATATCCAAATCTCCATTTTTGAAGTAATAGTTGCCAACAATGACACAAGCAAATCGCCTGGCATCAGAATATGCCACGAGATTACCATCGTTTGCTTGGAATGGGTCACCACAGTTTTTTATAAATGATGAAACGTTGAAGTTATCGTCTTTAACAACTACTTCCCATCGCTTTGCTTGCTTTCTGCATAGTTTCTTCAAATTGTCACGAAAAATGTCTAGAAATGAAGATAAATTTTCTTCAAAAAGTTTAAGTTGGTCTGATGTGAGTGCTTGCACAAAGACATTCAGATAATCTTTTCGTTGACTTTCTGTTACACTACAATATCCGGAAGGCTTGTCTTGAGATATCGGCATATTTTTAGAAAATCTTTGGAAATCATTCTTGAGGTTATCGACTGTCTGTTTCTCATCATTCTCATCAAAATAAATTGCTTTCACATCCTTCAGATGTGGTGCGATATCTTCAATTGTTGTTTTGTCAATCATTGATTCCATCCTTTGTGCCAGTTGCTTAACATCATCATTGAATATTATGATCGATTCTTGGATTTTTTCATTAAATTGCTTTATTTTTTTCGTCACAAAAGTTTTGCATAATTCTTCGTTTAATGTTGATTTTATTTTGCTTTTGACATTTGAAATAACCGAAGTGAACTCTGTTGTTAGATTTGAGAATTGAATCCATTCACCAATGTCATCAGTCGCGCTGCGCTTAGATCGACAGTTCGTTTTCCCAACATTGACTTCTTCATCTTTGCCTTGACCTGGTTCTTCAACTTCCAACGTCACTTCTTTCCATCCTGAACCTTCGCTTTCACTTGATGTATCTTTCCCTGCTTCATCATGTTTTCTTTCGAGTCTCTCATTCTCACACCCTTTGTTTTTGCTATAATTACTTCTAATTTTTTTAATCCTTTGACTCCCTTTATCATTTTCGACAATACTGCTTTCTTCGTTTGTTGTTCCATCTTCAAACATATTGAGTCCATCTTCTTGGTCTTGGTATGCAGGCAATGGTTCGTCAGTGTTTGCTATCCTAGTTATATCAAACACCCAATCTTCATCACCATTTTCAGTGGCATATTTTTCTTCATTTAGTTTCTGAGGTATGTCTTCTTTTAGCGAAGCATCACCATCATGCTCTTCAATGTTGATAAACTGTTTTCTACTTTTGTTTTCTTCATTATCAGACCCTTTTGAGTAGCTCAAATCTTCTATGCCTTTATTTTTAACATCAACAAATCCATCTTTAATGGTTTCTCGTCTTTCTTTTTCTCTGGTTTCTTGTCCATTTTTAATTGTCTCACGTCCATTGTCTACTATTTTTTTGTCATCACCCTCTTCAGAGCTGTCATCCACTGCTAGTTTGTCATAAATGAGATCAATCTTTGACGCAATGTCTTTGACAACATCACCAACTCCTAGAGGACTGGTGCAACGAATCAGAAGCTTGCTTCCAGGCTGGGTTGGAGAAGTGCTTCTCTTTTTTTCTACAACAAAACAATTATTTTGAACTGCTGACATCAGACTGCTGTGGTCTGCCAATCATGCACAAAAAAGGACCATAAGCAAGTAAACTTGGCATGGTTCTATCTGACCATGGTACATACACAAATTTGTAATGAACTCATAGTTCAGGTATCTGAATTGGAGTCTGAAACCTATTACTGATATACTTTTTCAGTCATATCACGAAAGATGCCCATTTTGTGAAGTATCTAACAGAAAGATGCTGGGTTAAAATTTATCTGGCGCTAGATTGAATTTTTTTGAAAAGAACTCTGCTCTGAAAAAACTTCTAATTCACATGCACTTGGCAAGCGAAAGATTCATACCTGAAAAGATTTGTTGCAAGAGACCCATGGATCTAGCACTCCTTGCTTCCAAAGCTTTCAAGGTACTAAATACACCTCTGGCAGCGAATTCCCCATACAAGCCCTGATTCCTAGCTGCAGCCGGACGTTCATTCCTGATACTGCCCAAGACTCTCTCCATCCTCTCCGCGCTGTCTTCCAGAGTGCTCAATGTTTCTTCAATAGAAGTCAACCGGGATAGTATTCTTGACTCCGTATACTCCAGATTGGATAATACGTTGAGCTTGACTTCAAGGAGAGCAAGCTTTTGTTGACCACTGCAATCAGGAATGGTAAGTTTGCAAAAATGGGTTAAAAAAAATTAGCCAGTGGATAAGGGAAAGAAACAAAGTCATTTATGCTATTGTGTGTTCATCCACAAAATAATGATGATTGGTGGTTACCTGTTGATGATGTCCACTTTTCTGTCCATGGACTTCATCTGCTCGCTCCAGGATACCACGTGGTGCTGGATGGTGTCCCAAACATGCGCTCTGTTCTAAAGGTAAACATCAATTGATACATCCACTGTCCAAATTATGAGATATTTTCTGGTCTATTACCCAGCACATTGTTTACAAAAGCTAAGAGATCCAGCATGTATGCGGCATGTGTAAGCGTGAACTTATATATACCTGCCGCACTACAGCATGTGGCATAGACCCCTAGAGTGTCTGAAATCTAGGGAGTCTCCAGTACAGGATTTCTTAAAAAAATGTATTGCACCTACGATTATAGATTGTAGATCTCCAATCTTTGATGGTAGAGACACTGGAAGAATTTGTTGAAATGAGACAAGACTGCTGGATACGAGTACCTACCTGGATGTTGTCGACTGTGTGCTCCACACGTGTTACATGCATTGCCATGGATGTGAGTTTATCGTCCAGCCTCTGTAGTAAGTCTGTGAGCTTAGGTAGGTGATGATCTAAAATACATGTGTACCTTTTCAATAAACAACAAAGATTTATATTTATTTCAAGGAGAAATACCAACTTATTATTTACTAGTCACATTATTTTTTGTAAAACATACTGTTATGATTTTATCGGGCTCAATTGAATAAAAATGCTTGGTCATAAACAACACAAATATCACCGTAGAGCTATGGGAGTTAGCGCATTAGAAAGAGCGGAAAATTTAAAGTAGGATAGCATTCATAACTCATTTTTGACCAAAATGTCGCTATGCATTCTCGTGAGGAGACACGTATAAATTCGCGCTTACACATGCCGCATGTGGAGTTGCACCATAAAAACCCGAACTCAAATGAACATAAGTCCTGCAACTCTAGCCGGTTTTCCCTGAAAGTGACATTGGCAAAGCGAACCATTATGTGTTTACAGGATGGGTTGTCAGCCTCATACCAACTTATAAGTCATGGAACACAAACAATTAATTTCATTTAACTGTATAAAACAAACAATCTAATCTAAATCTAAGCTGCAAAGATATGTATCATTTGAGATTCATATTAAATGCATCTCACAAGCAGACATGCATAATTTCGCGCTTACACATGCCGCATGTGGACCTACAATATAAAAAACCCAATCTCAAATGAACATAAGCCCTGCAACTCTTGCCGACCTTCCCTGAAGCAGGGGTGACATTGGCAAAGTGAACCATTTTTACAGTATGGGTGGTCAGTCGCATACCAACCTATCAGTCAAGGAATACAAGCAATTAAGGGGGATTTGAGACCCAAAACAACTTTGGCTGTTCAAAAAAAATATATATGGTCGTCTTCCTGTATATTTAAACGAAATGAAAATATTTTTTTTTTTTTTTTTTTGCCTTCCAATCAGCTGGAAATATGCAAAAAACTATTTAAAAAGGCTCATTTTCCAATGCAACTCACGTTTCTTTTATTAATATTTCAAATCCAAATATTCAATTTAATGATAGAGTATGTATTCAGCTAAATTACCAGGATTTCCGAAAATTCATTATTTACTTAGTTACTGAGTTATTAATTTTTTTGAAAATGTATTTACGTAAATTTTTTTCGTACGCGTTTTAAGTTCCTCCGAGTAATTTTCCGAAAAAATCACATCGTGATTAAATTAAAGAAATGTTTTTAATTATTTTCGTAAATTTTTCATTTGTTTAACTTAATCAGCTAATTTTATATTTTTGTACTGTTTTATTTTTTGCACAGATGGCGGTTTCTTCCCCGTTTGGGTATTTTGCCGATTGCAATGGCGGACGGACGACCGAACCACTAATGTATCATTATGATACTGCATAAGCAATATATGTATGAGTATATATGTATAAAAAAACTCCGAGCCATGGAAAAGACAAATAAACTCTAAACAATTAAACACTAAAACTAATTTAACAGTTAACAATCACTAAGTAAAATAATAAAATGGAAATTCACAAAATATCTGTAAAAAATGAGAATATTTTTTTTACATCCTTAGCCTTAGCCGCCAACATTATAGATCAACCGCCATTTTTTCGGTCCTTACATACTTCTTTCATGTTATCTTTGATTATAAATTTAAATAAACTTACCTTCATATCTCGAGGTGTCCAATTTTTCAATATTTTCAGCTTTTGTATCATTTATTTTCAAAATGGTAGCACATGTGACAGATGTAACAAAAAACTTTAAAATCCAAATTCCTAAAAAAAATCGGTCAGGTGACGCCATTTTTTATTTATTTAAATTAAAGTTTATTTAAAGAAACATTGTAATTTTTTTTTGATGCAAACTTTTTTGTAAGACGTCTTTATGCAACGAAATAAATTTGAAAACTGTGTCTTTTTAAAAAACAAATACATCAGCCTAGGGACAAAAAACGGCATGTGCCAATTATCATGTAGGTACTAAATTTACTTACAGTATTCAGGAGATACCCGCCATTGTAACACTGCTACGCTACTAAGCTACGCATATAGTGTAACTTTTTGCCGCGTTTTCGCCGAAGGGGTCGCATGTGGCGAGCGGAACCTATTTATTTTTACAGGTAAAGGGGGCCGGCTGTATACCAACCACTTCAGTTGAAGTACAATCTTCCCAGCTCCCGAGGGGGGCTGCTACTCATTTCTTGTGAAGGCTGAGTAAACCTTGCCGTTATTTTATTTTGGGCTTGAAATATACACCCTCGGTGGGATTCAAACCTGAGCTCTCGGCATGGAATGCAAGCACTCTACAAACTGAGCTATCGACCGGACTAATCATTGTAATTTTGACGATTTCGCCAATCTATTCCAGCCATACTTTTCTTGGTCTTTCTTTTCTTTTTTTCCATCCACATTACCTCTATATATACACTTTGTAACTCTTTCATCATCCATTCTTTCTACATGTCAAAACCATCTCATCGTATTCTTTTGCACCTTTACTTTTACATCCTCCTTCAACGTGCATTTGCCTTTCATCCATTCATTCTTTACTCTATCTCTTACGGTGTTATTCACACACAGCCAAGCCATGGCTCAACTTCCACCTAACATGGATTTTCCTAACAAAAAACGATGTTCTATGGATCACCTACGGATCAAAACCCCGCTAGAGTCTTTCCTGTCATACTTCTCATTTCCTCTGTACATAGCTTACTCATTTCACTTTTCTATAGTCCGGTCGATAGCTCAGTTGGTAGAGTGCTTGCATTCCATGCCGTGAGCTCGGGTTCGAATCCCACCGAGGGTGTCAGAAATGATTTCCCGTTTCGGTGTTTATTTCAAACCCCAAAATAAAATACCGGCAAGGTTTACTTAGCTTTCACAAGAAATGAGTACCAGCCCCCTCGGGAGCTGGGAAACCCCCACTTCAACTGAAGTGGTTGGCGTAAGGCCGGCCCCCTTACCTGTAAAAATAAATAGGTTCAACTCGCCACATGCGACCCCTTCGGGGATAACGCGGCAAGAAGTTACACTATATGTGTAGCTTAGTTGCGTTGCGTTGCGTTGCGTTTATTTGAAATATTTAGTTATTTGGACTTGTGTAGATTGCCCACTGTGGGTCCCTTTTAGTGACTCCCTTGGAAATTAAAACATTAATTTGGTCTCACTTGACAATGTTTGTTTACAATTGAAAGATTTTCGTATTTCAGTGAGCCTCAACATTTTTACTCGTAGAGCAATTGATTTGCGTACAAAATATTACTTCAATCAAATCTATAATCTATTCTTCTTCTTCTTCGTGTCACTTCACACCGTATTGGCCCAGTAACGAGCAATGTCTATAATCTATTGACTCGCAATATAAAAAGACCCACAACTAAGCTACACATATAGTGTGACTTCTTGCCTGCATTATCCCCCGAGGGGTCGCATGTGGTGATTAGGGACCTATTTATTTTTACGGAGAAAAGAGCGGCCTCACGCCAACCACTCCAGTTGAAGTGGATGGTTCCCAGATTCCGAGGGGGCTAGTACTCTTTTCTTGTGAAAGCTGAGTACACCTAGCCGGTATTTTATTTTGGTTTTTGAAATGAACACCGAAAGGCGAAATCATTTCTGAATACCCTCGGTGGGATACGACACCAATCTCTCGGCATGGAATGCACGTACTCTACCCACTGAGCTATCGACCGGATCACCGTTTGACGAAATATGTATGAAAATTTCAGCACTGTTTTAGTCAACATAAATTATTTGGTAAGCGCTATGGTTTATTTAAGCGTAGAGTTCTACATTTGGCGGTACAAAAATAAAAAAATAAAAAATGAAACTTAATTTAAAACAGAAAACTCCGTATGGAACAAAGAAAGCATGAAAGAGCTATGCTACACGTAAGACTCTCCGACAGAATAAGGAGCACAGAGCTACGGATAAGGTCGGGAGTAACCGATGTCATAGAGAGAGTGGCAAAGCTAAAATGGTCCTTTGCGGGGCATGTTGCTAGAACCACCGACCAGAGATGGACGAAGAGATTGGTAGAGTGGAGACCTCGGGAAGATAAGAGAAGCAGAGGGAGACCTCCCACGAGATGGTCGGATGATATAAGAAGGCTTGCTGGAGACTGGATTCAAAAAGCGCAAGACAGAGAGGGATGGAGAGATATGGGGGAGGCTTATGTCCAGCAGTGGATTGAGATGGCTGTATAAGAAGAAGAAGAAGAATTTAAAACAAAATATCAATAAATTGTTTAAATAACTCGATAAAGGCAATTACATGACTTATGATGGGTTGGTATGAGTCTGCCGCGCCCCATGCTGTAAAAATAGGGTTCACTTTTGGCCACTAAGGGCCTGTTGCACCAACTTTCAATTGCTTAATTCTGGTTAGGACCTCGGTACATATTTCCCTGAAGTGGGTAATAATATGATGGAATTTGAACAGGAAACATAATGTACATCAGTTGAATTACGTATACCTTTGCAACAACAAAAAAAATTTGAAAGGGAGAAATCACACTTCTAAATCTAAATCTAAGCTGCAAAGATATAATTTATCTTTGAAGATTCATATTAAACGCATTCCCACAAGCAGACATGTATAAGCTCGCGCTAACACGTCCCGCATGTGGACCTGCAATATAAAAACCCAAATCTCAAATGAACATACACCCGCAACTCTTGCCGACCTTCCCTGTTTCAGTGGTGACATTGGAAAAGTGAACCATTTTCTACGCATGGGTGGTCAGCCGCATACCAACCTATAAGTCAAAGAACATACACAACAAATTACAATTTTTTAAAATAAACAAAAATAATATGTATAAACATCAAAACCCTAGCCCTGGGCTGGGAGTCTTATCACCACGGTAATTCTTACCTACCAAATATCGGTAATATTTGTATGAAGACTAATCAGCTGCTCGCTTTCGGCCATCTTGGATTGACAGGTCTTCATACAAATATTACTGATATTCGCTAGGTAAGAATTAACGTGGTGATGAGACTTCCAGCCCTGACCGCCAACCAGACATAACGCAGTGTTTGTAATGTTGGTTCACAATAACTGTTGACGATTACTTATTAAAGTAAGTAGGGTACTTAGTGCGTAAGTGACAATAAAAGTCATAAAGTACATAATTAAGCAACATCTGCTTAGTTAATTTGCTTTGAAGGATCCGAGCTCTGTCTTGAGATACCATACACGATATATATGCGAATGAATGGAATATCCAGAGTTTATATTCCGTGATCTGTGATCCAGAGTCATAATAAAAGGAGAGCGTGTATGAAAAAGGTTAGTAGGACTCTGGAGGAAATGAAAGAAGTGTGTAAGGACAGAAAGAAGTGGCGGTTGATCTGTAATGTTGGCGGCTAGGGTTTTTAAAATTAAAATTTGTTTTTCTGTTTAGTTTTTGATGTCTTCACATACATGTTATTATTTGTTGATTTTAAAAATTGTAATTTGTTGTGTATGTTCCTTAACCCTTAGGTTGGTATGCGCCTGACCACCCATACTGTAGAAAATTATTCACTTTGCCAATGTCGCCCCTGTTTCAGGGAAGGTCGGCAGGAGTTGCAGGGTATATGTTCATTGGTTTTTATATTGTAGATCCACATGCGGCATGTTTAAGCGCGAACTTGTATCGAATGTTCAGGAAAAATCTAGGAAATTGTGATTCGACGGTATAATTCGATATGATTCGACGATAATCTTTATTTTTAGTATAAATTTAAGACCGGAGTCCATGTAGCTTTAAAATCATTCTACCACTATACTGTGAAAGTGTAAAATGAATCTGTTTTCGAACCGAATCTGTGTAAAATAAATCACTGCAGTTGTAATTAAAAAGAACCCGCGTAAAAACCAACACTTTTTCAAAAAGAATATTTTTTGACAGATACCTTTTGAACACATGCATTATTTACATTCGGTGCCTACATTTTGTATAAAAATCAATCATATAATTTACAAAGTCATTAGAGGTAGAGCAATTTCTAGTTGCTTTTAATCAGATTTCCATTACTGCTTTCAATGATGTCATCCGTTAAGGGTCACTCATTCGAACATTTTTGTTTTATTTTACTCAGTCATTGTTTTATTCGCGTTGTTTTCATTGGACGAGTTAAAGTGTATTGGCCACACAATGTCTTCTATCCATTCAATGTATTTGGCTACGTTGGTGTACACTCCTGGAGAGTTTCTGAAGCCGCAGAACCTGCCGAAGGAAGTCACTCCGATGATGTGATACAAAGGGAAGGTGCTGACGCAGTCAAAAGGCTGGAAAGATGGAATATCAACTTATGATTCTTGTCAATTCATTCAAATTTATCACCATTAGTTCTTTTTTTTTTCTATTTAATCAATAGGGCTAAATATTTTTGATGATGAGATGGAAAATAAAGAGAGTAAAGCATACATCAGGCATGTATTGCAGAGGTCCTCCTGAGTCCCCTTGACACGTGTCTCTTCCACCATTCAAAAGATCCCCAGCGCATATCTGACTCTCCACGATTCCATACCGCAGCTGGTGACCTCTTCTGATCATCGACTGAAAGATGTAAGAAAAATTGCAGAGAACGTGAATAATAAATAAAATAAACAAAAATGGTCCCAGGTGGGATCCCTGAGGGATGACTTATTTATTTTTAATAAATCCGCAAAATTTGAACATTACGCAGAAAAGTCATTAGATCTATCATTTGGATGACGAAATTGTTCGATTATAATGAACGATGTATAAACATTAAATAAAATAATATTATGAAATATTTACAAATATAGCTCACCCTGAGTGATTCGTTGCAAGATTTCTGCTCAATCATATCCAGTTTGACATCCATCAAGTGTACACTGCCCCCGCTGTGTTCTGCAAAATAATCAGATAAATCTTCATTTCCCTTGCATTTCAAGTCTTTTGATTCGTACAATAATATACAAGTAAAATTGGAGAACTTGTATGCTCAGGTGACAGTCTTCTCTCACCAAATTTGGTTTTTCCAAATCCTGATGCTATCGCTTCTTTGACTCGTATACTTGCGTCTGTCTGTATGCAAGCAATTCTGATGTATTCACCCATCTTTATAGGATCAGACAGTTCCAGCAAAGCGATGTCATTATACCTGAAATCACAAATTAAAGAAACGTGCTCGTAAATTTATTCTTACCCTAATTTACCTAGTGAACTTGAGAAGTTATTTAAAATTTAGGTTATCATTGACCCTCGAAACTTTTTCGGGCAATCAATATGGCTTGCAGGTTGGAGAGACCCTTGGCATAAAGGAAAAAAATATTGTGGAGAGGGATGCAGTCCAGATTTTACAAAATCCGAACTGAACCGCGGTGTCGGAGGACGGTTGGAATAGAGGCAGAAGTTGAAGGAGACCAAGGCTCGAATTGGGCTTTAGCGATATTGAAGTAGATAAGAAAAATGATTTCATACTTGGCAGGTGGCTTATAGCCTGGATGGATGATTTGCTGTTTGAGCTTTCTTTCTTGTGTTATGTCTTCCTGCTCCTCATCTTCTAAGGTGGTGGTGCCTATCAAGACAGTCACAGGAGGTCCCCTAAAAACAAAATATTGTTATTTTTTTTAAGCACGTGCCATGTAATAAAAACGGTGGTTATATATTTTGCACAATTTATTTGTGCACTTTCGATTCTCAGTTTCATTTGCACAGTATATTTCGATGATTGAGATATTTCTGAAAATACATAGAATTTCGGTCCTAAATTTTTACTGAAAATAAAGATCATTCTCAAAACATGGAGAATTGCTACCTATCACCTTGCTAGGCTTTTCCAGAATACTCGATTCAAGACCTAACTAATCTCGAATAAATACAAATTACCTACTTCTCATTTCTCCACCCATTTCTAGAGAGGCTCACCACTACACTAACACAGGCAAACACAACCACACAACATCCTGCATATTTGTAACAATATCAACATCAAAATAATATTTCAGACTGATTCCTCGGTTTAAAATGTTGATGAGTCAGAACCGACTTGGGCACATGTGAAGAGCTGATCCAAAAGTCACATACAATTCATAGAATTTTGATGGAACAACTTTTGAGATATGCTACCAATCTACCATTGTGGTGTCAGTGAGCTTCAGAGAAACACTCACAGATGGCGCTCTGAAACAACTAAACTCATACGCAAAATCCAACAAGCATTCTTCATAAGGAATGGGATTTGAGACATCAGGAGATATTCTATTGATTATCTCAAGGCATGGTTCTTGGCCTCCCAAATCCGGCTCCGCTGGATAACAAGAACCAAGGTGGTCTCAACCTTTCTTTGTAGAGCTAGTTTCTCGGATAAAGAGTACCAACTGGGTCGATTCCACCCGAAGCCTTGCCTATGTGCGGAGCAGTGCAACTTGCCCCGTAGGTACTGGTAATGAATCAGTGGCTTGCACTAAGCCGGAAGTAAAGTGAAGACGTTGAGCCATGGCTCCTCTGAACTAAGCTCTCCGCCTGCACCACACACACATACACACACACGTGTGTTACGGAAGGAATTGTGCGGGTGCTTTTGTTACCTCCCAAACGTAACCCTCCATCTGCGCACACATACATACAGCCGGGAGTAATTGTTGGGCAATTTAAGATTCCGACGTTGCTACCCGCGTTACACACGCATCGTGGAAGCTGGAACGAGGGACATCAAGCAACCGCTCTGTCCAAACATCTCTACCAAACATCCCGCGTGCTCCCAACAAGGAGAGATATCGAGGCTGCACGTCCGCACTCTGTCTCTCCCATCTAGTGCTACAAATGAACAATAAGTGCTACGATAAGTGTGTAAAGAACTCTAAATGAACCTGAATGTAACAATATTTCACTGGTTGTGTATTTAAGGGCATAACAATACTTATAAATTTAAATGTCAATAAAAAACTATTCAAACCTTAACACCATACTCTTTTTGCGATTTTATTTGTTCTTTTTTTTACTGCGACAACAGTCCGTCATCACTGGGCTTAATTTTTGCTAATGCATCATTTCCTGCATTCATCTTTCATGTAAGATCCAATCAATTAGTCCATTGACATAGCTATGTATCATATGAATCCCATTTACTCGAGCAAACTGATAAATGACTTTTCTTTCTGCAATTGACTGCCATTTTGTCGACTTTCATCTTCTTTCTTTATTTGTTTGCTAATCTACTCGTAAGTGGATGATGAAACTAGAGGAAGGCCTCTCACGCGATGGTCAGATGATATTAAAAGAGAAAGAGATGATATTAAGTGGCTGATTAAGTAAGTATGTAAGTAAGTTAGTGGATGATGTAACAAAATACACGATGTTGGTCTCACATTCTTTTATCAGTAAGACAGTGCGCTGCCGTCAGTATCCAAGATGGAGAAACCATAGATCCACCACAGTTGTAAATGATGTCATCGCCTTTATCGTTTGGTTTGTATCCGAGAAGAGTCTGCAAATAAAAATTGAATATGTGGATGTCTATTTTTACAGCCATAAAATAGAGTGGATACAAAAGGACTGCTTATGTGCACTGCACCCAAAATTAAAGTTATCAGAAAAACCGCAGGTACAGATCACATCTGTAAAAATCACACGTAAAAAGCCTAGAAAATAGATGATAAAGTGAGATGGAGGCATTTTCAGAGATATCGTGTCTCCACAATGAGTAATGGAAGACTCGCACATATATTGAGATGCCATTAGGTCAATACCCAGCATGAAGACTTCCGCAAAGCTGGAAGGATAGTTGGAAACACTCATCTCAGAATCCATGAGCCGATTTGACGTTTTTTTAAATGACAGATTGAAAGATCTAAATTTAGAAAAATGAGAGGTTTGAGAAAGTAAGTGATACCATGTGAGGGAATTTGAGAATGTCTGCTGGAACACGTTGTCTGGAACCATTTAGAACTCTGTCACACTCCACCATTCTCAATCCATACTTCTTGCATTCTGGAACAAAATAGAAGAATATTTTGTAATTTTTATGACAGCACGGTCTGAGAAGTTATTTTCGTCTCCATTATTCAATCAATCATCGGTCTCTTTGTTCATAGTTGTGTCCCGTTTTGTTCTCAAAGCATTGAATCTTTTGAAACTTTGTAACCCTTCGACCTTTTTGAATTTGATGTTTCTCTAAGTCGATCGCAAAGCTTAGGCTCTGAATATTTTGAGTTCAATGTAGTTTGGTAAAATAACGTCCGGTCGATAGTTCAGTTGGCAGAATTCTTGCATTCCATGCAAGGGGACTATGGACCGACTTCCGCCGAGAGTACTATCAGAAATGATTTATCGTTTTTTGTGTTTATTTCAAAACCAAAAATTAACACCAACAATGTTCATTTAGCTGTCTCAAGAAATGAGGACCAGCCAACTGCGGAACAGGAAAACCTCAACTTCAACGAAATAAAGTTATCTTTAATGCTTACGCAACGCAACTAAGCTACACATATAGTGTCACTTTTTGCATGCGTTATCCCGGAAGGGTAGCATGTGGCGATTTGGGACCTATTTATTTTAACGGGTAAGTTGTTTGTCCTCACGCTAACCACTTCAGCTAAAGATAGTTACCATTACCTGTAAGAAAAATAAATTATACATGCTACATGTGACACCTTCAGGCACAAATTGGTAAGATGTTGCCCTATATGTGCGGTATAGTTGCGTATTTTTTTCGTGTATCTAAAGCTTGTACTTTAAAACGCTTGAAATTGTAAGGAGGTCCTAGCATTTGAATATAGAAAATCCTTTTCGTGCATTATTTAAGGTAAGGGTCCATCTTGCCATTGGGGATTCTCTATGAGACGGGCCCATTCTCAAACTAAGGGTTCAGAGGCCCGATTTCGGTATGCTTCAATATCTAGAGGAAAGAGGACGGATGTATTGGAAATAAGCAAGTGCGAGGGAGACTGATAACAAAACGAGACTCGTACATGAAAAGTTTAAGTACCCTTAGTTCGAGTTGCAAAACTTGAATAATGTCAAGTTTACGGTAATTATTAAAGAGTGATTTCCCCCAAAATCTGCCGTTTTTGTTTGTTGGAACTTGATTTTCTTCATCACTGTAACTCTTTTGCTAGGACCACAAAGTGTAAGAAACAAAAACGGCAGATTTTGGGAGAAATCACGCTTTAATATTTTCCGTAAACTTTACTTTTCTCAAGTTTTGCAACTCGTACTAAGGGTACCTACTGATTGCGTGCGTTTACATAAACACAACTAACCTGAACATACGAGTATACTGCACCTTCTTACCGCGATATCTCTGAAAGTGTCACACTTGGCGTGGGAAATTTATTTATTTTCACGGGTAAGGGAGCTGATTCTATTTTTTTTGGAGACTGAGTACATCTTCTTGCATTTTGAGTTTGAAATAAGCACTGAAACGGGATTTTTTTCTATCAAACCTTAGACCTTTGGCATTGAAAGCAAGCATTCTACCATCTACATAGCTTAGTCGACAGCGCCTTGAACTCGTAAATTGAAGGTCGTGGGTTCAAATCCCGGCGGAGCACAAAAAAAAAAACTTTCAACTATGCTCTTCACTGGGTTGAAAATTCATACACCCGTATGAAAGACCGGTCACCATAGGTCCCTCCAGCCTTTACAGCAACTGTATCTTGGTTGAGAATTGGCGCTCTCTATAGCGACGATCAAGCTCGCTGAGGAATCCAATTTTGATAACACTTCTAGCGCCAGTTTTCGCTGCCACTAAGCGATTTTCAAGAGAAAGGGGGATAGATGTATTGAAAGTCGGCAAAAGAGGAAGCGAGATAGATCTATAATCTAAGTTACAAAGCAGGCGCGTGCATAGGGTACAGGCAAATACATTTCAGTATGAATATTTTCTCCCATTTCTATAAAACAACTCATTTGAAATTGACTGAAGAGCTAACGATGGCACATTTAAGTTCGCGCTTACACACGCTGCATGCGTGCATACAAAATAAACTAAGCCTCACATGAATATAAACTTTTTAGCTCCTTCCGTCTTTCCCTGAAAACTGGGTGGAATTGAGAAAAGTGAACCAGGTTTTTACAGCGTGGGGAGTCAGCCTCATACCAACATTAGTCAAAAAACACGTAGAAAATTACCACCTAAAAAGGTAGAGCTGAATAAGCGCTGATTCAATTTTTTGAGGAATCGTGGATTAAGCCCTCCGTGCAGTAAAAATTGGTTCACTTTTGCCAATGCCACCCCGGTTTCAAGGAAAGGCGACAGGAGTTGCAAAGTTTATGTTCATGTGAGGTTTTGTTTATTTGTAAGCACACATACAGAATGTGTAGGCGCGAACCTAAATATGCCTGTCTGTGGACATGCATTTAATATGAGCTTTAAATCGCACGCTTAATAATAAAGAGCAATAACTCAAAAAACAAGAATGTTGGGAAATCACGTTTGAAGTTCAGACAACCAGTACCTACAACTTGTATGGGATGTAAAAGGCGACCGATGTTTTCTCTCGGTCATATCCGTCCAAATTGAACGGCTGTCGCATTCTACCTATTCTTCTCGCATTGTTCTTGCGTTTTATTACAAAATCTCGATTTTCCCAATTTTCGAGTTATGTCTCTTTATTATTAAGCGTGCGAAATGTTAACATATCTTTGCAGCTTAGATTATAGATTCAGTTTTACCCTTAAGGTATCGGAGAGTTATCAAAATTGGATCCCTGGAGAGGTCTGAAAATCAAGCGAGTTTTTTTTTCAACATACCTTCTTTGGCGCGATCACCGATTTTCGTACAAAAGCACCCAATGAAGAGATTGGAAAGGTATAAAACTAGAAGTAAGCTCGCAGATGGCTTCTCCATTTCCTTTTCCTAGATGGGAATTAAATTTACATGCGTAAACTATTACTGGCGTGTGAGGAGAGAATGTATGGAGACTGCGATGTGAAAAAAAGAGCCACTTTAAAGGTATGGGAGTATACATACCAAGACGTGAGAATTATTTTTTTGAGTGGATGTGAATTTGTAACAAAAAAAAAAAATGCGTGAGTGAATTAAAAATCAATGAACTGAGTTATATAATTCGTGAAGAACGCAACGCAGCTAAGCTACACATATAGTTTATATTCTTGACAACATTATTCCCCAAGCGGTCGCACGTCGCGCATCGGGATCTATTTCTTTTTACGGGTAAGAGGGTCGGCCTCACACCAACCACTTCAGTTAAAGTGGGGGTTTCCCAGCTTCCGAGGGGGCTAGTTCTCATTTCTTGTAAAGGCGGAGTATGAGTTTTTTCAATTTCAACTAAGCTACACATATATGTAACTTCTTGCCGCGTTATCCCCGAAGGGGTCGCATGTGGCGAGTTGAACCTTTTTATTTTTACAGGTAAGGGGGTCGGCCTTACGCCAACCACTTCAGTTGAAGTGGAGGTTTCCCAGAGCCCGAGAGTGCTGGTACTCATTTCTTGTGAAGGCTGAGTAAACCTTGCCGGTATGTTATTTTGGGGTTTTTTGAAATAAACACCGAAACGGGAAATCATTTCTGACACCCTCGCCTCGGTGGGATTCGAACCCGAGCTTTCGGCATGGAATGCAAGCACTCTACCACCTGAGCTATCGACCGGACCGATGAGTACTTTTAAAAATATAAAAACATTAATATTGCTTTACAGCACTTATGTAAGAAGCCAGCTTGAATATGCTTCTATAATTTGGAACCCCCATTGCAAAGTTTACATACGAGTAAATAATGTTGAACGGATTCAGTTTAAGTTTTTGTCTTTTATCAATTTCAGATTTGGTCAATTTCAGTACTCCATGCAGTCACTTGAATTCAGGAGGATTATTGCTGATCAATTGTTCTTGTATGAAATGGTCAACAATGTGATTGATTGTCCAGACTTGATATCAGGTCTCTTTTACACTATACCAAGTAGAACGAGACTTCAATCTACGTTTCATCTACCCATCCCTACCACCAATTATAGGAAAAATGATTTTTATTATAGGGCCTGTAAATATTACAATACCGTACTCTCTGTCCATGCTGATATATTTAACCTTGATTTCAATGAATTCAAAAAAGCATTGCTGAGTTTGTGGTAATGGAATTACTATCTTGTTTACAGTGTCACTACCATAGTTTTTACAGTTATCCAACTAAATTTGATATTTGAAAGCGGGGCTTGTATTGTTCTCGTGTGTAAGTGCTACTATGAGGATTTCTTTATTGCTGTGTATGATAGTAATATTTAATTGTTTAAACACGTAGTTAATAAAATGTGCTCATGATGTGTGGATGTATGGAGGTGTGTATGTGTGCCTGTATGTTGATATTTTTATTTATGAAAGTGTCAATTGCTTTTTGAAGATTTAATGATTTTGTTATTGTTATTACTATTATTAATATTATTGTTATTAACGGAAAATGTAGAGACAATTTTTTCAATTATTTATTAATCTACTGATGTTATTGTAATTATCCGAAGAAATTTGTTGTTTTTTTCCTGAATAAAATAAAATAAAATAAAATAAAAATAACTTACCGGTATTTATTTTGGATTTGAAATAAACAACGTAACGGGAAATCATTTCTGACACCCTCGGTGGGGCACCCTTGCTCTCGGCATGGAATGTAAGCATTCTAACGACTGAGCTATTGATCGGACTTTATACGAGGTTGATCGTCGCTAAAAAGTGTCAATTCTTAAGCAAGACTCAGTTGCTGTAAGGTTGGATGGACCTTTGATGACCGGTCTTTGGTAATGGTACATGATTACGCACGAAGCGAATTCTCTCGCGTTTTCTTCATTCGGTGTATATGCTTCGAGAGCTCCTCAATCCGATGATGATCGAGGTGCCTCGACGACAATTGGGGCGCAATATCTGCTCCGAGAGCCTGGATTCTGTTGGTCGGGACAACAAGGAAAGGACCGAAGGAATTGCCACTAACCTCAGTGCCAGTTTTAGGGGGGTCCGCAGTACCCGCAGCGGACAGGGCCCCAAGGCCCTTTTGGGTTAATTTTTTTTACAGTATTCAGCTCCTCTTGAAAAAAATAATTAAAAAACATGAGAAATAATTCTTCACCACAGAGTTCTTCACTATAAAAAAATATTAGGTAGGTATGTACTTTTGAAAGAAATTACAAAAAAAAATAAACCTATTGCAAAAAATAATTATAAATAATAAAACAATGTTTTTACGTGCCAAGCCGTGCCACGCTGCACGCCAAACCAAACCAATAACAAACCAGCCTAGCATTTTTGCGTAGGTATTTTGATTGTCATTAAATTGTGTTTAAAAAAATGTTATTACCTACTTATTTGGAGGGGGGGGGGGGGAATGAGCAGCGTTGGACCCTACCCAAAATAGCTTAAAATGCCCCTGAGGAACGCAACGGGAGAAAGGGCGTTTTCAAAATTAAAATTGACAAAAACTGACCTCAGGACTACAATTTCCCAGCACAAACTGAATCACCTGTCAGTGATGAACATAAATTACGACACCTTACAGAATTTAGATTTTTCGACTTTACTAGAAAAATTTGTGACTGCGAAATTACGAAAAAAAATGTTTTGAACCGTTACGTTGTGCCTAGCTACTACCTAATGTAGGTAGCTATCTATAATAATGTACCTACCTACTTTTCTAAAAAATTGTCATTAAATTGTGTTTCAAAAAATGTCCTACAAAATTACCTACTCATTTTGGGGGGGGGGGGGGGGGGGGGGCCATGAGCAGCGTTGGACCCTACCCAAAATAGCTTAAAATGCCCCTGACTAACCTTGATGCTCCCGTGGTCCAGGCCTCGTTCGACTGCAGTCTTGGCCCCGATGTCCGCTGCTTCTCTCCACGCAGCGATCCCATTGCACACGTGACTTTGCACTCGGGAATAGGGTTATAACCTTCCTACACGAAGGTTACCACGTTCGACACGACGATCTTCCTACACGAAGAATCTTGGACCAGTTCCACACGACAATCTTTCTAGTCAAAGGTATGAGAACAAGTGGCAATATAGGTAGGTAATACAGATTTTTGGGCATTGTGGTAAAGTTGTGAACATGGATAGGTATTAATTTAGGGAATGACCAACAGATGTCGCTTTGGCGCGAACAGTACATGAATTTGTCATCTTAGCGGACTTAACTCACTGCAGATCTAGGATCTAATCTAATCTAAGTTGCAAAGATTTGTAACATTTAAGATTCACATTACATGCATTCCCACAAGCAGACACGTACATGTTCGCGCTTGCGCATGCCGCATGTGAACCTAGAACATAATAACCAAATCTCAGAGGGCATTCACCCTACAACTCCTGCCGACCTTCCCTTAAACAGGGGTGACATTGGCGGAGTGAACCATTTTTTACAGTTGGTATGGGGGGTTAGCCGCATACCAATCTATAAGTCAAGGAACATAGGGGAGATAGGGGACCATTGGGCACTTTTTTACATAACTAGCCAAAAAACTTTTAATTTATAACATAATCATATTTTTATACTTTATATCAAAAACAAATATATTTGGCTCAAATTTTTGTTAATAACAGTTATCCTACTATCATCAGTCTATAAGTTACAGAAGATTTTACAAACCTCGGGAAAAGTGCCCAAACCTCCCACTGGTAGGGAGGTTTGGGCACCCCTGAGGGAGGTTTGGGCATATTGTACAATTACATTAATACTTTAAAATAATAATGTAAAAATATGCTATAATTACACAATATTTCTCATTACCTTTACTATCATCAACATATCAATGTCAACGCCACTTAAAAGTCAAGCCATCTAGACGATGTTCCTAGCGTTTGTTGATACCAATATCCCGGGTTCAAATCCTAGGCTGACTGGACGATACCGTTGATCTGACTTACAGATGTAATTGGGGAATTATAATATAATAGCTGATTAATGTAATTTGAATTATTAATTACTGATACCTATATATATAATACCTGTTTCGGAGGTTTGGGCATGCCCAAACCTCCCTCCAAAATTAGTGCCCAATGCTCCCCATACACTCATTTTGGAAGTAAATATTTAAATATTTTTTTCGGTAAACTGATTTACTCCAATTTAAAGGTTAACATATCTATAATAAGCACATAATTAGATAAAAAATATAAAAACTCATCGTTTCCAATAGGTTGTCTTGTGAATTAACGGCAAATCACAAGAAAAAAAATACTTTCGCTAGTGCAAAACAATCAACCGCATGTGGCATTGGCAGTTGAACAAAATGACCGATGATATTTGGTTCATAGGTGTTGCCACCAATAAAACTAAACTATTCTGGTAAAAAAAATATACAGCCTACCATGGTTTTCGAGTAAAGAGGGGGTGCCCAAACCTCCCAACTGCCCAATGGTCCCCTATCTCCCCTACACAAGAAATTACATTTTAGGTCAGATAAATAATATGTTATTTTCTTAGTTCGTCTCCATTCCATTTCACCTCCATCATATGATTTCCTACGTCACGTGGGCGGAGTATATATATTTAATAATCTGCTCGTAAAAACATGGCAGAGCAAAATTTCAATTATTTTTTCATATTTCATACATGAGCGAAACCTTTGATGGTTTACTCAATGCTCCGCACATATATATGTACAATATACATACATCGATATACGAGCATAAGAACTAGATGGGCCAAGAAAGCAATCCTTTGAGACGTAGGAATGAGCTAATGCGCTCATTGGAAAACAATACTGTTGATATATAAATAGTAGTTGATATATAAATAGTCTTGAAATATAAATAGTCTTTAAATAAATAAAAAAAACTGGTCTTTTTACAGGATATGACCGGTCCGTAGCTCAGTGGTAACACTGCGGACTCTGAATGGGAAGGTTGTGGGTTAGAATCCCGGCGGAGCACAAAAAATATACCATTTATATTTTCAAAATTGCTCTTCGCTGGGTTGAAAAAATTCATAAACCTTTACCAATGACCGGTCACCAAAGGTCCATCCAGCCTTACAGCAGCTGGGTCTTGCTTGTGTATTGGCGCTTTGTAGCGACGACCAAGCTCGTTCACCTCTGCGGCACTACAATAAGTGTCATAGACCCTTAGAGTCTCTAGAATCTCCCGCACAGGATTTCTTAAAAAAAAAAATATATATATTTTACACGGATGTCTCATGTCGTTTGAAACTAAATCAAACTTATAGACCCTGTAACTCTGTAACCATTCCGCTAGTTGTGGCCAGAGCCTCTGCAAAGCTGCCTCCAATTCTTACAATCCTGACATACCTCTTACAATTCATTCATATCCATCACCTTTTTCATGCATTTTCTTATTTTACGCTCGCTTTGTATATCCCATTCTTTCACAATCTCCTCAATCTGATCACTCTATACTTTTCTCGGAGGTCCCTTACCTATTTTTTCTTTTACACTTCCTCTGTACATACGTATATACTTTGTCAGTCTATCATAACTCATTCATTCTACATGCCCAAACCATCTCATCACATTATTTTGTACCTTAACTTTCACATCCTCTTTCAAATTACATTATTTCTTTACCCATTCATTCCTAACTCTATCCTTCAGGATTTTCCCTGTCATTCTTCTCAAATGCTACATTTCCACCGTATACTATATACTTTATTCAATTCGCTATCATTCACTGTCCATGTTCCACTAACCTCTTGACTGTGGACGATCTTGAATAGGATCCGAACCGAGCAAGGCCGTTGCAACTTCTTGCTACATAGATGGGGATTAGCTCCATCTCCAGGATGTGACTGTGGGGCGGAGAACCAGACTGTCCGGCACATAGTGGAGGAGTGCCCCATCAGAAGACACCCTCCTGGCCTGAAGGACCTCCACGAGGCCACGCCAGGAGCAGTGAAGTGGATGGAGGGATTGGATCTTCGCCTCTGACGCGGCTCAACGGCCAAGTGATTTGCTGTGATTGCCGGCCATACGCAAAGTAAAGTAAAGTACTAACCTCTCCATATAATCATTAACTCCATTTACATATATATTATATACTATTACATTTTTTTCATAAAATTAATTTCATTTTATGTTATTCAGCATGTAAAATAATACACCGGAAGGAGAGAGGGAGACGCATTCAGAAGAAAGAAGAGTGTGGGCGGCTGAGACAGAAAAACATAATGTCAAAGAATGCCAAGAGTGGAGAAATTCCTACAATTTTTGTTACTCTTCAGTATGACAAAAATTCCATATCGTCCTCTTAGCGCTTGCTTGTCTTATGTCCAACAGAGGTAATTTCACATGAGCAATATTTGTCTATGCAACTTTAGCAATGTGTCATGAAAACTGGAAAATGTTTTTAAAAATATTGTAAACAACTCTCACAATATCGTGATTTAAGTTTTTTTTTTGTAAAAAAAAATAGATTTGTGAAAAGGAATGCCATTCCTCCACCTATTCTGCCTTGCCAGATACAGGTATAAATATCATCAAGCAATAATTCTAAATCTAAATCTAAGCTGCGAAGATATATATATTTTAAGATTAATATTAAACGCATTCCCGCAAGCACACATGCAGACATGTATAAGTTCGCGCTAACACATGCCGCATGTGGACCTTCAATTTAAAAACCCAAATATTTCATTATTGTATATTCTAATGTATTATTAATTAATAATTTCACAGTGACATCTGTTGAACCAGGATCAAAGTTATGGTCAAATGACCCAGCGGGGACCGAACCAACGTTATTCTATTCCAAATACGCTAGAAAGATCAGCCTTTTTGACTCCATCGGCCATTACACCGATCTTTGCTCAGATTGTGTAAAACGTGGACCGAATGGTAGATAAGCCATACAAGCACTGGGGGTATGATATGCAAAGGAAATGTGAAAGGTAAAAATGGATAGATCGCTATTAAGTTACACCTATAGTGTAACTTATAGCCGCGTTTCATACGAAGGGGTCGTATGTGGGACTTATTTATTTTAAGGTGAGGGGACTGGCCTTACGCCAACCACTTCAGTACAACTGAGGGTGTGCCAGCTCTTGAGAGGACTGTTACTCATTTCGTGTGAAGGTTGAGTAAGCCTTTTGAACTGTTTAGCTCGACGGCTCAGATACAAGTCTTCTGCAGAGCATCTCGGTCTCTATTTATAGGTGTATAAGAGTTATTCTGGCACATGCGAGACCTAGAATATTCGAGTAAGCACCTCACCATGCGCTTGCGGAGTTCACTTTAAGGCTGTCCATAAATTACGTCATTCGCATTAAGGGGGGGGGGGAGTCTGGTCTGCGGATGATGGAAAATGATGCACTAGTACCAAAAGTGACGTCGTTCTTGTAAATACCAATTTCTACAAAATATACAAAATATTATGTAAGTAATATAACATTATTAATTATTAAGCTCATCCATTATTACTGCAAGAGGGGGAGGGGGGGTCATAAGATAATGACTATAGGATGATTGTAAGGGGGGGGGAGGTGCCAAAAATCGGCCAAAATCGATGACGTAATTTATGGATGGCCCCTTTAGGTGCACAAGAATAAAGTGAAGAAGACGAAGAAGAAGAAGAGATGCTTAAAGAGAAAGAAGAATAAACAGTTGTCTGATATGGAGGTTTTGTGATTGCTGTGTTAACCCTTTGGGTGCCGCAGGGTCGGGGAGCATTTCCAAATACAGCACGGTATATTGATGGAATTAAAATTTAATATTCATGATTCATTTCGGTGAGCAGAGTGACAACAAATAAAACAAACAGGGTTTCCGTAAGCGAGGCGCGGGAATCATTGTGAGGGCTCATGGGCGTCAGATGACATTCAAGCTGTGATTTTAAAATTACGTTAATAATCTATAGTCTAAGTTACAAAGATATTTGATTTTCTGGTACTGGGTTTTGACCGTGGTCCATGTTTTTGCTTCTGCTCGCTACTGTAGCGAGCAGAACTCCGAAGAAGTCGCCCACAGAGGAGACGAAACGTAAGCTAAAAGTCTTCAAGAAAGAATAAAAAGAAAAAAGAAGAAGACAAGCAAAAACATAGACCACGGTCAAAACCCGGTACCAGAAAATCAAGCATCTAGATCCGGCCGTGAAAGCCTAAAAACATTTACAAAGATATTGTTATGTAAATAGTAGGTATAAGCAAAATAAATAGGCTAGGTGCATAGTTGTAGCTGTCAAATAAGTAGGATTAAGTATTATTAAGTACCTAGAGTAAGGAAATATTATATAAGTTATTAGGTATAAGAAATAATTGGATTCGAAGCTTTTGGAAGACCGTAGAAGCTTCCAGGCGAAATTCAGTTCTAGAAACTTTGATAGCTATAAAAAGCGCAAGTCGCCTGCAGGTCAGTCAGTCTCCAAGTACAAGCAGCCTTTACAGGCCAAGACAGTGAAAGTGAACTATCCATGTGAATTGTAAAATAAATAGTGAACAAAATAAAATTCTTTAAAATAAATCTCCGACAGTCTTAATCAAGAAGAAGACCAATATTTTAGCTTAAAAAAAATATTAGAACCCTAAAAACACTACAATTTATTAACATTTAAAGTTGAAAAATAATAATGCAAAAATTAAGCAAAGTTTTTCTTTACGAGTTGATTTATTTCTCCAGCGCTCTCGATGTTTTCACACCATTATCAATAGAGCAACTAAAATCTAAAATCACAACATTGATCAGAGAGTTTTTGGGGGCGGAGCTATGGTGGGGTAAGGGAAGAGGGTAAGCCTTTGTTTGGTCAAGAAAGAGTTTTGAATATGTGCGGCTATGACGCGCTGGAGAAAGGGGTAATTAGTAGTGGTGAAGCTGTAGGGAGTTGTATATTAAAAATATGGCTATTTTGTTTTTGTTTACAGATTTCTATCATTTCTAGGGCATTTAAGTAGTTGTCAAAAAAAGAAAAAAAAACACGCATTCAGCATTCATAAGAAACATCGGTGCAGTAGGTAGGTACACCTACAAACATTGCTCATTTAAAATTAAATGTGGTGGACATAAGACAAACAACCACTAAGGGAACGCTTTGTCTGCTTGTGGGCATGCATTAAATACGACCAATAAATGCACACATGCATATCTTCGCAACTTAGATTATTTAGATCAGAGGTGCCCATACGGTCGATCGCGGGAGGTTTTAAGGTCGATCGCCGAGGATAGCTAAAATTTCAGAGATCGACCTAAAACTGATTTGACATTTTGCACTCAATGTAATTTTACTTTGCTAATTTTTTTCTTTTTTATTATGAATTATAAGTTATATTTGTTGGGCTAAAAAGTTATAATGTCGATCTCCTATTCATAAATTTTTGCTAAGTCGATCTCCTCAAGAAAAAGTATGGGCACCCCTGATATAGATAGATCTATCCAAAAAAGGAACTTTTTTTCGATTCAGCAATCGACCTAACAGTGTGAAAGAAACCCATACGTAAATATTAACCTCATTATTTTTGTAAATACATTTTGAGAAGCCCCTTTCACTGCGTGTATAAAGGAATAATTATGAATACTCATCCCCGCAGTGAAAGGGTTAAGCGAGTATTTAGTTATAACAACACAAAACACCCAGTTAACCCGCTGCCTGACGCTGTGCCGCACACTTGTACCGCATAAAAGGATCCCCTCCTGTTCAGTGGGCCGAGTGGATTAGGCAGCGATGGGGTTAAGAGGGGCTCATCAAAGGGATTCGAACCCAATGCTTCTTCTAGCGTGCGCTGTGACGATAACCACTCGTCTGTACGTAATAGAATACGCGTGTACCTACCAATGTGTGGGTATCTTTCCATTTGACTGGGTCAAAGTAGTACTCTACGCTCTTTTAAAGCATCCAAATAAATAAAAAATGTAGGCTGACATATTTGGTGGGATCTGTTTTTGTGTAAATCACACCTCAAGAGTACTCTGCGAGCTCGGTCTTCGTTATAAAATGCGCCAGTTCTTAAGCAAGCATTTTACAAGACCATTTACTGTACGGCTGGATGACCGAGCATTTGGTGGCATGAATGAGGTAACGCAAAAAAAAAACGCAACTAAGCTACACATATAGTGTTACTTTATGCCGTATTATCTCCGAAGGTATCGCATGTGTCGAGTTGAACCTATTTATTTTTACAGGTAAGGGAGCCGGCCTTACGCCAAACACTTCACTTGAAGTGGGAGTTTTCTATCTCCCTAGAGGGCTGGTACTCATTTCTTGTGAAGACTGAGTAAACCTTGCCGGTGTTTTATTTTGGGGTTTGAAATAAACACCGTAATGATACCCTCGGTGGGATTCGAACCCGAGCTCACGGGGCGGAATTCAAGCACTCTACCAACTGAGCTATCGACCGGACATTTTTAAATTTGGAACTTTTTCTCGGCGAGCAAACGTCAGTTTTGTACGACACTGCCGTGCTTAGCTACGAATGAAAAATATTTGTACGCATTTTCCCTATCAATGCGGCCGGGTGACGACACAACATTGTCTATGCTACATGCGACCCCTTCGGGAAAACGCAGGCGAGAAGTTACATTATATGTGCAGCTACTTGCGTTGCGAGGATGTGGCCTAGATTCCTGAAAGCCACACATATCAATCCCACGCTTTTGGCTGTTTTAGTACAAGTAGATTGTTTTTTTGTCCCATTACTTTTTCATCCGAGAGGTTTATTTAGCCTTAAGGCAAGAGTCACACAGTAGATTGAAACATCAAAATTTTTCTAGAAAAATAAAATTTTAGCCTCTGAACTACAGATGCCGATGGCAATGAATCAAATTCACATTTAAAACATTTTTACCAATTATGAACTAAACAGTCTGTAGTGTAGACGAAAAGGTTACGGATTTGCATCCCGAAGGTTGTAAGTGCGTTACCCAGTGGAGCAAAAAGTATATAGCTTAATAAATGTCACCACAAAAAATATATTAAAAAAATTCTGTATATGAGATGACGATTTCTTATCTATTCGGATACTGTGACCTAGGTATATGTATTCTTGGACATCCTCGATATTGCTGCCCTCAATCCTAATTTGAAAGTTTTGTGTGCCCATTACTTTGGTATTTGCCAGGTTCATACTCAGTCCTACATCTTTAGAGACCTCGTTCAGTTCCTGTAGCATTTCGGCTAACTCTTCTTGATTTTTACTCATAACAATGATATCGTCAGCAAATCGTAAATGGCTTAGGTATTTTCCATCTATGAGTACTCCTTTGTTTTCCCAACTAAGCTTTTTGAAAATGTATTCCAATGCCAGTGTAAACAGTTTCGGGGATATTGTGTCACCTTGTCGGATTCCTCTTTTAACTTGTATTTTATCCGTCGACCAGTCCTCATTGAATTTTACCTGTAAGGTTGCATTTTGGTATAGGTTTTTTATTAGAGCTGTATACCTCGAGTCAATGCGTGCTTGATCCATTGCTGCCAGTATGGCCCATGTTTCGATGGAATCAAAAGCTTTTTGGTAGTCGACATAACCTAAGCATAGTGGTACATTATATTCTGTACACTTCTCTATTAATGATCGAACAGTATGTATATGGTCGGTGGTACTGTATCCTTTTCGGAATCCTGCCTGTTCCACTGGTTGGTAAAAGTCAAATTTGTTTATGTTATTAGTATTTGTATATGTTATTATTGTTTGATTTTAGTTGGATTCTTTTGATCAAACTGCAAGATATTTTTTAAGATTTTTTGTACACAATTCGGTTTACATTGTACTGATTTCTATTTTTTGCTTATCGAATTCACGGCTCAATGTTTTAATCGAACTGATCTCTCACACAATTGCGGTCAAAATATATAGCGTCTAAACGGACGCCTCTCGTATATTCCGGACCCTTCTATAGTGAGCCACACACTTCTGTATTGTTCCATATTATTCTAGTTACGCATACCAACAACTACGTGCCAGGGCACAGTAGACCATACTAGCGGCGGACACATACGACACATAAGCAAGTCACGCAATCAGGCTCATAAGTTCGTAACACTATATTTTGGATTTTTTTTCTTTTTAATTACAATATTATAAATTGTTTAGTCTCGCAAGAAGACGCAACGGAACGCAGCTAAGCTACACATATAGTGTAACTTCTTGCCGCGTTATCCCCGAAGGGGTCGCATGTGGCGAGTTGAACCTATTTATTTTTACAGGTAAGGGGGCCGGCCTTATGCCAACCACTTCAGTTGAAGTGGGGGTTTCCCAGCTCCCGAGAGAGCTGGTACTCATTTTTTGTGAAGGCTGAGTAAACCTTGCCGGTATTTTTATTTTGGGGTTTGAAATAAACACCGAAACGGGAAATCATTTCTGACAGCCTCGCGCTCGGTGGGATTCGAACCCGAGCTCACGGCATGGAATGCAAGCACTCTACCAACTGAGCTATCGACCGGACTTTTGACGATTTTTGAAAATGTGAAAAGTTTTTGAGAAAATGTGAAATAACTGAAACTAAAGATTTTAAATTATGATTACGGTCGTTAGACATTTTTTGGAATGAAAAAAACGGATGTTACTGACCGTGGAAAGAGAAGAACGATTTTATCTACGCTTCGTCAGAGTCATATCCGACGTCTTCAGGAAGCGTGTGAGACCAGTAATAACTTCCATGATCCACCCTTTCATTATTCGGACGATTTCACAAGATGACATAGTATCGTCCTTCTGTAGGTACAAGTGGAGCTATTGGGACATCTTTGAATGCATCACCGAAGGTCAATAAATGTACCTGCAACCTTCGACCTCGAGCAAAAAACAGCAATTCATCAGTTCGTGATTCTTCTTCGTAGAAGACACACGCCTCCTGAAGACGTCGGATATGACTCTGACGAAGCGTAGAGAAAATCGTTCTTTTCTTTCCACGGTCAGTAACATCCGTTTTTATTTCATTCCAAAAAATAACTGAAACTACTTAAATAATTTATTTCTTGACAACAGATTCACACGAAATCAGCGCTCACAAATAAATCATTAATTTATTAAAGCTATTAAAGCTCCATGGAGTGTTCATTCTCAGTAAAAAGTTCAGAACCACTGCCTTCGACATAAATATCCCGTTGAGATGAGCTTTAAAACATGGAGGCTGTATTCAATGGAGGGGCTATTAATGTGATTTAGTACCAATCAACATGATGCACCGTGTTTGACACCATACATTGTTTATAATGCTGTCTCGCTCACGACATATTTTTTTTTTTTTTTTTTTTTTTAAATAGATTTGTGGAAAGGAATGCAATCCACCAACCTATGTATTTTACCTGGCCAGTTGTCTTCATGCGAAAGCAGAAGCTTGTGTGCATGCAACGGCATCTGTTGAACCAGGGTTGAAGTTATTGTCGCGGGATTCGAACCAGCGTTATCCAGTTCCAAATAACCTGTCTTGATCCCCGCGGCTATAACACCGACATGACACCGACGATATGAAATGCTTTTCTCATTTTCTATGTAAGCAACGTGTCTCTACTCCGTCTTCAATCTATTAATATATCACTATGGAAACCATGAAATCACCATGGCAACGGAATTGGTTACTAGTGTTGTTGAAAGTATGAAAATATCTGATAAATTCCGAGTTCAAAAATGTTCCGACCTCATTGTGTACGGGATGATTTTCACAAGTATCTATTACCATAAGCATAGAAGTTAAAAACTTAAATAAGCAAGTACCTACGTATTTGAAAATCACTTGTTCTTCAAATGTCTGTCGCTTTCGTGAGCAAAATATTTAAAAAAATGAAAAATAAATTTTATGAACGTAATTATACAAAATAGTTTTTTTACGTGAAATATTATGAAATATTATAACATATTGCCAAATGAAATCAAAATAATTAAGGATGTTAAAAAAATTAAGTTTAAAATAAAAAAATATATATATTCATAGTTCTACTTATTGATTGGTTGTTTCTAATTTTTGGTTTTTTTTTTTTCATTTTTTATATTGTTAATTTATTTTTTGATTTATTCTTGTGTATTACCTATATTTTTTCCTTTAAGTATTATATTAAGTTTTTATCTCATTATATTATATAGAATATAATTTAAGAACATAATTTATTTAAGATAGCTGCGATTCCCTCACCAAGCACAAGAGCTTGGCTCTTCAAATGGTGAGGAAATAACAATTAAGTTCTTATTATTATTTAGAAATATTACTTGTTTTAAAATAAAATTTGTATTTATATTTTGTTAATAAAAAAAAAAAAAAAAAAAAAAAAAAAATATTAATCCACATTTTTTACAACATTTATTTTCTTTTGTTGGCACGTTTAGAAAATACCCAGTTTGGCATTTATATGGATTTTTTATCCAATTAGTAACACACCTGTTGACAGTTAGAAGGTTACCGACAGACTGAATTTGAATTTTTGTATGATAAGTGGGTTAGCGCATTTCTAATTCTCAAAGGATTGATTTCTTAGCCCATCCAGTTCGTATAATATCGATGCTTTAAAAGACGTATTTTTAAAAAAGCCCACCAAACCCAGTTGACCGTGCCTTATTTCATACCTACCCGAACGATCCGTCAGATCTCTTCACATGCAAATTGACAATTTCATCTATGGCACATTGGGTCGCTTTTAAGTTGTCTCACCTGATTTGCCAGACGGTCGTTCACACTAGATTAGTTTGCGCTGTATACTTACTTACTTGCTTACCCGCGCTCACACACGGACTGTTCACTTTGACTGTTCGTTTGACACATTGACAACTCGTCTGTCACTAATGCCTCCTCCTACCGTAGGTTCACTAGAACAGATTATTTTCGAATGAAAGCGGAACAGTAGCAGAGTACTATTATTATTATTATTGTATTTAATCAATTCGTCACCTAATTGCTTGTTTGTCTTATCTTCAACCGAGGTAATTTCACATTAACAATGCTTGTATGTGAATGGAACCAATGCGTCTGATATGAACACAAGCTCAAGTGAACATAAGCCCTGGAACTCTTGCCGACCTTCCCTGAAACAGGGGGGACATTGGCAAAGTGAACCATTTTATTACAGTATAGGACCTATGCTTTGTTGCACTATACTCTATACATTATGCTCTATTCTTTTTGCCCTATGCTCTATGCTTTATGCTTTATGCTCTATGCACATTACTCTTATGCACTATGCTCTATGCTCTATGCACTATGCGTTATGCACTATGCTCTGTGCACTATGCTTTATGCACTATGTTCTATGCTCTATGCTTTATGCACTATGCTCTATGCACTATGCTCTATGCACAATGCTTTATGCACTATGCTCTATGCACTATGCTCTATGCACTATGCTTTATGTACTATGCTCTATGCTCTATGCATTATGCTTTATGCACTATGCTCTATGCACTATGCTTTATGCTTTATGCACTATGCTCTATGCACTATGCTTTATGCTTTATGCACTATGCTCTATGCACTATGCTTTATGCACTATGCTCTATGCTCTATGCACTATGCTTTATGCACTATGCTCTATGCACTATGCTCTATGCACTATGCTCTATGCACTATGCTCTATGCACTATGCTCTATGCACAATGCTTTATGCACTATGCTCTATGCACTATGCTCTATGCACTATGCTTTATGCACTATGCTCAATGCACTATGCTTTATGCACTAAGCTCTATGCACTATACTTTATGCACTATGCTTTATGCACTATGCTCTATGCTCTATGAACTATGCTTTATGCACTATGCTCTATGCACAAGGCTCTATGCACTATGCACTATGCTTTATGCACTATGCTCTATGCACTATGCTTTATGCACTATGCTCTATGCTCTATGAACTATGCTTAATGCACTATGCTCTATGCACTATACTTTATGCACTGTGCTCTATGCACTACGCTCTTTGCACTATGCTCTATGCACTATGCTCTATGCACTACGCTCTTTGCACTATGCTCTATGCACTATGCTTTATGCACTATGCTCAATGCACTATGCTCTATGCACTATGCTTTATGCACTATGCTCTATGCACTTTGCTTTATGCACTATGCTCTATGCACTATGCTTTATGCACTATGCTCTATGCAGTACGCTTTATGCACTATGCTCTATGCACTATGTTCTATGCACTATGCTCTATGCTCTATGCTCTATGCTCTATGCACTATGCTTTATGCACTATGCTCTATGCTCTATGTACTATGCTTTATGCTTTATGCACTATTCTCTATGCTCTATGCTCTATGCACTATGCTCTATGCACTATGCACTATGCTCTATGCACTTTGCTTTATGCACTATGCTCTATGCTCTATGTACTATGCTTTATGCTTTATGCACTATTCTCTATGCTCTATGCTCTATGCACTATGCTCTATGCACTATGCACTATGCTCTATGCACTTTGCTTTATGCACTATGCTCTATGCACTATGCTTTATGCACTATGCTCTATGCTCTATGCACTATGCTCTATGCACTATGCTTGATGCACTTTGCTCTATGCACTATGCTTTATGCCCTTTGCTCTATGCTCTATGCTCTATGCTATATACTCTATGCTCTATGCTCTATGCTTTATGCTCTATGCTCTATGCACTATGCTTTATGCTTTATACACTATGCTCTATGCACTATGCTCTATGCACTATGCTTGATGCACTATATGCTCTATGCACTATGCTTTATGCCCTACGCTCTATGATCTATGCTTTATGCTCTATGCTCTATGCACTATGCTTTATGCTTTATGCACTATGCTCTATGCACTATGCTTTATGCACTATGCTCTATGCTCGATGCTCTATGCTCTATGCTCTATGCACTATGCTTTACGCTTTATGCACTATGCTCTATGCTCTATGCACTATGCTTTATGCTTTATGCACTTTGCTCTATGCTCTATGTACTATGCTTTATGCACTATGCTCTATGCACTATGCTCTATGCACTATGCTCTATGCACTATGCTCTATGCTTTATGCTCTATGCTCTATGCACTATGCTTTATGCTTTATGCACTTTGCTCTATGCACTATGCTTTATGTACTATGCTTTATGCTTTATGCACTTTGCTCTATGCACTATGCTTTATGCACTATGCTCTATGCTCGATGCACTATGCTCTATGCACTATGCTCTATGCTCGATGCACTATGCTCTATGCACTATGCTTTATGCACTATGCTCTATGCTCGATGCACTATGCTCTATGCACTTTGCTCTATGCTCGATGCACTATGCTCTATGCACTATGCTTTATGCACTATGCTCTATGCACTATGCTTTATGCACTATGCTCTATGCACTATGCTGTATGCTCTATGTTCTATGCTCTATGCTCTATGCTTTATGCTCTATGCTCTATGCACTATGCTTTATGCTTTATGCACTATGCTCTATGCTCGATGCACTATGCTCTATGCACTATGCTTTATGCACTATGATCTATGCACTATGCTCTATGCTCTATGCACTATGCTCTATGCACTATGCTTGATGCACTATGCTCTATGCACTATGCTTTATGCCCTATGCTCTATGCTCTATGCTCTATGCTTTATGCTTTATGCACTATGCTCTATGCACTATGCTTTATGCACTATGCTCTATGCTCTATGCACTATGCTTTATGCTTTATGCACTATGCACTATGCACTATGCTCTATGCTCTATGCTCTATGCTTTATGCTTTATGCACTATGCTCTATGCACTATGCTTTATGCACTATGCTCTATGCTCTATGCACTATGCTTTATGCTTTATGCACTATGCTCTATGCACTATGCTTTATGCACTATGCTCTATGCTTTAGCATAGTGCATAGTGCATAGAGCATAGTACGAGTATATTTGAAAAGCTACGCGGGCCGCAACACTATACTAGTAAGAAGAAAGGTGACAAAGTGAATGCCTCACCAATTAATGATATATACATATCTTTTCAGCTTAGATTTAGATTTTATACAAAAAGGTCAGTAGGAATATCAACTACATTAAATTAAAAATAACGAAAGAATAAGCCGTCAACAGTACAGGTAAACCGCTATTTTTTTTTCTGTCCTTACATACTTTCATTTTTACAAAATTAAAATAAAAAATAAAAAACAAATTGTATAAGGTTACGGGGCGAGTAAAATTTAATAATGTACGACCGGTTTCGGAAACAATGTTTCCATCGTCAGGTGCAAAATATATTTAAGATTTATATTAAACGCATTCCTACAAACAGACATGTATCAGTTCGCGCTAACACATGCCGCATGTGGACCCACAATATAAAATCTTAATCTCAAATGAACATAAGCCCTGCAACTCTTGCCGACCTTCCCTGGAACAGGGGTGACATTGGCAAAGTGAACCATTTTTTACAGTATGGGTGGTCAGTCTCATACCGACCTATAAGTCAAGGAATCATACCAACCTATAAGTCAAGAAATATAGATTTATTTTTAAGGTTCTGTTGTTTTTATGAACTAAAATGTTATTTCTTTTTTTAATTCTTTGACTTATAGGAAAGGATTCACTTTTCCAATGTCACCTCTGTTTCAGGGAAGGTCGGCAAGGTTAGGCTCTGGAAAAATCTAAGCCATCTATAATCTATAATCTAAGTTTCAAGGATATATTCATTCAAAGCTCTCAGATGCATGCCCACAAACAAACACGTGTAGTTCGCGCTTACAAATGCTGATTGTGTACTTACAAAAAAAATTCAAACCTCAAATGAACATAAGCCCCACAACTTTTGCCGACCTTCCCTGAAACAGGGGTGACACTGGCAAAGTGAACCATTTTTTACAGTATGGGTGGTCAGCCTCATGCCATACTCTCCGTTATTAATTTAAGTTTTTATTTTATGAACATTTCATTATTTTACATGCTCCAATAAATTCTTACAATATGCTAATAGAAACAAAGAAATAAAATATTTTTCAAGCACGCTTTGCTAAGGAGGTGGTCAGCCTCACGCCAACCCTTTTAAATACAACTGGAAGTGTGTAATTAAATATTTATTACAGTTTGTTTTATTACAACTTCTTTAATAACTTAAATATACACCATTATTGTATTTATTAAACTATACCTACATGAGTTGCAAAGATATATCAACATTTTAGATTCATATTGAAGGCATGCGAACAGGCAAACATGTGTAAACTCTTGAAATAACATGCCGCATGTGTACTTCTCTTATCTATTTCTACAGCGACGACCAAGCTCGCAGAGGGCTCTTGAGGTGTGATACACAAAAAACAGCGCTCACCAAATAAATCAACTTAATATTATTATTATTATATATTTATAATGTATAATCTAAGTTGCAGAGATTTATTAACATTTTAGGCTCTCAAATGCATGCCCACAAACAAACACGTGTAGTTTGCGCTTACAAATGCTGAATGTGTACTTACAAATAAAATCCAAACCTCAAATAAACATACACCCTACAACTTTTGCCGACCTTCCCTGACACAGGGGTGACATTGGCTAAGTGAACCATTTTTTACAGTATGGTGGTCAGCCTCATACCAACCTTTAAGTCAAGGAAAACTCAATTACTTAAAAAAAGGATTTGTTGTGGTACTCAAGGAATCGAAGTCGTTACCTCCCGAATACGAGTCTGAAACGTTTACCACTAGACGTGCAATTCCCGGAAATTTTGTTTTTTTCTTTCTTCCCACATACTTGAGGTATTATTTACACGCTAGGCATGTGTATGCGCGAACATACATGTGGCATACCCTCGTACGAGCAGTTTCACAGGTGGTTTGGGGGTAACATAGTGATAGCATATTACACAATATGAAAGCATAACAATGTTTATATACAACCTCACAGCGGCTCTCAATCTTTGAAAAAAAATAAAAACCGCTTTCAGTTTAAGCTTTTGAAATGCGTTTATTTTAAGGAATCCTGTGAGACCGGTCCGTGGTACAGTGGTAGCACTTCGGACTCGTAAATGGAAGGTTGTGAGTTCGAATCCAGGTGGGGCACAACAAATATAACATTTATACATTCAAATATGCTCTTCGCTGGGTTGAAAAAATCTTTTACCAAAGACCAGTCACCAAAGGTCCATCACAGCCATACGGCAACTGGGTCTGGATTGAGAATTGTCGCTTTGTAGAGACGACCAAGTTCGTAAAAAGTACTGTCGATAGCTCAGTTGGTAGAATGCTTGCATTCCATGCCTAGAGCAAGGGTTCGATCCCCACCGAGGGTGTCAGAAATGATTTCCCGTTTCGGTGTCTATTTCAAACCCAAAATAAATACCAGCAAGGTGTACTCAGCCTTCACAAGAAATGAGATCCAGTCCCTTCGGGAGCTGGGAAACTCCCACTTTAACTGAAGTGGTTGGTGTGAGGCCGACCCCCTTACCCGTAAAAATAAATAGGTCCCGAATTGCCACAACGACCTCTTCGGGGATAACGCAGGCAAGAAGTTACACTATAAGTGTAGCTTAGTTGCGTTTGTTCGTTTATTACACGACTTAAAAAAAATATAAAAGATTGTAGCTATTTTTCCTACTCTTTTTTAGAACCGTTGGGTATTCGTAGTTCTACGTTACATTATATAATACACGCCACGAGTTCAACCTTCACTACCCAAAGTATAAAACTCTGTATTCTTACTCAAACATAGCGTTTCAACAAAATAATTCATTACGCCTCTGGTGAGCGCTTTAGTTTCCATATGACTATGTTAGTAAGCGCTACGGTCGCGTTTGAACGTAGAGTTTTACTCTGAAAATATCGTAGACCTTTCCCCTTGTGAGCCAGTATGCTACGGACCGCTGAAAAGTGTAGACGCGTCTCTTGTGCCGAGAGGAATCAGTAGAACAATATGATATAATACTTTGCTTGTTAGCAACCATAACTTTGTTAGACCAGAGTGTATAAAAGTGTAGCGAACTTTGCCGTTAATATTTGACGAGAAACCGACTTCTAATTTGACGTCTAACGTAAGTAATTAATCATAAATTTTCTTGCTGTTTTAATAGAAACTTACTGCTTTAATAAATAAATCTACTTAATATTTTTATGGGTAAATTGAGTATCGTTTCATCATGAGTGAATCTTATCTAAATCTAAATCTAAGCTGCAAAGATATGTATCATTTGAGATTCATATTAAATGCATTCCCACAAGCAGACATGCGAAATTTCGCGCTTACACATGCCGCATGTGGACCTACAATATAAAAAACCCAATCTCAAATGAACATAAGCCCTGCAACTCTTGCCGACCTTCCCTGAAGCAGGGGTGACATTGGCAAAGTGAACCATTTTTTACAGTATGGGTGGTCAGTCGCATACCAACCTATCAGTCAAGGAATAGAATAGGAATAGAGTGTATATTTTAATTTGTTATACTATTTTAATTAAATGAATAAACAGAGTCTCTATTCTTATTTATACTCCAACTTTTTCTACTTATGAAGTTAGATTGTAGAGACTAGAGAAGTTAATTCGACTTTTTTTTTAAAGAGCTTAACTCTGGATTTCAATATCGATACATGATAGATAAAACTAAAAAAGTGATGCAAAGCTCATATTCAAAGATAAATGCACTTTTTCCCAATAACTACGAGAGTAAACACTAGAAAAGTGAGAAAGTTCTGTAGTTTAGAAGTTTTTCATGAGCTCTTCCTTATAATTAGTTCACTTACTATGAGGAGTTACACACAATAAAATGTTTTATCCACGATTTCTCAAATCAGTGAATCAGCACTAATTCAGTTTAAGTTTGAGGTGTCGATATTTCAATCGAGTCTCTATTTTAATTAGTAGTCCAACTGTTTTTTGTAATGAAATCAAAACATGTATTTTAAATAAAAACATCAAATTTATATTTTAAACTTTCCATTTTAAACCTAAATGAACTTAGATATCTACTGTTTCATTAGTAAACCAAAATTGTCGGTGCTATGGTCGAGGGGCCCAAGTGGGCTGATCATTCTAGCGTATTTGGAATAGAATAACGTTGGTTCGATCCCCGCTTCGGTCATTTGACCATAACACTGACCCTGGTTCAACAGATGTTATTGGGTAATTATTTATTAATAATTCATTAAAATAAACAAGAATTAATTATTGATTGATGATATAAATACCTGTTTCTGGCTAGGCAGAATAGGTTGGTGAATTGCATTCCTCTTTACAATTTTTTTTTTTTTAAAAATGCTGTTTTCATGAGAAAACTTTATTTAGGTAAGCTTTAATCGAATTTAGGTTAGATTTAAGGTCGTTGGACATATTTGTAAAATTAATACAATAAATTAAATAGCCAGATATTTTAATGAACCATTAGTGGAGAACCTCAGTGTTCTCGACGTTTCGTTTTTATCTTATGCAGCATCATCAGGAGACATATCCTTATTCGGGCAAGGATGAACTGATCGTATTAAACTTTATTGGCACAAAACGGGTATAATATAATAATAATAATATTAGGATGATTTATTTGGTGGGCGCTGTTTTTGTGTGTATCACACCTCAAGAGCCCTCTGTTAGCTTGGGCGTCGCTGTAGAAAGCGCCAATTCTCAAGCAAGACCCAGTTGTTGTAAGGTTGGATGGACCTTTCAGTGACTGGTCTTTGGTAAAGGTTTATGAATTTTCAACCCAGCACATTTGGAAATATAAATGGTATATTTTTGTGCTCCGCCGGGATTCCAATCCACAAACTTCCATTAACGAGTCCGAAGTGTTGCCACTGGACTACGGACCGGTTCAAGATAGGGTATATACGAAACATCCTCTCTTTACCTCATGTTACCGGTCCGCAGTCTAGTGGCTAACGCTTAGGACTCGTAAATGGAAGTCTTGGGTTCGAACCTTGGTGGAGCTCAAAAAATATACCATTCATATTTTCAAATATGCTCTTCGCTGGGATGAAAAATTCATGTACCTTTACCAAAGACCGGTTTTAAAAAATGTTATTTGTTGTGTATGTTCCTTGACTTATAGGTTGGTATGCGGCTGACCACCCATGCTGTAGAAAATGTTCACTTTGTTAATGTCACCCCTGTTTCAGGGAAGGTTGGCAGGAGTTGCAGGGTGTATGTTCATTTGAGATTCGGGTTTATACATTGTAGGTCCACATGCGGCATGTTTAAGCGCGAACTTATACGTGTCTGTCTGTGAAAATGCATATAATGTGAATCTTTAATGTTACATATATTTGTAACTTAGATTAGATTAGGTCACCAAAAGCCCATCTAGCCTTAGAATAAGCGCTTTCTATAGCAACGACCAAGCTGTGTCTATAATCTATAATCTAAGTTGCAAGGATATATTCATTTAAAGCTCTCAGATGCATGCCCACAAACCAACCTGTGTAGTTCGCGCTTACAAATGCTGAATGCGTACTTACAAATAAAATCCAAACCTCAAATGAACATAAGCCCCACAACTTTTGCCGACCTTCCCTGAAACAGGGGTGACATTGGCAAAGTGAACCATTTTTTACAGTATGGGTAGTCAGCCTCATACCAACCTATAAGTCAAGGAATACGAATAATAAATTACATTTAAATATAAAAAAGAACAAAACCTTAAAAAGAAATCTATACAAAAAAAGTAAAAAATTTCCTATGCAAAAAATGTAGCAAATTAATACACCAACATTAGAAATCTATATTGCAGATTAGCCGCCACTTTTGTGTGATTCACACAAAAACAGCGCTTACCAAATAAATCATACCAATGTTATTATTATTATTATCTGTACTCGCTACGCTTCTAAGCTACAAACAAACATCCACGTGTTAGTTCGCGCTTACACATGCTTCATGTGTACTTACAAAATATATAAACACAAATCTCAAATGAATATTCACCCTGCAACTTTTGCTTTCGTCATTATTACTATTAAAAGTTAGATTAATGTTTTCCATTGAGTAGCCTATTCCAGATACTGTCAGTATGACCTTCTATGTACGCATGTATCCATATAAATTTTTATATGATCGTAAAATACATTTTACGATACCGCGTGGATTTTGATTAAAAATGACAGCAGGTTTATATGACATATTATTATAATGGAAGGATTACAAATATGGAAATGGCCTATTTCATTGAAATAAGAAACTAAGGCCCCACGCACTAGAGGCCGAACCAAATAAGTTATCTCTGCACATAATCTAATGGTACCTTTTACTCCTGCATCACGTGACACTTCTAGAGTAACCTTGTATCTATCTATTTTTCTACCCTTTATTCTGCATCTTCAAGTTTCTCTCCACACATATCTGAGTGTACCTTCTACTCTTCTTTCACGTGACATCAGTCTAACTTTTATGTCATCGTTTCTTTTTAACTTTTCATTCTGAATCTTTAAGTCTTTCTCCACTTTTATCTAAAGGTACCTTTCACTCCTATCTCACACAATGCATTAAGAGTTACTTTCTATCTCTCCTTCTTTCTAACCAATCATTTTCCACCTTCAAATTTCTCTCCACTCACACCTACAGGTACCTTGTACTTCTGTCTCAAGTGACACTTTTAGAGTAAACTTGTATCTCCCCTTCTTTCTAACCATTCATTTCGCACCTTCAAATTTCTCTCAACTTATACCTTAAGGTACCTTATACTCTTGTCTCACGTGCTATCAGTTTAGAGTTTGCATGTTGCTTAGATCTTTTCTTTGCATCTTCCATTTTGCCTCTTCAAGAGTTTCTCTCGGCACGTGCCTTGTACTCATGTCTCACGTGACATCAGCCTAACCTTAAGAGCCACCGCGGGGTATCCTCTTTCCTCAGAGCCGCCATTCTGCATCACTCTTCCACTTCCGGTCTCGCATTTACCTACAGCTTCCGGCCACTGCCGAATTTTAAGTTTGCATGAAAGCTTCAAACGTCGCAGAGGGCCTTAAAAGTTGCCAGGGACTTACAAGTTTTTAAGGCCTTAAACTGCTCACTATGGAAGGGTCTGGACTGCGCGAGAGGCGTCCACATGGGTGAAATAATAATAATAATAATAAACTACATTTATATGCGCCTTTTTGGGATTTACATCATTACAAAGGCGCATGTGGGCTCAAGTGGGAAAACAAGAATGCTTTGAGCATTTTCCTGAAGGCTGTCTCATATTCCTGCACTCTCAGCCTCTCTGGGAGAGCTTCCATGCCGATGGCCCGGCAACACGGAAAGAGGTGGAATATATTTAAACCGCAATTGTATGGGAGTCAGGTCGATTGAAACATTGAGCCGTGAAGTCGATATAGGCAGAGCCAGAAAATGTAATCAGTACTGTATAATCGACATTGTGTGAAATAAATCTTGAAAAATAAATAAATTGCAGTTTGATTAAAAGAATATTTTTTGGAGATTTTACATTATAAATACAAACTTATCATAAATTATTTGGAAATAATATTTTTATGTTGTGCTTGATTTAATGCCTGACATTTTCAATACAAGTATTAAGTCCTAAAAATATCAACTACATATATTTAAAACCTTTATTTCTGTAATCGTTAACTGTAACTCGTCATTAACTGTCGCCATTCCTCAAGGGGTGGCAAGAGCCTCTGCAGATTTGACACCACTTTTAACTTATCCTCGCAACCCTCTTTCAGTTCGTTCATATCCATCCCGTTTTACATACATTTCCTTTTTTTACATTCGCTTCGCTTCCCATTATTTCACAATTTGGTCCTAATCTAATCTAATCTATGTTGCAAATATATGTAATTTTATTTATTTATTTTTTATTTATTTATTCTTGAAGATAAGATTAAAGATTCACATTTTATGTATTTTTCACAAGCAGACACGTATAAGTTCGCGCTTAAACATGCCGCATGTGGATCTGAAATCCCGAATCTCAAATTAACATATACCCTGCAACTCCTGCCGACCTTCCCTGAAGCAGGGGTGACATTAGCAAAGTGAACAATTTTCTACAGCATGGGTGGTCAGCCGCATACCAACCTATAAGTCAAGGAACATACACACACACACACACACACACACACACACACACACACACACACACACACACACACACACACACACACACACACACACACACACACACACACACACACACACACACACACACACACACACACACACACACACACACACACACACACACACACACACACACACACACACACACACACACACACACACACACACACACACACACACACACACACACACACACATACACATACATCCAAGCATACTTTTCTCGATCTTCCCCTTCCTCTTTTTCCTTTCACATTTCCTCTATCAACACACTTTATTTTCACTTCTTTCATTTTTTCCTATAGGTACCAATTTTGCCAATGTGCAATTTCGACGAATTGTCGTGTGCAGAGAATAAGTGGTATGAACTGTCGTGCCATAGGACTCGAGTTACATTGAACCCGGCATTGAGCTTTCACCTTTTTATTACTTTCTGTAACTCCACCTTAGCGTTCACCTAAACATGTACACAAACTTACACGTTCAGTAAAAGCGCTACTCTAGTTTTCATATTTTTTTTGGTGCACACTACGAGTTACTGTCATACACGAGAAGTAGCGTATCCCGAAACGTAAAGGAAAATATAAAAGTAGACTGTATGATAACGTAAACGTTGTCCATGCCATCAAATGTATAAAAGCGAATGTAAACAGAAGCCCGAGTATAAAACTACATGCTAAAACTTATATATAGCGTTTTCCAAAAAGTGTTACCGACGCGACCGGTCCGTAGTCCAGTGGTAATAATTCGGATTCGTAAAAATTCCTTGACTTATAGGTTGGTATGAGGCTGACCACCCATACTGTAAAAAATGGTTCACTTTGCCAATGTCACCCCTGTGTCAGGGAAGGTCGGCAAAAGTTGTAGGGCTTATGTTCATTTGAGGTTTGGATTTTATTTTGTGAGGGTTTTTCTTTTGATAGTATTCAATTAGGATGTTTGTAATATGTGAGGATATTCACTGCTAACTTTTCGTTCGTTCAAAATCCGCTTCAAGACTCAAGCCGTGCTCAAGAGAACTCTCTCACACCATTTGTGGCTCTGCTACAAATCACTTAATAATATCACTTATAAAACAGATAAGGAATCAAACATTTAAACACACTTTATTATTCCACAATCACAATGTATATATAATAAACCACAGCAATATTAATTATGACCAAATTCACATGCTTGTGGCTCTCACGCCAGGCAAGCTTCTTCTGTCTTTCTGCATTCTTTTGTTTTCCTTTTTCCATTCAAATTCAAATCTCATGTTCCATTCCACCAAACAAACAAATTCATCTCGTTACAATTTGTAAGTACCTACACATTCAGCATTTGTAAGCGCGAACTACGCGTGTTTGTTTGTGGGCATGCATTTGAGAACTTTAAATGAATATATCCTTGCAACTTAGATTATTGTATATAGAAGGTTGTAGGTTCGAATTCCGGCGTAGCACAAAAAATATACCATTTATATTTTCAAATTTGCTCTTCGCTGGGTTGAAAAATTCATAAAACCTTTACCAATGACCGGACACCAAAAGTCCATCCAGCCTTATAGCAACTAAGTCTTGCTTGAGAATTGGCGCTTTGTAGCGACGACGATCAAGCTCGTATAAAGGTAGATAGCTTACATTCCATGCCGAGAGCAAGGGCTCGATCTCAAAGGTGTACTCAGCCTTCATAAGAAATGAGAACCAGCCCCCCCGGGAGCTGGGAAACCCCCACTTCAGCTGAAAGTGGTTGGTGTGAGGCCGGCCGCCTTACCTGTAAAAATAAATAGATCCCGAAGCGCCACATGCGACCCCTTCGGGGAAAAGCAGGCAAGAAGTTACACTATATGTGTACCTTAGTTGCGTTGCGTAAACTAACAAACGTCTCTAGTGATCGTTTTAGTTTCTAAGCCTTTTTGGGTGGGTTGAGACGAAATGTTTTTTTTTTTACTAGGGGTTCAGGACGCGATAAAGGCTTGAGGACATCAAAAAAAAACCGAGAAAAAGTAAAAAATAAAATAAAATATATTTCTAAGGCCGTTAACACGTATTTAGAGGAAACCGATGCACGAGTATAGCACTTGACTACATAATATCTGGAGTAAATAATGTTTCTCCACCTAAAAGGTTAAAACTGAATAAGTGCTGATTCACTTATCTAATCTAAGTTGCAAAATGTATGTAACATTAAAGATTCACTTTATATGCACTTTCACAAACAGACATGCACAAGCTCGCGCTTAAACATGCCGGATGTGGTCCTACAATATAAAAACCCGAATCTCACATGGACATACACCTTGCAACTCTTGCTGACCTTCCCTGAAACAGGGGTGACATTGGCACACTGAAACTTTTTTTACAGCATGGGTGGTCAGCCGCATACCAACCTATCAGTCAAGGAATACAAACAATTAATACATTCAAATATACTAGGGGCGTTGCCCCTGGCTGCTACGCAGCCCAACCCCTTAACATTTGGTGAATGTGTATATTGCGCATAGTTTCCTCGCGTTAAAATTCGGAAAACATGTAAAATAAAAACATGCAGCCTTTGTAAAAGAAAATCGACCACCTATAGTTTAAAAAATGGTTCACTTTGAAGATTTCAGCTGTGTTTCAGGGAAGATTGGCAAGAGTTGCAGGGCTTATATTAATTTGAGTTTGGGTTTTTATGTTGTAAGTCAACATGCATTATGTGTAAGCGCGAACTTATAAATGTCTGCTTGTGGGAATGCATTTAATATGAATCTCGATTAGTATGTATCTTTGCAACTTAGATTATAGAACTTAACAAAATAATTTCCTTGACTTATAGGTTAGTATGTGGCTGACCACCCATACTGTAAGAATGGTTTACCATATAAATTTATCTCTGTTTGAGGAAAAATCGGCAAGAGTTGCAGGCTTATGTTCATTTGAGATTAGTTTTTTATTTTGTAAGTCCACATGGGACATTTGTAAGCGCGAACTTATACCTGTCTGCTTGTGGGAATGCATTTAATATGAATCTCAAATGGTATGTATCTTTGCAACTTAGATTATAGAACTTAACAAAATAATTTCCTTGACTTATAGGTTAGTATGTGGCTGACCACCCATACTGTAAGAATGGTTTACCATGAAAATTATCTCGGTTTGAGGAAAAGTCGGTAAGAGTTGCAGGGCTTATGTTCATTTGAGATTAGTTTTTTATTTTGTAAATCCACATGGGGCATTTGTAAGCGCGAACTTATACCTGTCTGCTTGTGGGAATGCATTTAATATGAATCTCAAATGGTATGTATTTTTGCAACTTAGATTATAGAACTAAACAAAATAATTTCCTTGACTAAAAGGTTAGTATGTGGCTGACCAACCATACTGTAAGCAATGGTTCACAATGCAAATTTCATCTCTGTTTGAGGAAAAGTCGGCAAGAGTTGCAGGGCTTATGTTCATTTGAGATTAGTTTTTTTATTTTGCAAGTCCACATTGGGCATTTGTAAGCGTGAACTTGTACCTGTCTGCGTGTGGGAATGCATTTAATATGAATCTTAAATGGTATGTATCTTTGCAACTTAGATTATGTAAAGAAATACACAAAATAATTTTCTTGACTTATAGGTTGGTATGAGGCTGACCACCCATACTTTAAAAAATGGTTTACTTTGCAAATTCACCTTTGTTTCAGGGAAGGTTGGCAAGAGTTGCAGGGCTTATGTTCATTTGGAATGGGCTGTTATGTTGTAAGTACACATGCAGCATATGTAAGCGGGAACTTATACATATCTGCTTGTGGGAATGCATTTAATATAAATCTTAAATGATATATATCTTTGCAGCTTAGATTAGATTAGATTAGAACTTATACATGTCTGCTCGTAAGAATGCATGTAATATGAATCTCAAATGTTATATATGTTTGCAACTTAGATTACAGATTGAAATCCATTTTTATTTGGCTTTTTTTTTATTTTTAATTTGCATGAAATAAAAGAAAATGTAAAAAAAACTTTTACGTTTTGCCGCTAGATGTCAATATTGTTCCATACATTTTTAGTATGAACAAACAGATTAATTCCTAAAAGTTTTCATACATTTGTAAACACACACGCGTAAGCTCGCCGCATTGCAGCATATATACAGCAGCATATACATGCATATATACATGCAGATGTAAAATAATAATAATAATAATTGTAATTGTAATAATAATAGAAACGTGTTCATGAAATATAATGAATTCTGACTAGAATTTCAGTGTGTAGGTATTAGTGAGTGGGAAAAATTAAAATTATAATTAAAAATATTGGCATGTTCAAGTGAATGTAAGGCTGATTTGATATATGTAATTCTGTTTTTATCTCTTATTGTTTGGTGTCATTACGGTTATCATGATTATTTTAATAGGTTTTTATATTTTATATTTTGTGTTTGAAAAAGAAAAAAAAAAAATATCTTACCATCATTAGTATTTATATTTATATTCTCTTCTTTTTTTTATTTTAATACTTATATTTAATGTCAACATTGTATGAAAAAATATCTTACTGTCATTAGTATTTATATTTATATTCTTTTTATTTTTAATACTTATATTTAATGTCAACATTGTAATTGGGAAGGTACAACATCAATTGGATATATTTTTATTATTGTTTTATATATTTTAATGTATTTTCCTGTTTTGTTGAATAAATTATTTAAAAAAAAAAAAAAAAAAATATGTACAAAAATTAATTTGCTATAGAGCATGAATGTGTTTCATCTGCTGTGATGGCATTGATTTTGAAAATCGAAACTCGATGACGAATGACGACGACGAAGGGTAATATAATAAAGGATACCATGATACTAAAATAATATAACAGTTACACTCATCTCAATAATTAGTAAAGTAATAAATAAAATAAAAATAGACGTGCACGCTTACCTTTATAATAAATAAAATAAAATTTACAAAAAATAGACCCACTCATACACTTACAACAGTGATATATTTCATAGATAAAAAATAAAAATAAATTTCAATTTAATTTCAATTTAAAAGACATTCATAATAAATATCAACCAGTAGATGATCATTGCTCGAGATTTAAGGGCAAAGTTTGGCCGTCGCCAATTTTTTAAAGGTGTTGGTTGACAGGTAAACAATGTCCAATTCACCAACTCGCTGCCTTAGTTCTGGTTTATCGTATACGCCATTGAGAAAATTTCACATGAACAATGTTTGCATGTGTACTGGACCAATGTGTCTTATGAAAACAAGAAATTTATTTAAAAAATATTTAAAAGAACTCTCACATTATCGAGTTTTACGGTTTTTCTTAGCTCAGATTGTGTAGAATTTGATTCTTAAGACAACTGCATGAAAAAGTCATATTTGATAAGATTGGCGTATACGATAAACAAGAACTGGGGGAGCGAACTGTTTCATTGTACAATCGCGAAGCTCTCAGGAGAAATGAGTTCCCGTATGAGTTTGTTCTGTGAGACGGAATGTAAAGCTGGATATTAGTATTTCTTGACGTCATCCTAGGCTCTCGGATTCCTACTTCTGACAGGAGTTGGGAGCAAGACACGTTACCCTGGATGAGTTTGTATAGAAAAATTTGGTCCAGAACACTCCGTCTCGCTTGGAGCGATGACAAACCATAGTTTTGCAGTGCCTTAATATGATAGTCGGTTTTGGACGGCCTCCAATCTAGTCAGCATAAAGTAAGACACTTGAATGAAGGAAGCAATTTCTGACATAATTTATGAAAAGCAAGAATAAAAGAGGGCCCAGATGGCTTCCCTGCGGTACACATGATATGACCCGTGCTCGTTCGGAGGTGTTTCCCCCAAACATTACTGTCATAGATCTATAAGACAAGTAAGACTCGAGCCACCGGAGTAGGTCCACATGAATTCCCTTAACTTCTCACAGTAAGGGGCCTGTTGCACCAAACTCCAATCAGACAAAAACCATAATAAAAAATAAATAAAAAAAATTTAGGCTGATTTATTTGGTGAGCGCTGTTTTTGTGTGTATCACACCTCAAGAGCCCTCTGCGAGCTTGGTCGTCGCTGTAGAAAGCGCCAATTCTCAAGAAAGACCCAGATGCTGTAAGGCTGGATGGACCTTTTGATGACTGGTCTTTGGTAAAGGTTTATGATTTTTTCAACCCAGCAAAGAGCAAATTTAAAACTAAAAATGTTATATTTTTGTGCTCTGCTGAGATTCATCTAATGAGCCGCCCAACTTAATCAGTGTGTTCTTGCATTGAGTGGAGTTGTTAGCTGTACTAGCTGTGAAGTGGGCAAGTTTGTATGGCGACCTCCTGTTGTGCCTTGAGTTCAGGGGTGCCCTTTGTGGAGAGTTGGCGGAGCTATTAGCATGTATACGAGTACTGGGCCAACATCAACAGACCAACACTGTTCACCACTCGCAGACAGTGGTTGGCACGAGCAAAAATAAAGTATTGTTTTGGCAAGATTTTTTTTTTACGGAAATGAGATGATCTGGTGCAAGACATGCCAAAATACGATATTTTTCAAATCCGTATGTGTGTCCGGTCGATAGCTCAGTTGGAAGAGTGATTGCATTCCTTGCCGTATGCCCGGGTTTGACTCCCACCGAGGGTGTCAGAAATGATTTCCCGTTTTGGTGTTTATTTCTCGTGAGGATCGAACCCTCGGTGATGATCGAACCCTTGCTCTCGGCATAGAATGCAATCATTCTACCAACTGAGCTATCGATCGGGCTTTTTACGAGCTTGGTCGTTGCTATTCTTCTCAAGCAATACCCACTTGATGTAAGTCTGTAAGGACCTTTTGTGACCGGTCTTTTGGTCTTTGGTAAAAGCAATGAAATTTCCAAACCAGCGAAGAGCATTTAAGAAAATATAATGGTGTATTTTTTGTGCTCTACAAGCATTCGAACCCACAACCTTCCATTAACTTGTCCTTGTCCGTTACCACTACCAGCCAAATTCTAAGAATTGGATATTGGGAAGTTTAAAAAAGGCTTGCTTATATTCAAAATGCTAAAGATAAGGGAGTCGTGTAGCTACATAAAAAACGAAAATTCAATAAATACTTTTCACCTATTCAAGTACGTTTTTCTCTTTTTCCATTTAAGCAAACATTCATACTGTTACGTTTTTAGCGGGTTCTATTTAATAAAAACTGCGGTTGATTCATTTCACACAATTTATTGTAAGGAGGCTGACCACCCATACTGTAAAAAATGGTTCACTTTGCCAATGTCACCCCTGTTTCAGGGAATGTCGGCAAGAGTTGCAGGGCTTATGTTCATTTGAGGTTTGGATTTTATTTGTAAGTACACAATCAGCATTTGTAAGCGCGAACTACACGTGTTTGTTTGTGGGCATACATCTGAGAGCTTTGAATGAATACATATATCCTTTCAACTTAGATTATTATTATTAGAGATTATTACGTTCACATTCGGTTCCATTTGTGGCTTTTTAACTGCTCAGCTCGACAGCTCTGATACAAATCAACGGTACAGACAATTTAAGCCGTTTTTATAGTATGACATGAGGATGGTTCTCGAAATATCGTGAACTGGAACAGTTGTGATTTTGCCGGATTGGCAAGATCCGGGCGAATGCTCACACCATCGAACAAATACTAGTATAATTATTTAAATACATAATTCTAGAGTAATAGACACACTTAAACAAGTAAAAAAACACAAACACACATTCGTAACACTTTTTTTTTTGCATTTGGCAAAGTCGATAGCTCAGTTGGTAGAGTGCTTGCATTTCATGCCGAGATCCCGGGTTCGAATCCCACCGAAGGTGTCAGAAATAATTTTCCGTTTCGGTGTTTATTTCTTATTGATAAAATACCGGCAAGGTTTACTCAGCCTTCACAAGAAACGAATACCAGCCCCCTCGGGAGCTTGGAAACTCCTATTTCAACTGGAGTGGTTGGCGTAAGCCCCTCGTGTAAAACCCGTAAAAATAAATGGGTTTCACTTGCCACATGCGTAACCCTTCGGGGAATACGCGGCAAAAAGTTACACTATATGTGTAGCTTAGTTGCGTTAGTTACGTTATAGTAATGTATCGCGGAACAAAGGTTGTCATGCACTGTTTGAGTGCTTGTAAGGCAGTGCTGTGGTTGCGGGTAGTTCACACTGTTCAAGCAGATGGCAAATAGAGCCGTTTAGTAGTTTAGTAACCTACAATGTCGTACACACACACACAGACACACTCAGTAAGATAGCTAATGGTGTTATTCTCAAACAGCAAAACCATGGCTCGTCCGTAGCCTACAGTGAATTTTCGATACAAAAAATCCGTGATCCGTAGATCACCTATGGATCAAATGTTTTGCAAATAGTACGTAGTAGTAGTACGACACTGATTGTGTGAAAGTCAAAGTCAAAATTTCCGAAAACAATTTTTTCTTTATTAATTGAATACTGATAAATAAACACAAAAGAAACATTTTTAACATGACCTATCTATAAGCTCGCCACTTCGTTTTTTTACTTCTCAAAGATAAAAGCAATACACGGGAAACCAAGTACAACTGTTTTTGAAATAAAATTTACATTGCACATGTTAGGTTAGGAAACATAAAATAATGTCGCTGAAACCAAAAAATATAGATTTTAATGAGACATGGTCGGCTCTGAAGGAAACGGTCCACGGGGTTGTCACCCTGGGTAAAGTGGGTCGCACCACTTGGAACAATGGCTTCTCGGACGTCTACTATCTGTGTGTCGCCCAGCCCGACCCGTTTGCTGACAGATTATACCTAACGACCGTGAAATTCCTTAACGATCACGTGGAGGGATTGTTCAAACAAGTCACGTCACTACCTGAAGAAGACGATGACTCCTATGCACCAGGAGAAGGTCTGCTACAAAGGTACTACGATGCCTGGAATGAATTCAGCCAGGGTGTCCAATATCTCAACAGCCTCTACCTGTATCTGAACCAGCAGCATATTAAGAAACAAAGGGTATCAGAGGCGGAGATAATCTACGGCAGCCTGAACCCCATCTGCATGGAGAAGCTGGAGGTGGGGGAGATGGGGCTGCTGAGCTGGGAGTGCGGGCTGGTGCAGCTGCTGGGCCCCCGCCTGGTCAGGAGGCTGCTGGCCGGCATGCAGGCCGCGCGCCACAACCAGCCTCACCGCGCGCACGTGCTGCATCAGGTCATACAGAGCCTAGTGCAGGTCCAAGCGTACAGGAAAAAGGACGCCTTAGAGTTGTATATGGAGCTGGCAGAGACACCAATACTGAACGCCACAGGGGAGCACTGCAGACTGATGGCTGCGTCACTGCTGCAGGAGTGTGACGTGTCCTCCTACATGACACAGGTTCTAGCAGGATTAGAACAAGAGATGAACAGAGGCAAACAGTTCCTGCATCCCTCCTCTCTAAGCAAGCTGCGCAGTGTCTATGAGAAGCACATGGTTTCGGATCATCTGGAGTTCTTGCACGCGGAGTGTGCCAAAATGGTGATGGAAGAGAGATCAGCCGACCTGAAGAACGTGTACACCTTGCTGCGCACCATCCCAGGAGCTCTCCGGCCGCTGCTGGACATCACCCTCAACCACATCAAGAGCCAAGGACTCCAGGCCTTGGAGAACCTGAACGGGGAAGGAGCTCACAACCAGTTTGTGGAGCAGATGCTGGCCATACACACCAAATACAAGGAACTCTTCGCACAGGTGTACAACAGTGATCAGGCGTTTTTGGGAGCCCTGGACAAGGCGTGCAGCGCAGTCATCAACGCCAGGCAAAACGACGGCCCCTGCAAAAGCCCAGAGCTGCTGGCTAGATATTGTGATGCCTTGCTGAAGAAGAGCTCGCGGGGTGTGTCAGAGCCCGAGGCGGAGAAGAAGCTGTCGTCTTCCATCGTCATCTTCAAGTACATCGACGACAAGGACGTGTTCCAGAAGTTCTACGCCCGCCTCATGGCCAAGAGACTCATCCACCAGCAGAGCCACAGCATGGACCAGGAGGAAGCCATGATAGACAGCCTCAAGAAGGCATGTGGATACGAGTTCACCAACAAGCTGCTGAGGATGTTCACAGATGTCACGCTGTCTGGAGATATGAACACCAACTTCATGGACTTCCTGAAGGCGGAGAATCAGGACATTGGAATGGGATTCAGCATACATGTGCTTCAGGCTGGGGCGTGGCCCCTGAGCGCGGCCCAGGGGGGCACCTCGGGCGCCCTGCCCCCCCAGCTGGAGAAGCCCATACAGCTGTTTGAGAAGTACTACCACAATAAGTTCAACGGCAGGAAGCTCACCTGGCTGCATCATCTGTGCATGGGTGAACTGAAGCTGGGCTACCTGCGGCGCGCGTACTACGTGACCATGCAGACGGCGCAGATGTCCATCATGATGGAGTACGAGAAGGCGGAGAGCCGCACGCAGTCCGAGCTGGTCAAGGCCACTCGGCTGCCCGAGGAGGCGCTGGCCAGACACCTCACCGCCCTCATGGACGCCAAGCTGCTGGTGGCATCGGGAGACCTCAACGAAGCAGAGACGGTGGTGAGACTGAACTGGGAGTTTGCCAGCAAGAGGACCAAGCTCCGGGTGGCTGGGGGCGGGGGACCCGGAGGGGGCGGCAAGGCCGGGGAGCAGGCTGAGGCTGAGAGGACCGCGGCCTCTGTGGACGAGGACCGCAAGATGTACCTGCAGGCGGCCATTGTGCGCATCATGAAGGCTAGGAAGGTGTTGAGGCACAACGACTTAATACAGGAGGTGTTGGCGCAGGCGAGAGCCGCCTTTGCCCCAAACATTGCCATGATAAAAAAATGCATCGAGTCACTCATAGACAAGCAGTACATAGAGAGGACGCCTGGCGTGAGCGACGAGTACAGTTACGTCGCGTAAAACATAGCCCCACACACATACACACACCTTCTCGAAAATTAATTAATTTATATATATTTGTGGGAAATTCATATGTAAGGAAAATTTGATCACAGCATTTGTGTATTCATAACATTGAGAACTGGTTTATTATGGATATTGATAAAAAAAACTGGGAATAATTGTGATGTTCGTCAGCACCATATCAGAGCTCTAATAATAATAATAATAACATTAGGATGATTTATTTGGTGAGAGCTTTTTTGTTGTGAATCACGCCTCAAGAGCCCTCTGCGAGTTTGGTTGTCAATATAGAAAGCGTCAGTTTTTCAAGCAAGACCCAGTTGTTGCAAGGCTGGGTGGACCTTTGGTGACTGGTCTTTGGTAAAGGTATATGAATCTTTCAACCCAATAAAGAGCATATTTGAAAATATAAATGATATATTTTTTGTGCTCCGCCGGGATTCGAACCCACAAATTTCCATTTACGAGTCAGAAGTGTGAACCACTAGACTGCGGACTGGTCAAAAAGAAGGTCCATATATTTATTTCCTAAATGTTATGATGACACAAGTGCTGTGATCCCATTTGCTAATTCCCTATGCATTAAAAAAATCATTTGTTGTTACTAAGTGAAAATTGTCTCTTTTTTCTTTGGTTAATTTGTACCGTTAGAAAAGGACTGATTTAAATCTACAGATCTGTAAAATAAATCAAAGTAGCGTGTGACGTAAATAAAAAGTTGAACTTTGAAAAGGTTTTTATGAATTTTTAAATGTTCCGCTTACTGGCAATACCTACAAAAATTAATTGATTCTGAATCGACGGGCACTGCACTTTAAAAATGTGGGGAGAAATGTGATGTCTCTATGCCAAACAAGAGACGGGACAGAGAGTCGCAGCTTCAATATAAAATTACATGGGTAGGTTCCTTGACTTATAGGTTGGTATGCGGCTGACCACCCATGCTGTAAAAATGGTTCACTTTGCCAATGTCACCCCTGTCTCAGGGAAGGACGGCAAGAGTTGCAGGGTGTATGTCCATTTGAGATTTGGTTTTTATGTTGTAGGTTGTAATGAAAGAAGTATGCAAGGATAGAAAGAAATGGCGGTTGATCTGTGATGTTGGCGGCTAGGGTTTGTTAAAGTGAATTTGGTTTTATGATTTAGTTTTTTATGTCCATGTATATATTGTTATTTTTATTCTTTGATTTTAAAAAATGTAATTTGTCATGTATGTTCCTTGACTTATAGGTTGTTATGCGGCTGACCACCCATAATATAAAAATTGGTTCACTTTGCCAATGTCACCCCTGTTTCAGGGAAGGACGGCAAGAGTTGCAAGGCTTATGTTCATTTGAGATTGGGTTTTTATATTGTAGGTCCACATGCGGCATGTGTTAGCGCGAAATTATACATATCTGCTTGTGGGAATGCATTTAGTATAAATCTTAAATGATATATATCTTTGCAGCTTAGATTAGATTAGATTGATTAGGTTCACATGAGGCATGTGCAAGCGCGAACTTGTACGTGTCTGGTTGTGAGAATGCATGTAATGTGAATCTCCAATGTAACATATCTTTGCAACTTAGATTAGATTAGATTAGATTAGACGTAAATATGTACTGTAAGTATGTACTTATACCTAAATGACAGCATTGCACTCTGTCGCTCTAAGCTGTGCCCCTAGTAAAAATATTTAAATAAACTCCCCTGGATTGCGTGAAAGAAAAACGTATAAAAGTAACAAGAGCACCCCTAGTGAGTGATTTAGTTTCCATGCATTTTTCTATTTCGCGATCTTCATACCTCCACTTCAACTGAAAGTGGTTGGTGTGAGGCCGGCCCCCTTACCCGTAAAAATAAAAAGGTCCCGAATCGCCACATGCGACCCCTTCGGGGATAACGCAGGCAAGAAGTTACACTATATGTGTAGCTTAGTTGCATTTTTGCGTTTTGCGATCAAAAGGAGTTTATATAAGTGTTCTATACTCGGGGTACACAAATATTTTCAGTATTATAGTAACTCCTTAAAACTTTAACTTATTAGCGCAAAATTTAAGTTTCACATGTGGCGAGTGAACCAATTTTTTTTCACAACTAGGATCAGCCTTACGCCAAACGCTTCAGTTGAAGTGGAGGTCTCCCAGTTCTTGCTGGTACTCATTTGTTGTTAAGGCTGAGTTTACCTTGAGAGGTTTTTTATTTTGGGTTTGAAATAAACGCTGAAACGGAAAATCATTTCTGACACCCTCGGTGGGGTTCGAACCCTAGCTCTCAGCATGGAATGCAAGCACTCTACCAACTGAGCTGTCGACTGGACTTTTCACGAGCTTGGGTGTCTATTCACGATAGGGGATAGAGTAGATTCATTTCGATTTTACCAGAAAAAGCAATAAATGGTATTGTGAGGCACAATACCTTTATTCCTTTTTCGGGGAAAATCGAGATGAGTCTTCTCTATCCCCTATCGTGAATAGACACCTTGGTCGTCGTTAAAAAATGTCAATTCTCAAGCAAGATCCAGTTGCTGTAAAGGCTGGATGAACATTTGGTGACCGGTCTTTGGTAAAGGTTTATGAATTTTCAACCCAGCGAAGAAAAACAAGAAATTTACACAAAATCACTAGTACCAGTTTGGTAGTCAGATTTTCTCGGCGTAACCCATTGAGTTATGGGTAATAGAGGAGCGGAAACTAAATTACTGCATTGATACATACTATATAGCCCACATTTGTCTCAGTCCTGTCAAACGTTGCAGTGGTGTAGTATACAACTATGATTGCGTAGAGTATATTTCATGGATCACAACCATATATATTTTTTAAGTAGTAAAAATATTTAGATATCATTGATAATTTTCAAAAATAAAATGTCGAGAATTTGAATCGTGCCAAACCGCAGCGGGACCGACTAGCCACGCTGTGACGTCAATATTACGTAGATGGATCCATCGGTCTTAGAAGACCTAACGGTACACTCCATACATCGTAAAATCCATTGACTTCACATCCGCCAAAATAAAAAAAATACCTGTTTAGCCGGAAATTGAAAATGGGCGAACTTTACAGAGCTACAATTTAAAAACTAAGCCAGATATTTTTTTTAAAAAAACGCAGATGCATTCTTTAAAAGGTAGTCTATCATTTTATGAAATAAAAAACAATGAGAAATTACCCTATTATAACATAACGTCTTTTCCTGTAAAATTCGTTAATTTCAGCGAACACAATATTTATGCCGCGTGTTATCTGTCAACTGGCAGCCGTTATTATTCCCAATAGTACCAACATTCTAGGAACATTTTTACATTCGCCCGAGTTTTTTTGTACACACGGAAATGCAACTGTGAAGTTCTTTGTTCTCTTTCTTACTATAATGACCATTTTCGCAAGGAAGTTGAAACAGATATATAATATATATTTTCGTTATAATAATTTCTAGTCCAAAGTCAATGGCGTGACCAATCTTTCTGAACTCTCTGTCCTGCAGAGTGTGGAGCATAAATATTTGAATATTGTATTTGGGTATGGCCGGCATGCCTTGCTCCATAGGATATTGACCAAACAACCTTCGCCGGGATGAAATTCCATTTATTATGTATTTTATATGACAAAATGAAGCTCTTTATAGGAGCGGAGGAATTTACGAAATAGGCCCACGTAGAGATACCACCAGTATAGCTGGATAGTGAAATATGTAAATTGTGACATGTCGTCCCCTTAGTGCTTGTTTGTCTTATGTCCATCGGAGGTAATTTCACATAAGCAATGTTTGTATGTCCAATGGACCAATTTGCCATATAAAAACTGGATACCGATGTATAAAACATGACATTAATTCCATTTGATTGCCCAGTTACGAGTATAACAACCCAAATCTCAATTGAACATATACCCTGCAACTCTTTCCGTCCTTCCCTGACACAGGGCTGACACCGGCAAAGTGAATCACTTTCTACAGTATGGGTGGTTAGCCGCATACCATCTTTTATTAGATTAGATTCAGTTTTAACTTTGAAGTATCGAAATATTTTCTTTATTATTATTGACTTATAGGTTGGTATGAGGCTGACCACCTGTACTGTACAAAAATGGCTCAATTTACCAATATCAACCCGGTTTCAGAGAAGGTCGGAAAAAGTTGCAGGGCTTATGTTCATTTGAGGTTTGCATATCAATTTGTAGTACACATTTGTAAGCGCGAACCACACGTGTCTGTTTGTGGGCATGCATTTGATATGAGCTTTAAATGTTAATATATCTTTGCAACTTAGATTATAGATTAAAGATGCACTGATTTGTGAAATTATGGATATAACATTTTATTGGGTGTAACTTCTCATAGTAAGTGAACTTATTATAAAAGTGCTGATGAAAAACTTTTTTAGTGTTTCCTCTCGTAGAAAACAGGGAAAAAGGAGCATGTTAGCTTAAAATGTCACTTATTCAATTTCACCTTTAAGGTATCGACATATTGTCTTTATTAATATTATTATTTTTAACATGTTGTAGAAAAGGGAGTCATCTTGGGAAAATAATAAATTTTAAAATGTGGGTGGCCACACTGAGACCCAATACCTTAGACAAAATACACCGGTTGGACATGAAGAAAAAAAGCAGAAATATTTTCTAATATCCGCGGTGTTGTATGTGAGGATACGAGGCAGTCTTGCTTGGTGCGGCGCGCTTACTAGTGGGAGGGGGCGGCAACCCTAATAAATAATAGAAATCTCACGAGCAGATGTCGCGGAGCGTGCAAGGCAAAACGAAAACAGAAAATTCGGGAGGCAACATGAGAGATCAGACTATCAGTGCTATTCCCAAAGCATTTGATCTGCAGCTTATCCATGGATCATCATTTTGTTTTTTTGTATGGAAAATTTCCGTGAGGTGAATTCATATTTCGATACCTTAAGAGCATTTTATACCAACAACAAGTTATTGCTATTATTATATTTCTTATGTAACGCTGTTTGTTGTCCTATTAAAATAAAATAAAAATAAAATAAATACCCTAAATCTGCCGTTTTTTGTTTCTTACACTTTATAGTCTTAATGTAATGAAAAAAATCAAGCATGTTTATTTATTTTTTATCTTGATTATAAAGTTTAAGCCAAATATATAACTTGAAAATTGTCACCACAAAAAACATAAAAAAACACGTGTTTTCATATTTTTAGCGTTTTTTTCGTGTGTGCTATATTTTGATTTTTTCTTTTTAATTACGTATACAGAACTAAACATTGTTCAGTGAAATATCGGCTCATTTTTTTTAAAATGTCAATAGTTTTTGAGTAAATCTTGAAAAACTGTGTTCTTTGATTGAATTAAAATTTAATTAATGAAGTAGTTTCACACACCCATTAAGGGCCAAAAAAAATTGTGGGTGTATCTGCATTTTTTTTTTATAGATAAATTACTTTGCAATAAGTTAATAAATTTTATAACTAGTAATATAGCATATTTTTTTAGGTATGAGGCTGACCATCCATACTGTAAAAGATGGCTCACTTTTCCAATGTCACCCAATGTTTCAAGGAAGATCGCCATGAGTTGGCAACTTTGTTCATTTGAGATTGGGTTTTTATATGTGACCTACATGCGGCATGTATAAGCGCGAATTTATACGTGTCTGCTTATGGAAATTTATGTAATATATCTTTGCAATTTAGATTGTAAAATATCTGAGTAAATTGACTATCTATCGTTGTTTTCACTCGCAATGGTCCGCGCTACGCACACTGGTCGCCCATAAATCAATCGCATTGAGTATTCACGCCGCGTGGTCGTAAACTAACCAAACAGCTCCTGAATCAAACATGGCCGCCGCCCAAACAGCACGTGGCTGCTCTCTGCGACACTTAAAACTCTGCCAGGCACCTCGGCGTTCAAGCGCAGTGTAATCAACGAATGATTCGAAATACGAGCACATTCAATAACGAAAATATTGTCACGAACTTGTGAGCCCGATTGCGTGGCTTGCTTATAGTCTACTGTGGGTTTGAATGTACATGCATGTGCCCAGGCACGTAGTTGTTGGTATAGTAACTAGAATAATTGTTATGTTATTTTATAATAACATTGAAAGAACAATCCCGAAGTGTGCAGTGTATGTTTGTGGGCCAAACGGAGCCGAATGGTCACGGAAGCGGCCGAACTGCGCCGCGTGATGTGATCGGGCCGTCGGTCATCAGTTCCCGGCGAGATTTGAAGTGAGTCGAGTGAGTGAGACGTTAGCGACCAAGCACCAAGCGGTGCAAGAGGGGGCACTACGATGGAGCTCCCTCCCCCCCCCCCATCTACTTGGATTTCCTGCCAGCAAGGCACCCGCCTTGTGGACCAGAGGCATAGGAGCGCCCACCCAGGGGCTCCAACGTGTGGAGGCGTCCGCCTTGTGAACCGCCGCTAGCCTGGGGCGCTGCCCCAGGCCTTCCGTTTAGAACTCCAGCCAACGGAATAGGGAGTGTTCTAGTGACAACCTGTAGGTCTGGCCAATCCCTTATTTCCCCTTTTCCCCCCATATTAGTACAGTAATAAACCCTTATTTGTTCATGTCAAACTTATCTTTTAATTATAAAACCCTTCCCAGGATACAAGTAAGCAATGCCAAAGAAAGAACCCCACGCCCTGAGAGTGATGCTGATGAGAGCTAGCCGGATGTAAGTATCCTGAAGATACCTTTCAATCGAAACATAACATAATACAGAAGTGTGTGATTTACTATAGAAGGGTCCGGAATATGCGTTTAGACGCTATATATTTGGACGGCGATTGTGTGAGAGATCAGAGTCGATTAAAACACTGAGCCGTGAAGTCGATAAGCAAGAACAGTAGTGAAATCAGTAGGTACATTGTAAACTGACATTGTGTAAAATAAATCTTGAAAAATAAATATCAGTTTGGTTAAAAGAACACAACTAAAATCATAAAAATATCATTGGCATATATCCAATAAATGATCCAACTAAAAAACGTTACAAAACTTTTAAAATACTTAATTGATAATTGTACGTATATTAAGTTCATTAAAATCATTTTCTTACTTGAAAAATGACGTTCTAATCATAATCTATAATCTAAGTGGCACATATATATTTATGATGAATGGAAGATTCATGCAAAGGGATTAATAAAAGAAACAAACCTAGACGAACGAAACTTTGGTTATTATTGGTATAATGATTCGGTGTACGATATAATAACGACGTAAAACGAATTGTGTGCGCATATTGAGGTTTATTTTTATTTCCCTTATTGCCGTTTCGTAAGAGTTAAAAGTGTATATTTTGTTCGGGAAAAGAAAAATACTCTTTGTGTGCATGTGAAATGTAAGAAACCGGGGCACGAAAGGGTTAAAAGAGGCGGGAAACTCTGAAAAAAGAGTATTCGAGAAATTGGGTGTGAAAACGGAGAAACTTCTTTTTTTATATCGAATTTTTAATGAATGTAAAATAAGGAGAAACTCATATTTTACAGCTGGTTTAAATGAATAAAAAAACAAAAACAAGAAATTTAAGTTGTTTTTAATAGAGCTGTTTTACGTGTTGAAAGGTTTACTGCTTTATTACGGCCTGATGACGTCATCAATAACCGGAGTATAAAGTTAAAAGAATTTTACTTGGTAACGAAGTCATCGACTATTAAAAAAATGCTTGCTAACGGGATAGCGCCCTAATAAATCTGCAAACATCATATTTTGGAATATTTTTTTTTTCTTTACGTACAAATTCATACTCGTAAACTTAAAAGCTAACGTGACGACCCCTCCAGTGCTTGTTTGCCCTATCTACAATTTTATTCGAAGATGACCTTTCAATGAAATTGGATCACGAATCACATTCTGCACAATCTGAGCTAAGAAAAAAATGTAAGACCCGATAATTTGAGAGCTGTTTTTAAATATTTTTTAAATAATTTCCAGTTTTCATAAGAAACATTGTTCCGGTACACATGCAAACATTGCTCTTGTGAAATTACCTCTGATGGAGATAAGCCAAACAAGCATTAAGGAGACGATAAGTATACTAATAAAGTTTGTAAATGTAAAGACTTCACATGAAAGAAATATTTTTGAACATGATTAATTGATCCTTGTTATGTTGGTATGAGAACGACTTTGCATTCTTAAAAAAATGTTTTACTTTTGCCAATACTTTCCCTGTTTCAGGAAAAAGCAGCAAGAGTTTACTTTCATATGAGTTGTGCGTTTTCGTTTTTTCTCCTGTCAAATGACTGTTGATGTTTTATTACATGAGATCGTAGACCACAATTTTTGTAGTAAATGAGATCGTAGACCGTAGAAATTTTACTAAATGAGATCGTAGACCATAGAAATTCAAATAAATTAGATCGTAGACTCTACATCTTTCACTAGATGAGATCGTAGACCGTAGATTTTACGAAATTAGATCGTAGACCGTAGATATTCAACTAAATAAGATCGTAGACCGTAAATATTTTACTACATGAGATCGTAGACCGTACATGTTTGTCTACATGACATCGTAGACCGTAGATATTTTACTACATGATATCGTAGACCGTAGATATTCAACTAAATTAGATCGTAGACCGTAAATATTTTACTACATGAGATCGTAGACCGTAGATATTTTACTAAATAAGATCGTAGACCGTAGATATTTTACTAAATAAGATCGTAGACCGTACATGTTTTTCTACATGAGATCGTAGACCGTAGATATTTTACTACATGATATTGTAGACCGTAGATATTCAACTAAATTAGATCGTAGACCGTAAATATTTTACTACAGGAGATCGTAGACCGTACATGTTTTTCTACATGAGATCGTAGATCGTAGATATTCAACTAAATTAGATCGTAGACCGTAAATATTTTACTACATGAGATCGTAGACCGTAGATATTTTACTAAATAAGATCGTAGACCGTAGATATTTTACTGAATAAGATCGTAGACCGTACATGTTTTTCTACATGAGATCGTAGACCGTAGATATTTTACTACATGAGATCGTAGACTGTACATGTTTTCCTCCATGAGATCGTAAACCGTAGATATTTAACTAAATGATACCGTAGACCGTAGAAATTTTCCTAAATTAGATCATTTTTTTTCTCGTCGAGCAAACGTCAGCCTTGTATGGGACTGCTGTCCTTAGCAACCAACAACTAAACATCTATATGCCTTTTCCCTAGCAACCCAGCCGGCCGACGACTTGATATTGTCTATTCCAACTCACGTGTGGAACTCATTGCAAAACAAAAATCAAAATAAATTTCAATATAATTTTAACTTTATAATGAAAAATATTAAATGTCATTTCGCGTTGCAAAATTTAACTTCATTGCAAATCTGCCATCATGGCATTATTTTTAATTACATTTGAAATTCCATTTTATCATTGCCTCAACAAAAATATAAAATCAACCTTTTTCCAATTAGTCGTGCTTTTGAAAACAATGCAGTGTTCGGGGAATTTTTGTGTATGTATACCAAAATAGTAAAGGCTCGAGTATATTTAGACAAAAGGCTATCGATATGGTAAACGAGCCATAATATTGTTCAGTACATCGATGCATAGAACTGGATGGGCTAAGAAATCAATCCTTTGAGAATTAGAAATACGCTACCCCACTCATCATACAAAAATCCAAATTCATTCTATCGGTAACCTTCCAACTGTCAACAGGTGTGTTACCTAATTGGAAAAAAATCCATATAAATGTCACACTGGGTATTTTCTAAACGTGCTAACAAGAGAGAGTAAATGTATTATAGAAAATAAATTAATATTTCACATTAATCATTTTTTTATTTGATAACGTTGATAAAATTGATTTTTCGTTTGTCAAAATATTTTTTTCGTGAAAGTGACAGCCATTTCTAGAACTAGTGATGTTCAAATATATAAGTACTTGCTTCTTGAAGTACTCGTATGTAACTTCTATGCTCGCGGTAATAGATACTGTGAAAATCATCCCGTACACAATGTGGTAGGTACATTTTTGAATTCGAAATTTATCAGATATTTTCATACATTCAACAACACTAGTAACAAATTCCGTTGCCGTGGTGATGCCATGATTTCCATGGTGATATGTAAATAGATTTGAAGACGGAGTAGAGACACGTTGCTTACATAGCAAATGAGAAAAGCATTTCATATGTCGTGAGCAAGACAGCATTATAAACAATGTATGGTGTCAAAGACGGTGCATCATATTGATTGGTACTAAATCACATTTATAGCCCCTCCATTTAATACTTCCTCCATGGTTCAGTAGACCAAAATGTGAGTTCACATAATACTCTAGCACTTTAAAAATATCCTATACCATCCTGTCGATAGCTGAGTGTGGAAAAATAGAATGCTTGCGTTCATGCAAGAGGGCTAGGATTTCACAGATGATCGGTCCGTAGTCTAGTGGTAACGCTTCGAACTCGTAAGTGGAAGGTTGTGGGTACGAATCCCGGCGGAACACAAAAAATGTACCATTTATATTTTCAAACTTATACGTCCTACTTATGCGAATGCGTGAATTGAAAGAGGTATGTATGTCAAAATAGGAAAAAATGGAGGCAGCTCTGCAGAGGCTTTGGCCACCCCTAGTGGAATGGCGACAGAGTTACAGTTACAGTTAAAGTTACAGTGTAATATGAATCTTAAATTTAAATATTTTAATGTCACCCCTGTTTCAGGGAAGGTCGGCAAGAGTTGCAGGGCTTATGTTCATTTGAAATTGGGGTTTTTATATTGTAGGTCCACATGCGGCATGTGTGAGCGGGAAATTATGCGTGTCTGCTTGTGGAATGCATTTAATATGAATCTCAAATGATACACATCTTTGCAGCTTAGATTTAGATTTAGATTTAGATATGATTTTATCCGGTTCAATTTAATAAAAATTACGGTAATTTATTTTCCACAATTTATTTTAGATACGGGTCACATTCGGTTCCTACAAAGAGTTGCTCTTGAACTGTATAGCTCGACGGCTTAGATACAAGTCTGGCTATAGAGCATCTCGGTCTCTATTTATATGTGAGAAAAAGATTTATTTTCGAAACATTGGGAACTTGCACATGCGAGGTTTCATCAGAACATTCTACTTAGAATATTCGAGTTAACACTTACACAATATCGAATAATAATAAAAATTCAATTACTTAAGTACCAACATCTAGAGATTTCACTTTTTGTGCTCCTTGACTGATAGGTTGGTATGAGGCTGACCCCCCGTGCTGTAGAAATTGGTTCAATTTTGCCAATGCCACCCCGGTTTCAGGGAAAGGCGACAGGAGTTGCAAGGTTTATTTAAATGTGAGGTTTTGTTTGCTTGTATGCACACATGCAGAATGTAAAGGCGCGAGCCTACAGGCGCCTGTCTGTGGGCATGCATTTAATATGAGCCTTAAATGTAAACATATCTTTGATTTTAGATTATAGACACAGACCCACTTGTGATCCTTGACTTATAGGTTGGTATGCGGCTGACCACCCATGCTGTAAAAATGGTTCACTTTGCCAATGTCACCCCTGTTTCAGGGAAGGACGGCAAGAGTTGCAGAGTGTTTGCCCATTTGAGATTTGATTTTTATGCTGTAAGTTCACATGCGGCATGTGCGAGCGCGAACTTGTACGTCTCTGCTTGTGAGAATGCATATAATGTGAATCTCCAATGTAACATATCTTTGCAACTTAGATTAGATTAGATATTAGACACACAATTGCACATTCGCGACAATATCTTTGCAACTTAGATAATGGGTTTAGAATATTTTGTTACGCCAGATGTGTGGTATTGTGAATATTTAGTCGGAGCGTGTGCCGCCGAAGGCAAAATTTAATTAAGAAGATACTGCCCCAGTACCACCGCGAGTCTATACAAGGAAGCCATGTACATACCTGCCCGTGTACCTGCTACCACTGTACAGGGCTATTGGCAAAACATAATATTCATCGATACCTTAAAGGTAAAACTGAATAAGTGACAGGCATATAAAGTTGGATAATTTTTTTCTCTTTTGGGCGCCGTTTAGTGGCTCCAGCCACCCCAAGGGCACCCATCCTTCGCTTGCTTCTTGGAAAACATGAACGCTTTCAACTCCTTCTTGAAACATTCTTCACCGTGATTTCTGAGCCTCCTTTGCTTTGTGTAAACACTTGGGAAAGTGTAGCTTCACCGGAGGGCCTCATGCGAGTCCTATGACACATCCCCGGATGGGATGGATATACAGGGCGTGGGTCAGTGGAGGGGAGACTGACCCTGAGAGAAGGTGTTGGTCTCCGTCCTCAGTTTCAGAGGTAGCTGGTTCCAGCACAACGGTCCCGCTGAGCCAAATGCCCTATCCCCAATGCCCGTTCTGCTCCGTCGAGGTGGCATTTTCAGCCTGTTGATTGCATCACCTCTCGCTAAGCGAAGGCTGCACCGCTTACCAACAATCTCCTCAACCTCACACAGTTCAGTCAAATAAGACGGGGCCGCTTCTCTGAGAGAGTTGAATTCCATAAGGCACACTGTATACTCCACTCTCTCTGGGATACGCAGCCAGTGAAGACGCTGCAATAGAGGAGTGACATGATCGGTTTTATGTCCTCCAAAAATGATTTTTGCTGCGGCATTGAAAACAGTCTGTATCCTTGACAATTGTACATTCGGGAGGCCAAGCATCAGGCTGTTGGAGTAGTCCAACTTTGAGACCACCAACGCATTCAACAGAGTCAACAGGGAGGCAGCTGCGAATGCGTCTTATCTGCCTTAGGTGGAAAAAGCTTGTATTGCATATTTAAACATATTAAACTAACATGGGTCTCTCAGATAAATGCAGGTTTTATCCTATTTTCTACAAGAAAAAACACCAGTGCTATTCTTAGAAATTTTGGTAGTCTATTGAGCCCACGCTTTGACAAACTAATGATGCCTGGGCTGGAAGTCTCATCAACACGGTCATTCTTACCTACCGAATTTTGGTAATATTTGTATGAAGACTAATCAGCTGTTTACTTGCGGTCATCTTGGATTGACAGGTCTTCATACAAATGCATCATTGGTTTGTCAAAGCGTGGGCTCAACGGACGACTAAAATGTCTAAGAATAGCACCGTAATAAACTGTAAAAATTCTTGTAGTGTAAGAGTTTTTCATTAGCACTTCCTTATAATTAGTTCACTTACTATGAGAAGTTGCATGCAATAAAATGTTTTTTCAACGATTTCCTAAATCAGTGAATCTGCACTTATCCAGTTTTACCTTTAAGGTGGCGATATAGAAAGTGACCCATGGAAGGGTTCGACAATTTGTCAGGTGAGAAGAGTCAATTACCATGAAAATAGGATAACAAAGTTGACTGGTCCTTAGTTTTATTAATAACGTTTCTGTTTCGTAATTGGATGGTAATGGGTAAAAAAACGACGCGGGAGAGATGTTTTCCGGGATCTGTTGCCGTGGTCTGTGGGAGCTGGAGCTTTATGACGTTTCGCCCATATCTACGATAGGCTTCTTCAGCGTAAAAGAAGTGCAATGATGAAGATGATCATGGTGAAACCTATGATGAAAGTTTGGGTACAATCAGGATTTAAGTATGAAAAATGATGACACTCTGCATATGAGTTGTTTTGTGGAGCAGCGACATCTGTTTATTGTGCATGTGAAACTGTGGGGTATTTCATCATTTTTAAAAAAATCAAAAACCGGTCACCTATTCAGTCTTACAGCAACTGGGTTTGTGTGTGAATTGGTGCTTTCTAAACGTCGAACAAGCTCGCAGAGAGCTTTTGATGTGTGATTCATTGTTCCTTGACTTATAGGTTGGTATGCGGCTGACTATCCATGCTGTAAAAATGGTTCACTTTTCCAATGTTACCCCTTTTTCAGGGAAGGACGGCAAGAGTTGCAGGGTGTATGTTACCCCTTTTTTAGGAAAGAACGGCAAGAGTTGCAGGGTGTATGCCCATTTGAGATTTGGATTTTTATGTTGTAGGTTCACATGCGACATGTGCAAGCGCGAACTTGTATGTGTCGGCTTGTGAGAATGCATATGAATCATCAATGTAACATATCTTTGCAACTTAGATTAGATTAGATTTGATTAGATTAGATTAGATTTATACAAATAATCCGTAATCTAATAGTTAGTGTTCGATTCCGTGCAGAGACCGAAAATGCAACTTTATTCACATTGTGCACTTAAAAATAAATAAATTTTGCTGCTCTTGCCGCCTTTCCCTGAAACCCAGGTGACATTGTCAAAATTAGACATTTTTTACTGTATTGATTTACAGCCTCATACCAACCTGTGATGTTTTGTAGGAAGGGAATGATGTCGGTCGGCAGGAATCAAGGTGGGGTTCTCTTTTAATCGTCGTCGATTGTAAGCTACTACAGCGGGTACATGTTACTTGCAAAGAGCATTGTACCGACTAAGTTCCTACCTGCGTTGCAGAGAACAACGTCGTCAAATATATATAGACTATAGTAATTAATCACAACAGTACATTACATAACCTAAAAGTCAAGGAACAATACAGATGATTATAATTTAACTCATTATTTCTGGCTTCCACGCACGCTTATTTAACAACGACTTGCCTAATTTAATATTTTGTGACTGTACAGAAAGTTAATAATAATTTGTGACTGTAAAGGAAATTAATATTTTGTGACTGTACAGAAAGTTAATATTTTATGACTGAAGGGAAAGTTATATAAGTAAGGCGCTTGATCTCCCACAAGACAGAAAGTAATAAGTAGATTACCTTCTAGACAAAAAGTGAGGCCACATATTTGACACAAGGCCTTACTTTTTTTATCAACTCAAATTATCGTATGCCCCAGACAGAAAAGATATAAAGAAAGGCAAAATTGGATTCTTCGGTCTTCTGTGCTTTTTAGTCTTTACTTTAAAAATATAGAGTATTTTAAAAAAAAGGCGTGACACGCTAAGTAAACCTTGCCGGTATTTTTATTTTGAGTTTGAAATAAACACCGAATTGGATATCATTTATGACACTCTTTTTTTTATGAAAGATTTAATTTGGCTTAAAATAAACACTGAAACGGGAAATCATTTCTTGCCACCCTTTTCTTGTAAACGCTGAGTAGACCTTTCGGGTATTTTTATTTTTGTTTAAAATATACCATGAATCGGGAAATCATTTCTTGGCATCCATTTCTTGTGAACGCTGAATAGACCTTCTGGGTATTTTTATTTTGGTTTAAAATAAACACCGAAACGGGTAAATAATTTTTGACACCCTTGCTAGGGATCGAACCTTAGCCCACCAGCATTTTTAAAACTAAGCCATCGACCGAACAAATAAACTAGCGGTGTTATTCACACAGCAAACTCATCCGCCACCTAACACGAAATTTCCATACAAAAAAAGTTGATCTATGGATCAGCTATAGATCAAATGAGTTGTGAATAACCAAGTTAGAGTAATGCGCGGTTTTTGATGCAAATGCACCTGTGCGTACATGTGATGTATTTCACCATTAGGCATAAAACCCTGACAGCTTTGAGCAAGAGTTATCTACAAAAACCAGCAACAGAGTCAAGCATTAAAGATCCACAACTAACTCAACCGTAGCGTCTCATAAAAACGTATGCATACTAAAGCAGCGCCTCTGTTGTGTGCTTACGATTCCGTACAGTTTTGGAAAAACGCTGTTGTTTGAATATAGTCTAAAAGCCATCGAATGATAGGAATTCTAATTATAAAAATATATACATTGTAATTCAAATACAGTGTTTCATAAAACACGTATGGAAAATTAAACAGAGCCTCTAGTGTGAGTTTACGTTTCCATACAGGTTTTTGGTGAAACGCTGCGGTCCGAACATAATCTAATCTAATCTAATCTAAGTTGCAAAGATATGTTACATTGGAGATTCACATTACATGCATTCCCACAACCAGACACGTACAAGTTCGCGCTTGCACATGCCTCATGTGAACCCACAACATAAAAACCAAATCTCAAATGGATATACACCCTGCAACTCTTGCCGTCCTTCCCTGTAACAGGGGTGACATTGGTAAAGTGAACCATTTTTACAGCATGGGTGGTCAGCCGCATACCAACCTATAAGTCAAGGAACATAACATTTTTCATTTAGATTTTTTTCACCCATTTAGAGGGCTCTTGAGGTGTGATACACACAAAAACAGCGCTCACCAAATAAATCATCCTAATATTATTATTATTATAACGTGTCATAAAAATGTATGCAAACTAAAGCAGCGCCTCTTGCGAGGGTGCACGTTTCCATACGTTTTTTATTTTGTATAACGATGTGGTTGTCTAAAGTCTAAAAGCAAACAAGGGGTCGGAACTCTAAGTACAAAACACACAATCAAAGTCCATTTCAATGTTTCATAAAAATATGTATGCACACTGAAGCAGCGCCTCTAGTGAATGCTTACATTTCCATATATATTTTTGGGAAAACGTTGTGGTTTAGTCAACTCTAAAAGCCAACAAGGGACCGGGTTATGTACACCTGAGTGCTTGTATCATGAAAAAAGAAGTAATAAAAGAAGCAAGCCGCTGGAAAATGGGGATAAAAGAGATGGGAGAATAATATTATCAAGCGAATATATCGTTACCTTTAATGTAAAACTGAATAAGTGACATATTAAGCTAACTATCCTCACCTATACACTATATATCGGCCAGTCAAAGAAGCAACTGAACAGATTTCAGTCTGTTCTGAATGCGGCCGCAAGACTGATCTTCTGGATGTCCAAATTCTCTCACATCTCTCTGCTGTTGAAAGAACTACATTGGCTTCGTTTTCCTGAGATGGTGGTCTACCGTATGTGTTTGATGGTATTTAAAGCCCTAAACTGTATGGATCCGTCATATCTGGCAGACTTGTTTTCCCCCGTTGAGGTGAGTGTGAGGGGGCGGACACTGAGGTCAGAGGGAAGTGGTGCTGTCAGATTGACGCAGCCTCGACGTCAAATACTCACTAATTTTGGGGATCGCGCCTTCCGGATTGCGGGACCGATGGAGTGGAACAGACTGCCACCCGGATTGAGGGTTTCGGAATATGTTGGCATTTTTAAGGGAGCACTGAAACGACACCTCTATCGAATATCTCATTCATGATTTGGAGGGTTCTTGAGGTGTGACACACACAAAAACGGCGCTCTTTTATCATGTAGAAAATAAAATAAATCATCTTATACCTTCTCCTCTCGTCACAACAAGGGCAACTCGTAGAACGGCTCACATTCATCCCATTTCAGTCGATATCAAAACTATGAGAACGTGTTTTACACGACTCATTCCTTTGCCAAACTGCCCGCTTATGGAACGAGTCACCGGTATTTGTGTTCACACCCAATTTAACGTTGCCCTATTCAAAACCAATATCAATCGTCACTTCCTTTCAGTGCCTCAAAACAAAGCCAAAGTAACGCAACACACACCACAACACTACACAGCTAACAGCCCTGCAACAAAGGATCAGGATATCAACCGACACATCAACAACACCTCTGCGACACTAGAACAATTGTCATAGACCCCTACAGTCTCTGAAATCTAGGGAGTCTTCCGTGCAGGATTCCTTAAGAAAAACGCGGGTTTCTCAGTTAAATGCACGTTTTTCCTATTTTTTACGAGAGAAAACACTTAAAATGTGTGAAAATCATGTAGCTTAGAAGTTTTTCATGAGCTTATAATTCGATCACTTACTATGAGATGTTAAACCCCGTCAAATTCTCAAAATTTCGTCAAAATTTATGAAAAATAATTGCACTAAGTAAAAAAATGTTCAATTTTACACGACTCGTATCTTTCAAAAGATGTTCTAATAGTGCCCGTCTACCTTGATGTATGGAAGTGAAGCCTGGACGGTGAGTGAACGTGAAATAAGTAAAATCCATACAGTGGATATGGACTGTCTAATAAGTATGATTGGGAAAAAACGGAGTAATAGGGTGAGGAATGATTTTGTAAGAGAAGAATGCGATGCAAGGAAAATTGTGAAAGTGAGGATTAAACAAGTTTATTTAGATGGTTTGGGTGGTTTACAGAGAATGAGTGATGAAAGACTGACGACGATGATAGTATATTTTGCAAGAATAGATGGATGTCGAGGTAGAAAAAGACCGAGAAAGGTATAGATGGACCAAATTTCTGAATTAGTGGAAGAATGGGATATCGTTTGTGACACACTTACACATAAGTATGCGTAATCGTGAAGATACACGTGTCTGTTTGTGGGCATGCGTTTAATATTAATCTGAAATGTTAATTTAGCTTTACAACTTAGATTATAGTATTACGGAGCTTAATGTTGGTATGAGGCTGAACACCCTAAAGTTCTTCACTCTGCCATTATCACACAAGTTTCGCAAAAGGTTGAAAAAGTTGACCGGTCCGTAGCTCAGTGGTAACACTGCGGACTCTGAATGGAAAGGTTGAGGGTTCGAATCCCGGCGGAGAACAAAAAATATACCATTTATACTTTCAAATTTGCTCTTCGCTGGGTTGAAAAATTCATAAACCTTTACCAATGACCGGTCACGAAAGGTCCATCCAGCCTTACAGCAACTGGGTCTTGCTTCAGTATTGGCGCTTTGTAGCGACGACCAAGCTCGTACACCTCTGTGGCACCACAACAAATGTCATAGACCCCTAGAGTCTCTAGAATCTAGGGAGTCTCCCGCACAGGATTTCTTAAAAAAAAAAAAAAAAAGGGCAACAAGGGTGGCAGGGCTTATGTTTATTTGAGATTTGACTGGCTGCTGGTAGTGATGCATTAAATATGAATCTTTAATGCTATACTCATTTTCAAATCATATTACAGGTGTAGATGTAGATCTTCTTTGGAATATGTGTTGGTATGAGGCTCACTACCCATACTGTAAAAAAAACTTTGCCAATGGCACCTCAGTTTCAGGGAAACGCAAAAACGCACTAAGCTACTCATATAGTGCAACTTCTTGTCGCGTTATTCCCGAAGGATTTCCTATAGAATCTTTTTATTTTCACAGGTAAGGGGCCGGCATTACGCCAACCACTTCAATTGAAGGGGTGTTTCCCAATTTTCAAAAGGGCTGGTACTAATTTATTGTGAAGGCTGAGTAAAACTAGTCGATATTTTATTTTGGGGTTTGAAATAAACACCGAAAGGGGAAATCTTTTCTGACACCCCCGGGCCCCGGTGGGATTCGCACTCTAGCTCTCGGCATGGAATGCAAGCACTCTTCCAACTGAGCTATTGACCGGAGGGAAGGTTAACAAAAGTTGCAGGGCTTATGTTCATTTGAAGTTTGGATTTTAATTTGTAAGTTCACATGCAACATTTGTAAGCACGAATTATTTACTCATGTCTGCTTGTGGCATGCATTGAATACATGAATTTTAAGTGTTTATGTGTCTTTGCAACTTAGCTTATAGAAAATAGATGTGGACATTTCACTTACGTTCCTAGAAAATGAAATAATCTCATGAGAAATCAGTAAAAATTAAATTGGACAAGCAAACTCATAACTGCTCGCCTAACTGCTGACGTCTTATCACATGGTAACATTAGAGTAGTCCTAGCACAGTGTCAAAACAACACATGACATAACGACACATGACAGAACGACACACGAGAGAACACCACATGACAGAACATCACATAAGAAAACATCACAATAACAAACAACACAGATATGACAAGACAGCACAAGGATAAAAAATCAAATGCAAAACATCACATACCTAAAATAAACATCACATGACAAAACATCACAAACGTCAAACATTTATTTTGACTATTAGGTTGGTATGAGGCTGACCACCCATACTGTTAGCTTAAAAAATAATAAGATTTACTCTATACTTATAAATTCCAATGATTGGTATGGCGAGTGAACCTATTTATTTTAACAGGTAAGGGGGCTGGACGGCCCCACGCCAACCACTTCAGTGAAGTGGGGGTTTTCCCAGCTCCCGAGAGGGCTGGTACTCATTTCTTGTGAAGGCTGAGTAAATCTTGCCGGTATCACGCGGCGAGAAGTTACACTAGCGGGTAGCTTAGTTACGTTTTTTTGTTGTTAACACAAAGGGGTCGCGAAATCAAAAAGATTGCAAAGCACTGACCTATATCATAATACATTGTAAGTACATATTCACGTGTATGCTATTTGCATTATGTAGGTAAGCCCATGTACAAGATTGTCTACCTCAGTGCACCCTCGTCACGTATGACAGTTGACAGCTGTGCCTTTGTCAGTGTAAACTGTGCCAGTTACATCCTCTACCACTGACCGGTCCGTAGTTCAGTGGAAACACCTGGACTAGAAGGTTGTGGGATCGAATCCCGGCGGAGCATCTAAAATATACCATTTATATTTTCAAATTTGCTCTTCGCTTAGTAAAAAAATCACATACCTTTACCAAAGTCCGGTCATTAAAGTTCCATCCAGCCTTACAGCAACTGGGTCTTGCTTGAGAATTGGCGCTTTCTACAGCGACGACCAAGCTTGCAGAGGGCTCTTGAGGTGTGATGCACACAAAAACAGCTTTCACCAAATAAATCATCCTATTACTATTATTATTGCATGTGCCTGTCTGTGGGCATGCATGTAATATGAGCCTTATGTCGGTGTTATGGCCGAGGGGGCCAAGTGGGCCGATCGTTCTAGCGTGTTTGGATTGGAATAACGTTGGTTCGATCCGCGCTTGGGTCATTTGACCATAACTTTGACCCTGGTTCAACAGATGTTATTGGGTAATTATGAATTAATAATTCATTAAAATAAACAATAATTAATTATTAATTGATGATATCGCATGTTTAATAATAAAGAGCAATAACTCAAAAAACATGAATGTTGGGAAATCACGTTTGAAGTTCAGACAACCAGTACAACTTGTATGGGATGAAAAAGGCGGCCGATGTTTTATCTCGGTCATATTCGTCCCAATTGAACGGCTGTCGCATTCTACCTATTCTTCTCGCATTGTTCTTGCGTTTTATTACAAAATCTCGATTTTCCAAATTTTCGAGTTATTTCTCTTTATTATTAAACGTGCGTTGTTGACCTGTTTCTGGCCAGGCAAAATAGGTTGGTGAATTGCATAGGGGCTGTCCATATATTACGTCATTCGCATTAAAGGGGGGGAGTCTGGTCTGCGGATGATGGCAAATGATGTACGAGTACCAAATGTGACGTCGTTCTTGTAAATACCAATTTCTAAAAAATATACAAAATATTATGTAAGTAATATAAAATTATTAATTATTAAGCTCATCCATTATTACAGCAAGAGGGGGGAGGGTCATTAGATAATGACTATAGGATGATTGTAGGGGGGGGGGGGGGGGGGGTCGAAAATCGGCCAAAATCGATGACGTAATTTATGGACGGCCCCATTCCTCTTCACAAATCTATTTTTTTTAAATTAAAAAAAATAATTAAATGTTAACATATCTTTGCAGCTTAAATTAAAGATTGATGGATATGACCTTTAGTGTGAGAAACTTAACAAGGGAGAAAAAGCTTTCGTGATGGAGTTTATGAAGAATATAGATCATGGAATAGATGTATTATACCGGGCCAGTAATTTACTGTAGGGCGTGATGGTGTGAGAGAATGTGCTCTAAAATACGAAGACATATCGTCTACAGACACTTGTAGGCAGACAGATTGTCTACAAATATTTCGTTTAAGCAAAATAAAGTAAAAATGGGAAAAATGTGCAAATGGACCATCGATTCGAGGACGAACTGTCCTTCTCTGTTAAATGAAATATCTTCCGTGACTAATAAGGTTGGTATGGCGCTAACGTGCAAATGGACCATTTATACATATACAAATTCCCTGTCCTATTATACACAATAGCCCATACCCATATCAATGATTCGGCTTGTGAGCTATATGTGTAAATGGACCATTTATACGTAGACGAGATGTCCTGTCCTGTTATATACCTACAATAGTTTATAGGATGTAATGACATCATATCAGTGATTCAGCTTTTGGACTATATGTGCAAACGGAATATTGATTTGTGGACGAGCTGTCCTGTCGTGTTATACACAAATGCGTATGATCTCAGATCAGTGATTTGGCTAATGAACTGCATGTGCAAATGGACCATTTCGCAGTGAACGAGCTGTTTTATCTACAAACACATCAACTTATAGGATGTAACTACCTGAGATCAGTGATTCGTTTTATGGGAAATATGTGCAAACGGACCATTCATTCGTGGACGAGCTGCCCTGTCTTGTTATACACAATAGCTTATAGGATATAATGACCTCAGATCAGTTGTTTGGCTTATGAACTATATGTGCAAATGGACCATTTCACAGTAGACAAGTTGTCTTATCTACAAACACATCAACTTATAGGATGTAACTACCTGAGATCAGCGATTCGTTTTATGGGAAATATGTGCAAACGGACCATTTATTCGTGGACGAGCTGCCCTGTCTTGTTATACACAATAACTTACAGGATGTAATGACCTGAGATCAGTGATTCGTTTTATAGGCAATATATGCAAATGGACCATTTCACAGTAGACGAGCTGTCTTATTTACAAACACATCAACTTATAGGATGTAACGACCTCAGACCAGTGATTCGTTTTATTGGCAATATGTGCAAACGGACCATTTATTCGTGGACGAGCTGTCCTGTCCTGTTATACACAATAGCTTATAGGATGTAACGACCTCAGCGCTGATATTAATTATTAGTGACTCGGCTGGAAGCAGCACGGGCAGGGGAAGGGAGAGGGGGCGGGGGATGAAGAGGGAGAAGTAGAGGTCAGATCAACAAGTAACAAAACAAAAGAATGCAACCAACCCCTAATCAATAACAACACAACAACCCAATTATAACAGCACTACAAAAACGAAGAGTGTTTTTGTCTTTTTAAGTTTTAAGTTTATTCCTTGACTTACAGGTTGGTATGAGGTTAACTACCCACACGAAAATAAAGTTCACTTTGCAAATGTCACCCCTGATTCAGGGAAGGTCGGCAAAAGTTGCAGGGTTTATGTTAATTTCTAATCTGATCTAATCTAAGTTGCAGAGATATGTAACATTGGGGATTCACATTATATGCATTTTCAGAAGCAAATACAGTTCGCGCTTGTACATGCCGCATGTGAACATACAACATAAAAACCCAAATCTCAAATGAACATTTACCCTGCAACTCTTGCCGACCTTCCCTGAAACAGGGGTGACAATGGAAAAGTGAACCATTTTTTACAGCATGAGAGGTCAGCCACATATCAACCTATAGGTCAAAGAACATACACAACAAATTTGAGGTTTTGATATTCTTGATTTGGATATTGTTTGTAGGTACAACAAGTGCGTGCAGAAATAAAACCAAACCTCACATGAACATAAACTTTGCAACTCCTGCTGCCTTTCTCTGAAAAAATTCAACCAAGTATTTACAGCATGTGGGGCCATTCTTATAACAAGCTATAAGTCAAGGCGTTGTTGATAATTAGATGGAGCCTGGAGGTTTACTCAGCCTTCAACAGAAATGAGAATCTACTCCTTTGGGAGCACGGTAAGCCTCGCTTCATCTCAAGTGCTCGGTGTGAGGCTGGCAACCTCACTTGTGAAAATTATGAAGTTTTATATCCTCTGGGAGTACAGCGCCAAGTAGGAGCACTTTATATGTGAAACTTGACTACGGTATACGATCAGCGGTTCCATGAGAGAACGGCACAGTGGCAAAACAACACAAGACATAACAACACACGACAGAACATCACAATGACAATACATTACATGACAAAACATCACAAGGAAGTACATCATAATTAGAAAACATCACAAAACAGAGGCTGTCCATATATTACGTCATTCGCATTAAGGGGGGGGGGAGTCTGGTCTGCGGATGATGGAAAATGATGTACGAGTACCAAAAGTGACGTCGTTCTTGTAAATACCAATTTCTACAAAATATACATATTATTTATATATTATGTAAGTAATATAACATTATTAATTATAAAGCTCATCCATTATTACAGCAAGAGGGAGGGGGGGGGGATCATTAAAAAATGACTATAGGATGATTGTAAGGGGGGGGGTCGAAAATCGGCCAAAATCGATGACGTAATTTATGGACGGCCCCACACCACAAAACATCAAAAAAACAGAAAACACCTTAAACGGCATGACAAAAAAGTGAGATATGAGAAAATGTAACTGATAACGCCAAGTTTGACGCTATCATGTGGTAATGCGAGGGGGAGGATTTTAGATCGCAAACTGGTTCTCGATTATCGCGTTCGGACGAACTGCCCAACAAATCTGTCTAGGCAGCCAACCACAGGAGCAAAGGAGGGAATCACGGAATCAAGTCTGGACTCACCTTATCTCCAATGGATGCCTCTTTCGCGGAGCACTGGTCGCGTTTTTGTGTGTGTTTCTCCTTTATTTCTGTCGCGCGCGATGAACACTGCGATGGACACGTCTATCCAAGGCCGCGTATGAAGAAGTACTGCTGGAGACAGGTGATTGGGTAAAGTAGGAGTGGTCAGTTTATAGGCTAAAGGACACAGGATTTTATGGCCAGCTACCTATAAACAAATCTACCCAACAGCTCGCCCAAACAGTAACTAATGCCTTTATTATTTGGTAAAGCTTATAAAAAAAGTTTACGACCCCGATTATCATTATTTAATAAAAATAAACATAACTAAATCTAATATAAGTTGCACAGATATGTTACATTGGAGATTTAGATTATATGCATTCAGACACGTACAAGTTCGCGCTTGCACATGCCGCATGTGAACCTACAACTTAAAAAAACCCAAATCTCAAAGGACATACACCCTGCAACTCTTGCCATCCTTCCCTGAAACAGGCGTGACATTGGAAAAGATAACCATTTTTACAGCATGAGTGGTCAGGCGCATACTAACCTATAAGTCAAGGATAAATAAAGAGCAAGTTCTTACCGCGCTATCCTTAAATTATTTTAGATATGTTATGGGTCTATTTTAGCAACTGAATTCACAAAAAAAAAAAACTACGAAAAATCCTTTCGATAGCTCAGTTGGCAGAGTGTGCTTTGATCGGTCCGTAGTCTAGTGGTTCGCGTTTCGGACTCGTAAATGGAAGGTTGTGGGATCGAATTCCGGTGGAGCACAAAAAATATTTCATTCAAATTTTCAAATATGCTCTGCACTGGGTTGAAAAAAATAAACATATACGTTTACCGGTCAGCAAAGGCCCATCCAGCCTTACAGCAACTGGGTCTTGTCTGAGAAGCACTTTCTACAGTGACAATCAAACTCACAAGGGGCATTCGAGGTGTCTTATCTAATCTTATCTAAGTTGCAAAGATATGTAACATTGGGGATTCACATTATATGCATTTTCACAAGCAGACACGTATTAGTTCGCACTTGTACATGCCACATGTGAATCTACAACATAAACACCCAAATATCAATTGAACATACATTCTGCAACTCTTGCCGACCTTTCCTGAAACAGGGGTGATATTTGGAAAGTGAACCATTTTCTACAGCACATACCAACCTATAAGTCAAGGAACACAAACAACGAATTTTATTTTTTAAATCACAAAAAATAATATGTATAGACATCCAAACAAATACAGAATACAAAATTCTAATTTAAAAAAAGCTAGCCCTAGCCGCCAACATTACAGATCAACCGGCATTTCTTTCTGTCCTCACATTCTTCTTTCCTTTCATCCAGAGTCATAACCTTTTATCATTCAAGCCCTCCTTTTATTATGACTCCGATATTATTACTACAATTTACTGAGTTCTAGAAAGGCCGTACATATGCATGAGTGTCTGTCCTGAACATTTTGTAAGCCGGTAATGTCTTCCTGTACGACAGGGCTACGTAGTATTATATTTATCTATTGGCCTTTTTTGTATTGTCCGGTCGATAGCTCAGTTGGTAGAGTGCTTGCATTCTACCCCGTGAGCTCGGGTTCGAATCCCACCGAGGAGGGTCTCAGAAATGATTTCCAATTTCGGTGTGTATTTAAAACCCCATTATATAAATACCGGCGAGGTTTACTCAGCCTTTACAAGAAATGAGTACCAGCCCCCTCGGGAGCTGGGAAATTCCCACTTCAACTGAAGTGGTTGGCGTAAGGCCGGCCCCCTTACCTGTAAAAATAAATAGGTTCAACTCGCCACATGCGACCCCTTCGGGGATAACGCGGCAAGAAGTTACACTATATGTGTAGCTTAGTTGCGTTTTTTTTTTTTTTAGTTGCGTTGCCTTTTTTGTATAGTTGTATACTATTTGTTGACCACTAACTTCCATTTATATTATTTAGATTTTGGGCAGTAACTTTGTGAAAGCACATTTTAATTAATTAAAATACTTTTTTAACTTTGTTACAATTCACTTGAGTTTTATTTTTTAAAAAACACAACCAGTTTCGGGAGAAGCAGTACCTCCCATCTTCAGGTGTAAATATCAACTAACATAAAATACAAAATTACCAAATTAAGCAAGGATTTAATTTGTGGTACTGGTGGGGGTAAGTGGGGGGCGGGGTTTAATTGGAAACAAAGAAAGTAATGGCGAAGTGTTGGGAAAGAGGATATTATTTAAGAGGTTATTTTCAGAATTAATATTTTTTTGGATTTCTAGATTTTCAAAATTGTTCATAATTTTACCTTTGTAGGGGATGGGATGAAGGAGTTTTAATGTGTGAGTGTGAAAGGAATGGTTTGATTCAATTTAGAATACAAGAACACCGCCGTTGCCTAACGAGCAACAGTCACTCTGAGTTCGCCAACCACATCATTGAATCAAACCATTCCTTTCACACTCACACATTAAAACTCCTTCATCCCATCCCCTACAAAGGTAAAATTATGAACAATTTTGAAAATCTAGAAATCCAAAAAAATATTAATTCTGAAAATAACCTCTTAAATAATATCCTCTTTCCCAACACTTCGCCATTACTTTCTTTGTTTCCAATTAAACCCCGCCCCCCACTTACCCCCACCAGTACCACAAATTAAATCCTTGCTTAATTTGGTAATTTTGTATTTTATGTTAGTTGATATTTACACCTGAAGATGGGAGGTACTGCTTCTCCCGAAACTGGTTGTGTTTTTTAAAAAATAAAACTCAAGTGAATTGTAACAAAGTTAAAAAAGTATTTTAATTAACTTCCATTTAAGTCTAGGCAATGAATCCTAAACATTCGGATGACTCGGTTTTCGTACACTATTTTAATATTAAAAAATGATAACAAACTTTGTTTAGTTCTACAAAGTAGAACTAAACAAAGTTTGTTATCATTTTTTAATAATTAAAATGGAGTTCTACAATTAGAACTAAACAAAGTTTGTTATCATTTTTTAATAATTAAAATGGAGTTCTACAATGTTTCCGCTAAAACTTTTCAAAAACTATTTTAATATATATATATCTATTTTTTTTTAAGAAAGCCTATGCGGGAGACTCCCTAGATTCGAGAGACTCTAAGGGTCTATGACACTTGTTATAGTGCCGCAGAGGTTTTGGTGATGTGGCAGTTGTCCATGTCCGGTTGCAGCGTCGTTAGCTGCGCAGTGCTGTGGTGTGTGTGGCGTTGCTTTGTTTTGAGACACAGAGGAAATGGCGATTGATATTGGATTTGAAAAGGGCAAGGTTAAATTGGGATGGAAACCCAGATACCGGTAACTATAGATAGATAGATAGATAGATAGTAGATATATTTATTTACAAATTATTGAACAGTACAGGTTAAACCTAATACATACAAAACTTATAAACATTCATATTGCATTTTATGACATAAAATAAAAATAAAATCAAAGATAAGAAATAACCGAAATCAGCTTAGGAGAAAAGTAAGCCTCTGCCTAAGTTGATTCTCACTCAGGTAGAAGATATCAACCGAAGAGGAGATGTCATTGAGCATAGCCATTGCCCTCCCCACAGTCATAACCCTAGGTAGGTTAGTCCTGCATCTTGGGAGTAGCAATAGTCTATGCTCACGTTGCCTACAATAATTGTCAGGAACATATAATGTCACTGTAACTGTAACTGTAACTCTGTCGCCATTCCGCTAGTGGTGGCTAGAACCTATGCAGAGCTGCCTCCATTTATTTTTATTCTCACATACCTCTTTCAATTAATTCATATCCATCACCTTTTTCATTCATTTTCTTATTTTATAGTATATCCCGTTCTTTCACAATCTCCTATTACTATTCTCCTATTCTTATTCCATACTTTTCCCGGTCGTCCCTTACCTCTTTCCTTTCGCATCTCCTCTGTATGTTTACTTTGTCAGTCTATCATCATTCATTCTCTCCACATGCCCAAACCATCTCATCACATTCTTTTGCACTTTTACTGTCACCTCCTCTTTCACCTTGCATTAATTGCCTTTACCCATTCATTCTTAACTCTATCTCTTAAAAAATTCCCGTCATACTCTTCATGTGTTTCATATCCACTGTACATATCTTACTCTTTTCGCTGTCATTCTTAGTTCTGTACCTTAGAGCATAAACAACGGAAGTCCACTTTTTTGCGTTTTTGAGTTAATTATGCAGAAATAATTATAATTAGCTGTTCTATAAGTGGTAAAAATATTGGGAGTCCTCGAACTCATAGTTACTGAGATATCAAGTGTAATAAATATGGGATGCACATAAAAGTGCGAGCATAAACCACGGAAGTTCCACATAGTTGTTTACATTAAATAAATATTGATAAAAGCAGATAAACAGTTTTTACAGATCAAAAATATCTCGTCTAGTTTAGAAGTTATGATGGTTTAAAAAAAGTGCACATTTTCACTAAAACTCGTCTCCTGCACATTTTACTAAATGTGACTACCGTTGTTTATGCTCTAAGGCCTCTAAGGTACAGAGTTCATGCTTCACTTCCATACATCAAAGTTTGTTTCAGTTTCAGATTTTTAAATATATTTTTGACGAATCTTGAGGTACTATCACTATTTTATGACATAGATATGTCTCATCGTACGCTATTACAAAATATCGACCCACAGAGCTATTATAATTTTAGAACCAAAATTGGCTATGTAGGTTTAGTCTCAAAAAAGTGATAAACATATAGAAAATAAAGGAAATCATTTTCTAAGCATTTCTATATTTTTATTTCATGTTTTAAAGTAGTCCTAGATTGACGCCTTTGATTCCATACGACTCAAACATTGTCATAGAAGATGCCATCTATGTCAAAGGTTGATGTATAAATAATTATAAACTCACAAATAATTACTCAAAAAGTCTAATAAAAAATTCATAGCACGCTGGGGTCCAAATGGCTCCGTGACAAATGGCCGGAGGGAAGAATTGTGATGCTCAAAACCTCCTAGTAGATAATTCGATACCTGTACCCTTAGTACGAGTTGCAAAGCTTGAGTAATGTAAAGTTTACGGCAATTATTAAAGAGTGATTTCCCCCAAAATCTGCCGTTTTTGTTTGTTTGAACTTGATTTTTTTCATCACTGTAACTCTTTTGATAAGACCACAAAGTGTAAGAAACAAAAACGGCAGATTTTGGGAGAAATCACGCTTTAATATTTTCCGTAAACTTTACTTTTCTCAAGTTTTGCAGCTCGTACCTACTAAGGGAACAGTAAGGTAAAACTGTCGGTGTTATGGCCGAGGGGGCCAAGTGGGCTGATCTTTCTAGCGTATTTGGAAAAGAACAACGCTGGTTCGATCCCCGCCTGTCATTTGACCATTACTTTGATACTGGTTTAACAGATGTTATTGGGTAATTATTAATTAATATTTCATTAAAATAAACAATAATTAATTATTAATTGATGAATTAATACCGAGTTGGTGAATTGCATTCCTCTTCACAAATCATTTTTTAAAAAAACTGAATAAGTGACATATTAAGCTAACATGGGTTTCTCAGATAAATGCACCTTTATTTCTATTTTCTACGAGAGAAAACACTTTTAAGAATTGTGAAAACCCTGTATTTTAGAAGTTTGTCATGAGCATTTCCTTGTAATTAGTTCACTTACTATGAGAAGTTACACCTAATAAAATGTTTTATCAACGATTTCTCAAATGAGTGAATCAGTAGGTACTTATTCAGTGTTACCTTTTTAAGATGACGATAATTTATTTATTTTTTGCTTTATATGGCACATAAAGTTGATAACACAGATTAAGTTAGTATTCATCTAAAACACGATAGAACAATCCACTCATTATGTTATTCACCCAGAGCAGATCCATGGCTTAAACATTACAATGACAAAATATCAAATAACAAAACATCACATGACATAAAATCACAGGACATAAAATCATATGAAAAAATATCACAACGACAAAACATAAAATGACATAACATCACATTACAAAACATAACATGACATTTGATCACAGGACAAAACATCACAATGACAAAACATCACATGACATTACATCACAATGACAAAACATCACATGACACTACATCACAATGACAAAACATCACATGACATTACATCACATTACAAAACATAACATGACATTACATCACATGACAAAACATCACATGACATAACATCACAATGACAAAACATCACATGACATTACATCACATGACAAAACATCACATGACATTACATCACATGACAAAACATCATACGGCATTACATCACATGAGAAAACATCACATAAAATTACATCACAATGACAAAACATCACATGACATTACATCACTTGATAAAACATAACAAGGCATTACATCACATGAAAAAACATCACAATGATAAAACATCACATGACACTACATCACAATGACCAAGCATCACATGACAAAACATCAGAATGACAAAACATCACGTGACAGACATTACATCGCGTACAAAACATCACACGTATCAAATCATACGACCAAACTTCACATGACATTTCATCACAATGACAAAACATCACATGACACTACATCACAATGACCAAGCATCACATGACAAAACATCAGAATGACAAAACATCACGTGACAGACATTACATCGCGTACAAAACATCACACGTATCAAATCATACGACCAAACTTCACATGACATTTCATCACAATGACAATACATCACATGACAAAACATCACAATTTTTTAGTAGATACGTATAAAATTTTACTTACCTTGATTGGTTCGGTTTCGGTACAAAGGATCAGGACATCGCCCGCTACTTCACCAACACAGACACCTCCACCATTTATCCACGCGTTTTTACAACAAATTGTTGCAAATTTTACAAAACAACGAAATAAACAATTTTATACATTTAATCGTGAACTTATTTACATGATGATACAAAAATATTAACACTCTTTTTACACATCAATTGCGGCAAAACTTTAGTTGTTTTAAATGGCGTTTATCCACACGTTTTAACAACAAATTGTCGCGAATTTAACACGAAAAAGATGCGCATCACCTATCACAAAATTACGTGAATACAAACACACACTAATATGATATTTACACTGATTTCATCGTGAACATTGCGTGATTTAGAAACATTTACACACGCGTTTCCACGACATTTTGTTACCAAGGAGAGCTGTCAAAAATACACGTCGTTCTTTGACAAACAATCTTGAACTGAAGTGCACGCTTTCAATAAAGTGGGTAGATTTTTTTTCGGATTTTGGTAAAATTAGTAAGGCTTAAAATTCTTTATATAGGGATTTTTATTTATTTTCGAGAACACTAGATAATAATAATGTAATTAATAAAAGTTTACTTTTTTGCGGTCGGTGTCAATTTTAATTTAATTTGTCATTTAAAGTGTAGAGAAAATGTTGGAACAATATTATGAGATTTTATTACGAATTTTGGACTTTGAAAAAGAGGTTGAAAGGTTGGTGGATCATTCAATTTATTAAAGTCTGTAATCTATAATCTAAGTTGCGAAATATCGCCACCTCAAAGGTTAAACTGAGTAGGGTGCTAATCTCATCTAATCAAATCTAAGTTGCATTCTCACAAGCAGACACGTACAATTTCGCGTATGCACATACCGCATGTGAACCTACAACATAAAAACCAAATCTCAAATGGACATACACCCTGCAAATCCTGCCGATCTTCCCTGAAACAGGGGTGACATAGGCAAAGTGAATAATTTTCTACAGCATCGGTGGTCAGCTGCATACCAACACATGTCAAGGAACATACACAGAAAATTACTTTTTAAAATCAACAAATTATAACATGTATGGACATCAAAAACTAACAGAAAACAAATTTTAATTTAAAAACTCTAGCCGCCAACATCACAGATTAACCGCGATTTCTTTCTGTCCTTACACACTTTTTTCATTTCCTCCAGAGTCATAACCTTCTTCATACAGACTCTCCTTTTATTATGACTCTGGATATTCCATTAATTCGCAATTTCGGAAATTTGGTCCATCTCGGTCTCTTTCTCGGTCGGTTTCTCGGTCTTCCTCTACCACGACATCCATCGAGTCTTGCAACATTTACTGTCTTCGTCAGTCTTTCATCATTCATTCTCTCAATATGCCCAAACCATCTTAACAAACTTCTTCTAATCTTTACTTTCACACTTTCTCTTACACCACATTCTTTTCTTACAACTCTCTGGGATCAGAAATGATCTTACAATCTTCCGGAATCTTCCAATTTTGTCTCAAAAAAGCCGTCGATGACGGGGGGGAGGGGTAAAAGAAATTTTCCGAGGTTTTTTATTTGACGGCGCCCTTATTACAAGTATTTCAAAAAGTTTTTTTCCGGGAACATTAAAAACCTCTACATTCAATTTAATTCTTTTTACTAGACGTGTTCTGCCTACACTGCAACTTCGTCTACACAGATTACTCACCCATTATCCGAGTTACTGTGGAGCAGTGGTCGGCAACCTTATATCGTGAAAGATTCAAAATATTTTCTAGCAGGCGGATCTAACGGGCAGCATTTTAGCAAAAGACGTTTTTTAGGTTTTGATGGTTTATTTTTTTAAATAAGTTTTATTTGACTGCTCAAGATCTACAATCCACTGATTATTTAAAGTTTGTGTATTCCTTTTTTGCGGTGAATATCTTGCGGAATATCAAGTTGCTCAGACAAATGCTCAAACCCTCCTCATTCCCGTCCTGTATGTATGTGTCAGAAGGACCCACAGCACATGGACGCTCATGCAAAGCTTAATAATTTTCTCAAGTGGTGGAAGGCCTTCCCGTGAAGTAAAAGCAACTGCATGCCAAAACAAGAACCTCTAGGTCAGAAGCGTGCCCATGACTCTAGAAGTAAGTGATTCAATTTTACTGAATCTAATAGCATACCTTGGGTGGCACTTCTTGTAGGATTGTTTCTAGATCACGGGAGAGGTGAAGTATTCCTAGAAAAATAATGATAAGAGGAAAAAACTAAGGAATCCTGTCCTTAGTTTCTTTCCTCTTATTATTTTTTCAGTATTTTGTAGCAAGACGATTTTTAATATTACTGTGGATGTGGATTACTGCGGATGCAGCTTGACAAAATCCAATCTAATCTAATCTAAATTGCAAAGATAGGTTACATTGGGGATTCACATTATATGCATTCTTACAAGCAGACATGTACAAGTTCGCGCTTGCACATGCCGCATGTGAACCTACAACATAAAAAACCCAAATCTCAAATGGACATACACCCTGCAACTCTTGCCGTCCTTCTCTGAAACAGGGGTGACATTGGCAAAGTGAACCAATTTTACAGCATGAAGCACAAAATATGTCGGTGTTATGGCCGCGGGGGCCAAGTGGGCTGATCTTTCTTGTTTGCAATGGAACAACGTTGGTTCAATCCCCGCATGGGTCATTTGACCGTAACTTTGACCCTGGTTCAACAGGTGTTATTGCGTAATTATTAATTAATAATTCATTAAAATAAACAATAATGAATTATTAATTGATGATATTAGTACCTGTTTCTGGCCAGGCAGAATAGGTTGGTGAATTGAATTCTTCTTCACAAATCTATATATTCTTTTCAAATATAAAACTAGCTCAAAGGCGGAGAAATTGGATTTGGTAGCAACAAAGTCCGCGTAACCGTCATCGCGGGCCGCAGGTTGCCGACCCATGCAATAGAGTAGAGCACAGTGTGTGTACATTTTCGGGTTTCCTTTGAGACGCGGTTTGGTTTCGCCCGCGTCTTCTCGCGGTTCGGCTACTGTATTAATTAATAATATAGAGCAAATATCTTGGTGTATGATTTCACGTGTTCACGGTGACGGAATAATGCCTGCTACAGATGGGCATATATGCGTGAGGTTTTTGCATGCCAACTTGTAAATCCAGAGTCATAATAAAAGGTGGTCTAAACTGGCTCGAATGTCGGAATCAGACCGAAAGGATGGTAGAGAAGAGAGGAATCCTTGGCAAAAGTGGAGAGGACTACAACTCGCAGAAATCAAACTCGATGTATTTTTAACACGCCATTTATTTGGCTCACTGCCGCAAACACATGTTGACAGTTGGATGGTCAAAGCACAAGAGAAAGTTTTACAACTAAAAAAATGACATAAGACATCAGACAAGTCTTCTTCCTCTTTTTACTTTTTAGTTGTTAGACAAAATGATATTAGACGTCAGAATCGTCTTCTTCTTCTTTTAATATTAGTTATCATATTAAAGTCAGACCAAAAGGAGAGCTTGTATGACAAAGGTTATGACTCTCGATGAAATGATTAAAGTACCTATGTAAGGACAGAAGGAAACGGCGGTTGATCGGTAGGTAATGTTGGCGACTAGGACTAGGATTTTTTTAAGTTAGAATTTGGTATTCTGTATTTGTTTTGATGTTTATACATACTATTATTTGTGATTTAAAAAATGTAACTAAAAAGTATGACTTACCGTTTCTGCGTCACTCGTTATGCAAAATGTCGCTCGTTAAGGGAGCATTTTTTTTTATGTTTTTTTGCTCGTTATGAGAGGTTCCACCGTATTAAAAAAAGTACAAAAAACATATTTGTTCGAAAAAAATGACAGAAGATATCTGTGTACGCTCTTCTTAATCATATAGCTGTATGAAATATACTTGTTGGCCGATTCTCATACCTATCAAAAATCTCCTGGTCACCAAATATTATCTCATGGACACAAAGTGTTATCTTCTGGTCACAAAATATTATCCCATGGACACAAAGTCTCGTGGTAAAAAAATGTTATCTCATGGTCGGAAAATGTTATCTCATGGTCATAAAATATTATCTCCTGGTTACAAAATGTTATCTCGTAGACCCAAAGTGTTATCTCATGGTCAATAAATATTATCTCCTGGTAAAAAAATGTTATCTCATGGTCACAAAATGTTATCTTATGGACACAAAGTGTTATCTCGTGGTCACAAAATATTATCTCATGGACACAAAGTGTTATCTCGTGGTCACAAAATATTGTCGTATGTACCCGTCACATGACGAAGGCAAGGTTCGAACTTGCGATTGTCTCAATAACGCAAATTCGAGTGCCGACGCCGTATCACCTTAACCATACCAGATACTAGAAACTATTTTAAAGAAAATAGATGATTATGGTTTTCCAATTTTCGCTCATGCAGTCTACATGGCCCCTCCAAAACCGTTTCCTCTTCCTACTCCATCTTACCATGCCTTCAGTGTCACACATCGTCCCCTTAGTACTTGCTTGTCTTATGTCTGGAAGGAGAGAGAGACGCATTCAGAAGAAAAGAGACTGTGGGCGGCGGCTGAGACAGAAAAACATAATTTCAAAGCATGCAAAGAGCGGAGAAATTCCTACAATTTTTGTTACTTTCGGTATGACAAAAATTCCATATCGTCCTCTTAGCGCTTGCTTGTCTGATGTCTAACAGAGGTAATTCCACATGAGCAATGTTTTTATGAGTGCTGGACCAAAGTGTCTTATAAAAACTGGAAATTGATTTAACAAAGTATTTAAAACAGCTCTCACATTATCGTGTTTTACATTTTTCAGTCAGCTCAGATTGTGTACAATCTGATTCTTAAGATAATAACATTGAAAGGTCACCTTTGAATCAAATTACAGATAAGCCAAACAAGCACTGGGTGGAGGGGAGGATGTGCTTCTGACTCTTTACACTTTGGACTTTTGTCATTTTGGACTTAAACTCAAATATCAATACATCTACTCGACTCTTGTTAGCATGCAGATGTGACACGCATGCATGGATTATTTATCTGCAGTTTCGCAAAAGACGAGTTGGTTTCCAGCCCAATGGGTCCTCTCACAGCCACCGAGCTCAAAACTTTCTCTAATATTTCATATGCGCTCGTCTTACTTCAGTGAGAATGCTAATGATTAATACCAGCGTGGGATAATCCATAATTTATGTTTCACACAAAAAAGCGCTCGCCAAATTATTAATCCTAATAATATTATTACTATTATAGGAAAAATAGAGGCTCTGGCCACCCCTAGCGGAATTACAGTTGAGTTATATTTACAGTTACAGTGTAAAATTGACCCTTGCCCTATTCTGATTTCACAGGTAGCTTTGAACGATAGCAACCCCATCAATACAAAATGTATTTCTAATATGAATTGTCTGTATTTAATGTAAAAATGTTTTTAGATCACACAAAGAATAATGTATATTTAATTTGTCGCTGATGTCGTTTTATCCTGAAAAAATCTGTGACATAGATAATAATTATTACTTAGAATTTCAGACTAATGTAATAGAAAGCCCACACATTATTCCATCTCAGACTTGAAATATTTTTTGTACATTGAAGCTACACGGCCGGTTCTTGTTGACACAACAATCACTTTATTCGGGCTATGTAGCCGTGGTCTGGTTGATTCATTCCGGACAGTTTCGCCCATTGCTCCGATGGGCATTATCAGCGGTTGGCTAGTCGCTGTGATCTTCTTACAGGATCTGGTGTTCTGGAAGCAACGCTAGCCTTTGATTTAGTGAAATATTTTTACTGATCGTCCTTTCACTGCTTGTTTCGCTTATCTACCATTTGATTCGAAGATGAGAGAAACAGGATTTCCTAGTTTAGGCACATGTATTATTTTCTTATTAAGTTAAAGTCCTTATGTGTACAAATTTAATGTTAAGAGGTGTTTTTGTATAAAGAAATAAATTATTATTATTATTATTAATTTTGCTGGAACCTTCCAGAACGACAGTCTTCCAGTACAAGCTTCCAGTACATAAATTTGAATATCTCTTTACCCTAGGTACTTATAATAATTAATCCTACTTATATAGGTACTGTTATATCTACTTACCTAAATATTTATATTTATTTGCTATTTACATAACATAATTTTGTATTGAAATGAGTGAAACTCAGATTATGAGCTTCGCGCCAGCCGCTGGTGCTCATATTAAATAATTCACCCCAAGGCTCGCGAAGTACCTACGCGCCCAAAACAATACAAAATGAGCGCAAGCCGGGGATTAACAACAATTAAAATGTTGTTCCTTGAGCGAGGCGAGTGAAAATGGACTTGCCCGAAAATTAACAAATCCCAAAGAAAGATAATCTTTGCTTGTTCATGGATGTGCCCGGCTTAAGGGTAATTCGAGCGGTCCGACCGAACCAGAAAAATTATTCTATTCTGCTTAATTCCTTACACTTTGGATATCCGGAGCTTGATAGCGCTTGCGAAAGAACTCCATAGATAAAAAAATCACAGTACACGTAATGTTTGGACACGAATTGTAAGGAATTTAGCAGAATAGCGCTTCATGGCTGGAAGTAATTCTTACCTACCGAATATCGGTAATATTTGTATGAAGACCTGGCAATCCAAGATGGCCGCAAGTGAACAGCTGATTAATCTATTATATAAAAATCTAGGGGGTATTTGCGTCTGTTTTTTTCGAATTTGCAAAAATGTTTTTCTAAAAAGTGTTTCTCTTGATAAACTGAACTAACGCTCGATTCCAGAAGTTTTGGTGTTTGTTTGTTTGTTTGTATATTTGTACCATTATAGGCGCCCAGACCGTTCGCAGCACGATGCTGAAATTTTGCATACCCCCATAAAGTGTCAGTGGCTAAACAACTGTCAGGGTCCGGATGACGTCACGTGCATATTTCGCATACCTGCTATACAAACTGAACATTAAAATCATGCCGCTGGCGGCCATTTTGAACTTAAAGACTTCATATTCGAAACAGTCATGTCTCTTAGTAATTTTAACATCTTTTGAAAGAAACTTTTTCGCAAAAAGTAAATTCTTCAAACAAAATTTGTAAATACCTACATAGAAAAAAATAAAAAATTCTAACTTTCAAGTCGCACAATGGGCGCATGTATCAAGTTGGAACATTGAAATTAGGCATGCCACCTGAACATAAGCAGACTTACATATTTTCAAAAGAACAACAAAATGCATGAAGGATTAAGAGTAGCTGCCATACACTTTCTTTGGTTTCTTCAATATTTAACATTCTCCTGGCGGTCATTTTAAAATTCTGAAGGTTTTTTCTCAATGATCAATTTGGTTTTGCTTATTTCAACATTTTTTGAAAGAAAACTTTTTTCAATGACAATTTTTTTCCAGCAAAATTTTGAAAAACCTGATTTTCACAAAAAAGTCAAATTTATAAGTAAAAAAATCTACTGTTGTGGTGCTACACAAACAATTATAATTTAGCGAAATGTAATGATATGTAATAGGATAATCCCGCCAAGTGTATATTTTGCATACCCGCGATACCAACTAAAAAAATACATTGCTCTGCAGGCGGCCATTTTGAATGTCTAGGTCTCATACTCGAATTTAAAATGCATTTTAGTAAATCCCATAAATGTTGGAAGAAACTTTTTTTCTACGGCAAATTTCTTTGAACAAATATTTAAAAAGTAAAATTTCATACAAAGTGTCTTATATATAAAAATAAAAAAAAGTTAAAAAGTTTCTTTTTTTTTAATTTTCAAAAGTCATTTTTTCTTAGAGTTCTGTCGATGGGTCGAACGTTTTCCCATACTTAGATTTTTTGTAGATTGTGAGTTTAGGCATTTTAAGGTATCTTCAGGTACCAAGCAGTATCAGACATTAAAATATCGTGAAAAGTATCACAAGCAGTTTTAAGATGTCAAAAGATAATTCAGAGCAGGACGAGCAGTTTGAAGGCATTTTATGACAATAAGAGCAGCTGGAACAATCTAAAAACAAAAGCACCAGTACCAACAAAACAATGCCGTATGGCAAACGCAGTCATGTTTCATGCCACTATAAGACAATTGCAAGCAACACAGGTACGCTTAAGATACTAAAAAGAGCAGAAAAGACAAGTTATACACTTAAATGATAATGAACGGGTCGAGCATCATTATTAACCATCACCAGAAAAATAAAGAGCAGAAATAAAAAGCAGGATAAAGACTTTAGCATCTGCACAACAATAGGAAGTAGCACAATCAGGCCTGGGATTCTACCATAAAATTGTCCACTTTTTGTTGTTGTTGTTGGTCAGTTCTCATGGATCTTTTAAAAATCAGAGCAGGGGTAAAGTGTGCTGGCGAAGCCGGACTTCAAACTAAAATGCCGTTATCGTGCGCAGCATGAGTAGGCAGGCTTTTTAACTTTAATTCGTCTTTCGTGGATTAAAGATATTCGGAACATTAAAAGAATTCAATTACCTTTTTATCACAAAATTTATTAAATTATAGCTTAAAGCATTCAATGAAATAAAAACATATGGGCAAAAAATTATGGCGAAGCCAGACATAAACCTGCCCGGAGGGCCTAGCAGCCAACCGTGCGAGAGCGCGGTTTGGTCTGCTAGTCTTATATATAAAAAAGGACAGGGTATTTGCGTCTGTTTTTTTCGAATTTGCAAAAATGTTTTTCTAAAAAGTGTTCCTCTTGATAAACTGAACTAACGCTCAATTCCAGAATTTTTGGTGTTTGTTTGTTTGTTTGTTTGTTTGTATATTTGTACCATTATAGGCGCCCAGACCGTTCGCAGCACGATGCTGAAATTTTGCATACCCCCATAAAGTGTCAGTGGCTAAACAACTGTCAGGGTCCGGATGACGTCACGTGCATATTTCGTATACCTGCCATACAGACTGAAAATTGAAATCATGCCGCTGGCGGCCATTTTGAATTTACAGACTTCATATTCGAAACAATCATGTCTCTTAGTAATTTTAACAACTTTTGGAACAAACTTTTTCGCAAAAAGTAAATTCTTCAAACAAAATTTGTAAATACCTACATAGAAAAAAATAAAAAATAATAACTTTCAGGTAGCACAACGGGCGCATGCATAAAGTTGGAACATTGAAATTCAGCATGCCACCTGAACATAAACAGACTTACATATTTTCAAAAATACAACAAAATACATGAAGGATTAAGAGTAGCTGCAATACATTTTTTTTGGTTTCTTCAATATTTAACATTCTCCTGGCGTTCATTTTATAATTCTGAAGATTTTTCCTCAATGATCAATTTGGTTTTGCTTATGTCAACATTTTTTGAAAGAAAACTTTTTTCAAAGACAATTTTATTCCAACAAAATTTTGATAAACCTGATTTTCACAAAAAAGTCAAATTTATAAGTAAAAAAATCAACTGTTTTGATGCTACACAAACAATTATAATTACGCGAAATGTAATGATATGTAATAGGACAATCCCGCCAAGTGTATATTTTGCATACCCGCGATACCAACTAAAAAAATACATTTCTCTGCAGGCGGCCATTTTGAATGTCTAGGCCTCATACTCGAATTTAAAATGCATTTTAGTAAACTCCATAAATGTTGGAAGAAATTTTTTTTCTACGGCAAATTTCATTGAACAAATATTTAAAAAGTAAAATTTCATACAAAGTGTCTTATATATAAAAATAAAAAAAGTTAAAAAGTTTTTTTTTTTAATTTTTCAAAAGTCATTTTTTTCTTAGAGTTCTGTCGATGGGTCGAACGTTTTCCCTTACTTAGATTTTTTGTAGATTGTGAGTTTAGGCATTTTAAGGTATCTTCAGGTACCAAGCAGTATCAGACACTAAAATATCGTGAAAACTATCACAAGCAGTTTTAAGATGAAAAGATAATTCAGAGCAGGACGAGCAGTTTGAAGGCATTTCATGACAATACTGGAACAATCTAAAAATAAAAGCACCAGTACCAACAAAACAATGCCGTATGGCAAACGCAGTCATGTTTCATGCCACTATAAGACAATTGCAAGCAACACAGGTACGCTTAAGATACTATTACCAGCAAAACGAAAAAGAGCAGAAAAGACAAGTTATACACTTAAATGGTAATGAACGGGTCGAGAATCATTAAAAACCAACCCCAGAAAATTAAAGAGCAGAAATAAAAAGCAGGATAAAGACTTCAGCACCTGCACAACAATAGGAAGTAGCACGATCAGGCCTGGGATTCTACCATAAAATTGTCCACTTTTTGTTGTTGTTGTTGGTCAGTTCTCGTGTATCTTTTAAAAATCAAAGCAAGGGTAAAGTGTGCTGGCGAAGCCGGACTTTAAACTGCCCGTAGGGCCTAGCAGCCAACCGTGCGAGAGCGCGGTTTGGTCTGCTAGTCTTATATATAAAAAAGGAGAGGGTATTTGCGTCTGTTTTTTTCGAATTTGCAAAAATGTTTTTCTAAAAAGTGTTTCTCTTGACAAACTGAACTAACGCTGTGTTCCAGAATTTTTGGTGTTTGTTTGTCTGTTTGTTTGTCCGTTTGTTTGTCCGTTTGTTTGTATATTTGTACCACTATAGGCGCCCAGACCGTTCGCAGCACGATGCTGTTATTTTGCATACCCCCATAAAATGCTCAAACTTAAACAACTGTCAGGGTCCGGATGACGTCACGTGCATATTTCGTATACCTGCGATACAGACTGAAAATTGAAATCTTGCCGCTGGCGGCCATTTTGAATTTACAGGCTTGATGTTCGAAACAGTCATGTCTCTTAGTAATTTTAACAACTTTTGGAAGAAACTTTTTCGCAAAAAGTAAATTCTTCAAACAAAGTTTGTAAATACCTACATAGAAAAAAATACAAAACAATATCTTTCAGTTGGCACAACAGGCGCATGCATTAAGTTGGAACAATGAAATTGAACATGCCACCTTAACATAAACAGACTTACATATTTTAAAAAATACAACACAATACATGAAGGATTAAGAGTAGCTGCGATACATTTTTTTTGGTTTCTTCAATATTTAACATTCTCCTGGCGTTCATTTTAAAAGTCTGAAGGTTTTTCCTCAATGATCAATTTGGTTTTGCTTATGTCAACATTTTGTGAAAGAAAACTTTTTTCAATGACAAATTTTTTCAAACAAAATTTTGAAAAACCTGATTTTCACCAAAAAGTCAAATTTATAATTAAAAAAATCAACTATTTTGATGATACATTTACAATTCTAATTTTTCAAAATGTAAAGATATGTAATCAGACAATCACACCAAGTGTATATTTTGCATACCCGTCATACAAACTAAAAAAATATATTGCTCTGCAGGCGGCCATTTTGAATGTCTAGGCCTCATACTCGAATTTAAAATGCATTTTAGTAAACCCCATAAATGTTGGAAGAAACTTTTTTTTTACGGCAAATTTCTTTGAACAAATATTTAAAAAGTAAAATTTCATACAAAGTGTCTTATATATAAAAATTAAAAAAGTTAAACAGTTTATTTTTTTTTAATTTTCAAAAGTCATTTTTTTCTTAGAGTTCTGTCGATGGGTCGAACGTTTTCCCATACTTAGATTTTTTGTAGATTGTGACTTTAGGCATTTTAAGGTATCTTCAGGTACCAAGCAGTATCAGACACTAAAATATCGTGAAAAGTATCACAAGCAGTTTAAAGATGTCAAAAGATATTTCAGAGCAGGACGAGCAGTTTGAAGGCATTTCATGACAATAAGAGCAGCTGGAACAATCTAAAAACAAAAGCACCAGTACCAACAAAACAATGCCGTATGGCAAACGCAGTCATGTTTCATGCCACTATAAGACAATTGCAAGCAACACAGGTACGCTTAAGATACTATTACCAGCAAAACGAAAAAGAGCAGAAAAGACAAGTTATACACTTAATTGATAATGATCGTGTCGAGCATCATTATAAACCATCACCAGAAAAATAAAGAGCAGAAATAAAAAGCAGGATAAAGACTTCAGCACCTGCACAACAATAGAAAATAGCACGATCAGGCCTGGGATTCTACCGTAAAACTGTCCACTTTTTGTTGCTGTTGTTGGTCAGTTCTCATGGATCTTTTAAAAATCAGAGCAGGGGTAAAGTGTGCTGGCGAAGCCGGACTTCAAACTGCCCGTAGGGCCTAGCAGCCAACCGTGCGAGAGCGCGGTTTGGTCTGCTAGTCTTATATATAAAAAAGGAGAGGGTATTTGCGTCTGTTTTTTTCGAATTTGCAAAAATGTTTTTCCAACAAGTGTTTCTATTGACGGACTGGACTAAACCTCATATCCAGAATTTTTGGTGTTTGTCCGTTTGTTTGTTTGTTTGTTTGTATATTTGTACCATTATAGGCGCCCAGACCGTTTGCAGCACGATGCTGAAATTTTGCGTAGCCCCATAAAACGTTAGTGGCTAAACAACTGTCAGGGTCCGGATGACGTCACGTGCATACTTCGCATACCTGCCATACAGACTGAAAATTGAAATCATGCCGCTGGCGGCCATTTTGAATTTACAGACTTGATATTCGAAACAGTCATGTCTCTTAGTAATTTTAACAACTTTTGGAAGAAACTTTTTCGCAAAAAGTAAATTCTTCAAACAAAATTTGTAAATACCTACATAGAAACAAATAAAAAATAATAAATTTCAAGTAGCACAACGGGCGCATGCATTAAGTTGGAACATTGAAATTAAGCATGCCAGCTAAACATAAACAGACTTACATATTTTAAAAAATACAACAAAATACATGAAGGATTAAGAGTAGCTGCGATACATTTTTTTTTTGTTTCTTCAATATTTAACACTCTTCTGGCATTCATTTTAAAATTCTGGAAGTTCATTCTCAATTATTGAGTTTGTTTGGCTGATGCTAACATTTTTTGAAAGAAAACTTTTTTCAATGACAAAGTTTTTCGAACTAAATTTTGAAAAACCTGATTATCACAAAAAAGTCAAATTTATAAGTAAAAAAATCAACTATTTTGATGCTATACTCACAATTATAATTAAGCAAAATGTAATGATATGTAATGGGACAATCACGCTAAGTGTATATTTTGCATACTCGCCATACAAATTAAAAAAATATATTGCTCTGCAGGCGGCCATTTTGAATGTCTAGGCCTCATACTCGAATTTAAAATGCATTTTAGTAAACCCCATAAATGTTGGAAGAAACTTTTTTTCTACGGCAAATTTCTTTGAACAAATATTTAAAAAGTAAAATTTCATACAAAGTGTCTTATATATATATAAAAATAAAAAAAGTTATAAAGTTTATTTTTTTTTAATTTTCAACAGTCATTTTTTCTTAGAGTTCTGTCGATGGGTCGAACGTTTTCCCATACTTAGATTTTTTGTAGATTGTGAGTTTAGGCATTTTAAGGTATCTTCAGGTACCAAGCAGTATGAGACACTAAAATATCGTGAAAAGTATCACAAGCAGTTTTAAGATGTCAAAAGATAATTCAGAGCAGGACGAGCAGTTTGAAGGCATTTCATGACAATAAGAGCAGCTGGAGCAATCGAATAACAAAAGCACCAGTACCAACAAAACGATGCCGTATAGCAAACGCAGTCATGTTTCATGCCACTATAAGACAATTGCAAGCAACATAGGAACGCTTAAGATACTATTACCACCAAAACGAAAAAGAGCAGAAAAGACAAGTTGTACACTTAAGTGATAATGAACGGGTAGAGCATCATTATAAACCATCACCAGAAAAATAAAGAGCAGAAATAAAAAGCAGGATAAAGACTTCAGCACCTGCACAACAATAGGAAGTAGCACAATCAGGCCTGGGATTCTACCATAAAATTGTCCACTTTTTGTTGTTGTTGTTGGTCAGTTTTCATGGATCTTTAAAAAATCAGAGCAGGGGTAAAGTGTGCTGGCGAAGCCGGACTTTAAACTGCCCGGAGGGCCTAGCAGCCAACCGTGCGAGAGCGCGGTTTGGTCTGCCTGTAATAATATAAATATTAGGATGATTTATTTGGTGAGCGCTGTTTTTGTGTGTATCACACCTCAAGAGCCCTCTGCGAGCTTGGTCGTCGCTGTAGAAAGCGTCAATTCTCAAGCAAGACCCAGTTGTTGTAAGGTTGGATGGACCTTTCAGTGACCGGTTTATGAATTTTTCAACTCAGCGAAGAGCACATTCGAAATATAAATGGTATATTTTGTGCTCCGCCGGGATCCGAATCCACAACCTTCCATTTACGAGTCCGAAGTGTTGCCACTACGGACTACGGACCGGTCCAAGATGCCAACGACACGCGGTGTACCTGAGCGGTCACCCATCCAAGTACTGTCCGCGCCCAATGTTGCTTAACTTCGGTGATCCATGGGAACCGGTGCTTTCAACATGGTAACGTCGTTGACAACGTCTGATTAGTCTTCATACAAACATTACCGATATTCGGTAGGTGAGAATTACTGTGGTGATGAGACAGATGAGAGTTGTGGGCTCCAATTCCGGCGAAGCACAAAAAGTATACCATTTACATTATCAAATTTGCTCTTCGCTGGGTTGACTAATTCATACACGTTTACCAAAGACCGGTCACAAAAGGTCCATCCAGCCTTACAACAACTGGGTCTTGCTTGAGAATTGGCGCTTTCTATAACGACGACAAAGCTCGCAGAGGGCTCTTGAGGTGTGATTGACACAAAAGCAGAGCTCACCAAATTAATCATCCCAACATTTTTTTTACTACATGCATGATACTCGTATATTAACGATTTATGAATATTTTTTTATTCCAGATTTTCAAGAATCAGCAATGAAGGAATCTGGAAGAAACTTCTTTAACGCAGATGAGATGGAAGGTAAGAATTATTTGCGTTTTTTTCATTATTTCAAGTAAAGTTACAAACAAAAATAGTAAACACAGATAGATTCTTTTCAAGTACAAAAAAAATCTGGATCAAACATGAAAACGTTGATCTACATACAACTGCAAAAAAAATCTCTGAAAGACTTTCAGCCCAGCTTGGCCTGCGAGCCAGTTATCCTCATGCTGTAAAATCTTGGTTACTTTTGTCAATGTCACCCCTATTTCAGGAAAATCCGGCAGTAGTTGTAATTATGTGCATGTAAGGATTGCTTTATTGTGTAAGTACAGATGTAGCCTTTTTAAACGTGAATTTTCAGGTGCCTGTCTGTGGACTTATAAATGACAAGTTATATTTTCAAATAAGATTATATATTATAGACATACCTACTACAGTTATAAGTTAGTAGTTTTTTTCCAGTAGCTTCCCTCCGAGTAGCTTCCCTCCGAGAAGCTTCCCTCCGAGTAGCTTCCCTCCGAGTAGCTTCCTTCTAGTAGCTTCCATTCGAGTAGCTTCCCTCCAAGCAGCTCCAAGCTTCCACCGTGTAGCTTCCATTCGAGCAGTTTCCCTCCGAGTAGCTTCCTTCCGAGTACCTAAATTTATAGAGTACCTGCCCTCCTAATAGCTTTTCTCTGAGCAGCTACCTAAGGAGACGAGCTTCTCACCGTGTAGACTCCTTCCCAGTAGCTTCCCTCCGAGTAGTTACCTTAGGAGAGGAGAGTCCCACCGTGTAGCTTCCTTCCCAGTAGCTTCCCTCCGAGTAGTTACCTTAGGAGAGGAGATTCCCACCGTGTAGCTTTCCTCCAAGTAGCTTCCCTCCGAGAAGTTACCTTAGGAGAGGAGATTCCCACCGTGTAGCTTTCCTCCAAGTAGCTTCCCTCCGAGTATATAAATTTAGAGAGTTCCTGCCCTCCTAGTAGCTAACCTCTGCATAACTTACCTCCTAGTAACTTCCATCCGAGTAGCTTCCATCCCAGTAGCTTCCATCCGAGTAGCTTCCATCCGAGTAGCTTCCAAAAGAGCAAGACTAGCAACGTAACTACCTTTTGAGTAGCTAGCCTATGGATATTACGGATCCTCCAAGAACAATTTCTGTACAACAACCGCAACGCAACTCGCAACGCAACTAAGCTACACATATACTATATAGTGTAACTTCTTGCCTGCGTTATCCCCGAAGGGGTCGCATGTGGCGCTTCGGGACCTATTTATTTGACAGGTAAGGGGGCCGGCCTTACACCAACCCCTTTCAGATGAAGTGGGGGTTTCCCAGCTCCCGTGGGGGCTGATTCTCATTTCTTGTGAAGGCTGAGTACACCTTTGAGATCGAACCCTTGCTCTCGGCATGGAATGCAAGCATTCTACCAATTGAGCTATCGACCTTTTACGAGCTTTATCGTCGTCGCTACAAAGCGCCAATTCTTGCTGTAAGGCTGGATGGACCTTTGGTGACCGGTCATTGGTAAAGGTTTTATGAATTTTTCAACCCAGCGAAGAGCAAATTTGAAAATATAAATGTTATATTTTTTGTGCTCCGCCGGGAATCGAACCCACAACCTTCCCATTAAAGAGTCCGCAGTGTTGCCACTGAGCTACGGACCGGTCGAACCGCATGGATAAAATTGCTTGTCTTCCTTCTTCCTCAGCTTTATCGTTCCACTCATAGACGTAGGCCTCCTCCAATCCTCTCCATTGCTGCTGCCTCCACTCCAGCAACCGATAGGCAGGAATTTTAAGGAATGGAGATAAAAAATATTGTTTGTAATATCTTCATACTTTTAATAGACTACAGTCACAAAAGAGCACAGGGCTCTAGTGTATATTTAAACAAACAAAATCGATACTGGGATGACTGGTTTCAGCCTGCAGATATAGAAGGCTGTTCCCTCACCTGCAAGTGACAGATCAAACGAACTCACTTTACAACTTGCCCGACAAGTGGAATATAATTATTGTGAGCAACAGTCTTATTCCCATACACACTATCACGTCTGCGTTACACCTTTCCATGAAGCTGGTCAACCGCGTAGATGTACGAGTATTTTGGCAGGTCTCGTGCGGCAAAGCAACTACATAACTAAGCTACACAACAGTTTAACTTCTTGCCGCTTTCTCCATGAAGGGGTCGCATAAAGCGAGTGAACATATTTGTTTCTACAGGTAACGGGGCCAGCCTTACGTCAGCCACTTCAGTTGAAGTGAGAGTTTCCTAGCTCCCAAGGGCTATATTATAACGACACAATATACACGACCGGTCCTTGGTCTAGTGGTTAACACTTCAGATTTGTGATTGGAAGGTAGTGGGATCGAATCCCGGTAGAGTACAACAAATGCAAAAAAAAAAATTCAAATATGCTCTTCGCTGGGTTGAAAATTTAATCTGCCCTTGCCAAAGACCGGTCACCATAGATCCATCCAGCTTTATTGCGATGGGTCTTGCTTCAGAATTGACGCTTCTTACAGCGAAGACAAAGCTTGAAGAGGGCTTTTGAGGTGTGATACACACAAAAACTCAGCAAATAAATCATCCTTATATTTTTATTATTATGTAAGGCTGATTTCGGTGAAAATGTTTGTGTTTATCACACCTGGAAGTCTCATCACCACGGTAATTCTTACCTACCGAATATCGGTAATATTTTTATGAAGGCCTGTCAATCCAAGATGGCCGCAAGTGAACAGCTGAATAGCCTTAGAATTACCGTGGTGATGAGACTTCCAGCCCTGGGCCTCTGTCTCAACTGTATCTTAGCGTATCTATTTGAAGATACCAAGCAATAAAACGTGGCGGCGCGTTCGCAGCTGATCGCTTTTTGAATTTTTCCCATAAAATATCTATGTTAATTTCTGAGTTGTGCCCCCTTACAGTCCCTTTACTCCCAGGACTTCCGCGTCAGCCTCGACATTGCTTGCCCACCATATCCTGGGACGTCCGAGTGGTCTGACACCGGAGGGGACATTATCTAAGATTTCTGTGAATCTTAGAGTCCTCTGCACGCAAAAATGTCCTAAGCTTGCAGCGTCTTCACTGGCTGCGTGTCCCGGAGAGAGTGGAGTATAAAGTGTGCCTTATAGTATTCAACTCTCTCAGAGGAGCGGCCCCGTCTTATTTGAGTGAACTGTGTGAGGTTGAGGAGATTGTTGGTAAGCGGTGCAGCCTTCGCTCAGCGAGAGGTGATGCTATCAACAGGCTGAAAATGCCACCTCGACGGAGCAGAACGGGCTTTGGGGATAGGGCGTTTGGCTCAGCAGGACCGTTGTGGTGGAACCAGCTACCTCTGAAGCTGAGGATGGAGACAGGTGAAGAACGCTTCAAGAAGAAGCTGAAGAGTTACATGCTTTCCAGGAAGCAAGCAAAGGATGAAAAAGAGAAAACAAATTATCCAACTACGTACGCACGTAGTATACAAACACTAAATTTCTTCAATGTCTTGATTTCATTGCTAAAGGCTATAACAAATACTTTAAAAGATATACAAGAATTATGACTGTTGAATGATTGCCTGTAGGGGGCAGTAAACTAACAGTAATATACCGTTTTCAATTCTGACATGTTTCTTTAAAAACAAAAAGTTCAGTAAAAGTTTGTTTACAGCAAAAGTTTGCTACCTGTAATTTACCTCATTGATAAGAAAAATATGTAAAATTGGGATATATTTTCGTATAAGACGACAGTTTATCAAATGTGTAGGTCTATGACAGTTTATCAAATGTGTAGGTCTACGATAGTTTATCAAATGTGTTGGTCTACGACAGTTTATCAAATGTGTAGGTCTATGACAGTTTATCAAATGTGTAGGTCTATGACAGTTTATCAAATGTGTAGGTCTACGATAGTTTATCAAATGTGTTGGTCTACGACAGTTTATCAAATGTGTTGGTCTACGATAGTTTATCAAATGTGTAGGTCTATGACAGTTTATCAAATGTGTTGGTCTACGATAGTTTATCAAATGTGTAGGTCTATAACAGTTTATTAAATGTGTTGGTCTACGACAGTTAATCAATTGTGTAGGTCTGCGACAATTTATCAAATCAGTTGGTCTACGTCAGTTTCTCAAACGTGTAATTTTAGGTGGGTTTATGGGTCTAAGATATTTTATCAAATGTGTAGGCCTACGACAATTTATCAAATGTGTAGGTCTACGACAGTTTATCATATGGGTAAGTCTATTATAGTTTATAAATGGGAAGGTCTATGACAGTTTATCAAATGTGTATTATAATAATATAAGTCGGTGCTATGGCCACTAATAGTCGGTGCTATGGCCACGGCGCGGCGGTCAAGACGCTTGTTCAGCTAGCGTATTTGGTTCAGATAACGTTGGTTCGAGCCACGGCTGGCCCCTTCGACCATAACATTGACCTTGGTTCAGATGTCATTGCATGCACACAAGCTTCTGCTTTCGCATGAAGACAACTGGCCAGGCAAAATAGGTTGGTGAATTGCATTCCTCTTCACAAATTAAAAAAAAAATGTTTTTTTGTGAACGCTGTTTTTGCCTCTTCCCAATACACGTGCCTGCTCATTTGTGATGTGTTTTTTCCACAGACGATGCTGCGAGAGATCACAGCACAGACTCCCCATACTGCGAGGACCTGGCGTCTCTGAAGAACCTGCTAGCTTACCCTGAAGAAATCGCACTGAGACTGTCAGAGCATGAATACCAGCTGTTCTATCAGGTAAGAAATAAATCGCATCTGGTCTAAAAATGGTTTGAATGTAGGAATAAGAAAGGATGGTAGGGAAGAGAGGAATCCTGGGCAAAAGTGGAGAGGACTACAACTCGCAGAAATCAAACTCGATGTATTTTCAACACGCCATTTATTTGGCTCACTGCCGCAAACACATGCTGACAGGTGGAAGGTTCGAGCACAAGAGAAAGTTTTACAACTAAAAAAATGACATAAGACGTCAGACAAGTCTTTTTCCTCTTTTAACCTTTTAGTTGTTAGACAAAATGATATTAGACGTCAAAATCGTCTTCTTCTTTTAATACTAGTTATCACATTAAATTCAGACCAACATCTATAATGTAAGTTTTTTAAAGAAACCTGTGCGGGAGACTCCCTAGATTTAAGAGACTACGACACTTGTTATAGTGCCGCAGAGGTGTTGGTGATGTGGCAGTTTATGTCCTTATCTGGTTGCAGCGCCGTTAGCTGCGCAGTGCTGTGGTGTGTGTTTATTGTACCTACTCCACTGGGATTCTAACCCACTACCTTACAATGACGAGTCTGAAGTGTTAACCACTAGACTACGGACCTCTTGAATGAAGATACGACAGAGCAGCTATATACCATAGCTTTATCCGTTTCCAGCAATATGATATTTGCAAATTAAAATACTCGCACGCGTCACTCGTTTTTCATTATGTTTATGATTATGAGATACCTAGTTAGTCATGCAGACAGGGTTTCCTACTGTGGCATTCAATATATTAGAATTATAAGGATTATCTTCCAGAGAAAAGTGGACCAAAAATCACATATAAATTAAGAGACGGTGACAGGATAGACCTGGGCTGGAAGTCTCATCACCACGGTAATTCTTACCTTCCGAAAATCGGTAATATTTGCATGAAGACTAATCAGCTGACTGAGGATCCTCAGTCGTCGTGCAGAGAGGGTGTCTCCTGAAGACGTTAGCTACTTCGCTAACGAAACGTCGAGAATAATGTAAGTTTTTTTTTAACGGTTCGTGTAATATCCGAGAAATTAATTTTAACTTCGTAGCTATAATTATTGTAAATATGTCAAACGACCGTACATAATTCCAACCTAAACCTAACAAGATCCCAAATCGCCACATGCTATCCCTTCGGAGATAGCGCAGGCAAAATAATACACTGGGAAGAATTTACACTATATGTGTAGCTAAGTTGCGTTTTTTTATCAATGTTTTTTTTATAATTTTTTGTGCTCCTTGACTGATAGGTTGGCATGAGGCTGACCCCCCGTGCTGTAAAAATCGATTCACTTTTGCCAATGCCACCCTGGTTCAGGGAACGGCGGCAGGAGTTGCAAGGTTTATGTTCATGTGAGGCTTTGTTTATTTGTATGCACACATGCAGAATGTGTAGGCGCGAATCTGCATGTGCCTGTCTGTAGGCATGCATTTCATATGAGCCTTAAATGTTAACATATCTTTGTAGCTTAGATTATAGATTATAGAATGCCGTAAGCTAGTTTCTTCTCCATCAATATTACACTCATTTTTCCAATGTCCGATACAGATGCGTCAGTTTTTATTATTTTCCACGTGGCAGCACTGGCCCGTCCTAATTTGATCACACTTTTTTGTATCTATGTAGCGCCGCCATATCGAGTTATATATAACTGCTCGATACTGATTCCATTGTGTGTGAGATGTAATCGACTTAATAAATAATTCAACTCCATAAAGAAATCTCTATTTATACCCACTCTTACATAGCATCGTATCCTCGAGAAAAAGTCTTCGAAAAAAATCGAGAAAGCCGACAGTAGAAAAACGTTTTTTTTTTTGTTAATAGATTTGTGAAGAGGAATGCAATTCACAACCTATTCCGCCAGGCTAGAAACAGGTATTCTAAATCTAAATCTAAGCTGCAAAGATGTATATCATTTAAGATTTATATTAAACGCATTCCCACAAGCAGAAATGTATAAGTTCGCGCTAACGCATGTCGCATGTGGACCTACAATATAAAAACCCAATCTCAAATGAACTAAGTCCTGCAACTCTTGCCGATCTTCCCTGAAACAGGGGTGGCATTGGCAAAGTGAACCAGTTTTTTACAGTATGGGAGGTCAGCCTCATACCAACCTATAAATCAAGGAATGTTCTCTGGATGAGGCTGACCTTCCATACTGTAAAAAAATAGTCCACTTTGCCAATGTCACCCCTGTTTCAGGGAAGGTCGGCAATACTTATGTTCATTTGAGATTGGGTTTTTATATTGTATGTCCACATGCGACATGTGTTAGCGCGAACTTATACATGTCTGCTTGTGGCAATGCGTTTAATATGATACTTGAATGATATCATAAGTAGTGCACTCCAAATTTTTGCTTGCTAATAAATAATTATAAATATCTGTAATAACTGAATTGCGTGAAGTGTATTGGTGTTTACAGTGTAAAGCTAACTCAATTTTTTATCACAAATTGTTCGCGGTTCTCTCTGACTGCTGCTTATGTGTTTTTTTTTTCAAATTAAAAATAAATGTTTCATCGCTTGTAATATCAATAAGGACTATTTTTGCAAATCTGTCCAATAAATTGCAGCCAATAAACATAATTGCTTATATTATTGCTGAAGACTTTGTAGCAGGGCTGTCACTGCAATTGGGATAAATAAAAATAAACACAATAATCAAATAAATTGTACCTGTGACATAAAACAATAATATTATACTTAAATAATATAAAACTTAAATAACCCGTGAGAAAAAAAATATATATTATAATTACAAGTAACTTATTTTTTTTCCTCTTGTCCAACGATTTTTAACAATGGAATCAAACGTTGTTCAACTAATAACGGAGGCATCAAACCTTTTGAATACCATGCAACTGGCGCTAATAAATGGCAATAATTCTGCAGTGAAGGCAGTTAAGGAGTTGACTTCTAAATTGCTACCCACGACGGCGGGACTGGCAAGAACGATGTCCCTGATTGGAGTTTTAACCGGCAAAATGGAAGGGGAATTGCAGACATTCAAGAGTAAGCCCATTTCAATGGGCGAGTCGGAGGACTCAAAGCATAATTCTATCTTCGATGCGATTAGCGAACTCGAGGAACGACGTGAAAAATCTAAGAATGTAATGTTGATGAATATTCCAGAAAGCGCGGCCTCTACCCAGGTGCAGCGACTGAATGATGACCGCAACACTGTCATGAATATCGTCAGTAAGTTCGATGAAGTCAAAACGGATTGTATCAAGGTATCCAGAGTTGGAAGAGTGGCGGCTGACAAAGTAAGGCCTGTTAAAGTTTCCTTTGCTGATTCTTCGGAGGCCAGATATGTGCTGCGTAATAATAGGCTTCTTGGCGATGGTGTGCGAGCTAAAGCTGATCTGACTCTCTCACAGAGGGAACATCTACGGGGTCTATGGAATGAAGTCGAGGAGAGGCGAATGGCTGGTGAGGAGGAGCTGACGGTGAAATTTTTCGATTCAATTCCAAAGATTGTAAAGCTCCGAAAAAACTTACCAGGAGAATCGGCGCAACTGCCTACTATCAGAACGTCCGTGGAGTAAACACAAAACTATCTGAATTATCTATTAGTGCATCTTTAACTTCATATGATATATTGTTTTTTACAGAAACCTGGTTGAATGAAGGTGTGCGTGACGGAGAGCTTGGTTTTGACCGTTACTGTGTGTATAGGAGAGATCGTGATCGTAAAGATAGTGGCAAGTCCAGGGGAGGAGGTGTTATGATCTGCGTTGCCAAAAGGTTCAGGTCCTGTATAATAAAATGTCTGAACACTTCATTGGAGCAAATATTTGTTAAAATCATTCTCCCGATTGGAATTTTAATTGTGGCTTGCGTATATATTCCGCCAGGTTCAGACTCTGAATCCTACTCCAATCATTGTAAAGATATGGAAAGAATCCGTTTTAAATATCCAGACGCTAAAATCTTGGTTGCTGGGGACTACAATTTGCCGGGTGCCAAATGGTGTGAGTGTGAGGCCAATGCGGTGATAGATGATGAGTGTACCGCCGAAATTAAAAACATGTCCTCGTTCCTTGGTTTGGTTCAGTGTAATCTGGTACGTAACAGTTTAAACCGATTACTGGACTTAATATTTACAGATATTGATGGTCTTAATGTTTCCACAGCCGCGGAGATCATCCTGCCGGCTGATGCCCATCACCCCCCATTAGAGATAGATTTTATTGTGAATTATGAAAGGGAGTCCTTGCCGGAAAGAATTACAAAAAACTTCAAAACTTGTGACTACGACGTCATAAATAACCATCTTAATGAGGTTGATTGGTCTTTCCTTGATACAAATACCGACGTAAATGAAATTGTGTCACAATTTTACAACGTTATAAATAGTTCCGTTCACGATTTTGTGCCTATCAAACGGCCACCATGGGGGAACTACCCCAAATGGTTCACACGCGAACTTGTTGATAAGATTAGTTTGAAAAAAAGATTGCATGCCCAGTATAAGGCAACTGGGGACCCCAGTGACTACGAAGCATTCAGTAGGGTAAGAAAGGAGTGCCAGGTGCTTTCAGCAGCGCTAAAACGTGAATTTTATAGAAACATAGAGAGTCAGTTACCAGGAACCTCCGTGAATTTGTATAAACTTGCCAAATCTTTAAAAGACGATCATAGCGATTACCCGAAAATAATGTATTTCAATGACAGGTCTGCCAATAGCGTGAGTGATGTAGTGGACTTATTTAGAAAATATTTCCTGTCAATCTACGAGGACGTTCTCATGGGTGTCAACACTCCGGCGCTCCCGCTGACTGATCGAGTTCATATCGCGCGTGTGATATTTTCCGTGTCGGACGTGCAGCGTGGTATTGATTCGCTGGATACTAATAAATCTGCAGGTCCTGATCAACTGCCGCCTGTTTTTATTAAGAATTGTTCAAATTTTATGTGTTGGATTTTACAAAAAATATTTAATAAATCTATTGAATCGGGAATTTTTCCAACAGCTTGGAAATCTAGCAACATTATTCCAATTTTCAAAAAGGGAGATAAATCTGATGTCACTAGCTATCGCCCAATATGTATACAATCCTGCATACCGAAGTTGTTCGAATGTATTCTTCTCAGTAAGATTAAGAGTGACTTAGCACTCGTTATATCGGACCAACAGCATGGTTTTATGCAAAACCGATCGACCTTGACAAACCTTTTGGAATTTCATTGTGATATCATGGATGCTTTTGTTACCAGGAGTCAGACGGACTGTGTATATACAGACTACTCCAAGGCGTTTGACCGCGTCTCCCATACAATATTGTTGGCAAAGCTTCTTTCTCTTGGTATTGATGGTGCACTCCTTGCGTGGTTTTCGAGCTATCTTGCTGAAAGGGAACTTAGGGTTTGTGTGTCGGGCGTTGTTTCATCTCCTTTTTTGGCGAAGAGCGGTGTGCCGCAGGGCTCACATCTCGGACCCATTTTGTTTAATATATTTGTCAATGATCTCCTGAGCGGGTTTGACGGGGTGAGATTTGTCATGTTTGCTGATGACTTGAAAATTTACAGAGTGGTTAACTGTATTGGTGACTGCGAGATATTACAAAGAAATATTGACGTGCTTTATGACTGGTGTGTGAAGAATGATTTAACTTTAAACATAGAAAAATGTCAAGTAATGCGTTTCCACAAAATTAAGAATCCCACGGTGTACCCTTACTCGATTGATGGTACACAGCTTATGTCGGTTGCGCAAATCAAAGATTTGGGAGTATTGTTGGACGCGGGATTAACATTTGTACCACACATAAAGGCAACTGTGGATAGGGCACTCAGAACATTAGGATTTTCCTTACGACTGTGTGAAAAATTTTATAACGTGCACACCTTTATTTATATTTTTACAAGTTTGGTGAGGCCATTGCTGGAGTATAACTCCGTGTTGTGGTCTCCTCACTACCAGGTACATATACGTAGTATAGAAAAGGTACAAAACAAACTACTTCGCTTTATCAACTTCAAACTCGGAATACCCATCCCGGATATCAATTATAACCAACTCCGAGAATCGTATAAACTTGCACCGCTCTCGGCTCGGAGAAGTGCTGCTGACATGGTTTTTCTATACAAACTCATTAATGGCTTGACCGACGCGCCCCAACTCCTATCAAAAATTAATTTCCGTGTCCCAATAAGGAACACGCGTAACGTGGATACTTTTGATGTGGCAGACTGTGCCGTGAACTACCAGTATTACTCGCCTTTTCAGCGACTGCCCAGGGAGGCGAACAAGCTGGAGGTTGATATTTTCTCCACGGGATTCTATACATTTAAAAAAAAAAAATATAATATGTAGGTATCCGCATTTTGTCGGTCTCTCATTATCCATTCTTTCCACAGGCCCAAGCCATCTCAACACATTTTTTTTTGTACCTTTAGTTTCACATCTTCTTTCTTTCTTTGAACAACACATTGTAAATTGTATGTTGTATTGCATTGTATGAAATTTTTTTATAAAAAAATCCTTGAAATTTTAAATGATCTTTTGTTTATTCTATTAATTTTAGCAAATTTTACACCTGATTTAGTATATTATGTTTGTGACAACCCTGATCAAATAATGAAGATTTGTTGTTATTACAACAATTTTTGTATACAACAATTATTGCTTACACTGGTTTATGGTTTTTGCATTATTATTTTTAAAGTTTATTGTTATTATTTTTAAATTGTTAGTTCTATTGCTTTATAACCATCGTATATTTACATCTTTGTATATTATTTATGTGTCATTTATTTGTGTTATATTTTAAGATATTAGTTTTATACCTATAGATACAGTACCTACTTATGTACCTACATATTTATATTTATCGCAATGTTGTAAAAGGCTATATAGCCGTTTATTCTTCTTAAATAAATATGAATCTTGAAAGATACATATCTTTGCAGCTTAGATTTAGATTTAGATTTGAGACACAATAAAATATTTTATTAAGTTTTCAAATTGATTTAGTGAAACCTTGTGGTATGCCATTTTAAAAGGATAATTTTAAAAAATAATTACAAATTATTTTAAAAACTAAAATTGAAAAACACCGTTTTGTACCACTTGAGTATTTTTTATTGCAAAAACGTTTTCGGTGGGTACTTCCACCATCTTCGGTTGCACTTATACTAAATCCTAGATTTTCGGCAGTAACTTTGTGAAAGTTCATTTTGATAGATTAAAATAAAAAATATTTGGTTTTAATTCACATGAGCTTTATTTTTTGTGTATACACGACCAGTTTATTATAGATACTGCTTCTATTTTATTTATTCTCACAGTAATTTATTTTACACGCAGATTCTTGTCTTCTCTCTCCAGGTTGCCCCAGTAGAGTTTCTCCGCCAGGCCACGCATGACCTTGGCCTGCAGACCATCGTCTGCTCCTCTCCACCGCCTGTCTCCAGGAGTTCCACACACGGCAGCAGCGTCAGGGACCTCATCAAGCGCTTCAACGAGGTAACTTTTGCACCCTTCCACTTCTACTTAAAAACTGTGCGATCGTTCTCGGAGACTGTTCTTGGATAGATTTCTTTGCAGGAGACTTGCCAGATTTTATTCAACTCCGCTATCTTGTGGCTGAAAACAAATTCGCTGGTATGGTCGAGGGGTAAGGCGTTATTGAACCAATTGAAAGTTTGAACCCCGCCTGCACCTTTTTTTTCGACAATAATGTTGTGTTTTTAGGGTTCTAATGTTTTTTTTAAGTTAAAACATTGGTCTTCTTGATTAAAGCTGCCGGAGATTTATTTTAAAGTAATTTATTTTGTTCACAATTTATTTTACAATTCACATAATAGTTGACTTTCGCTGTCTTGGCCTGTAAAGGCTACTAGTACTTGGAGACGACTCCTCACCTACAGGTGATTTGCGCCTTTTATAGCTATGGCTATCAAACTTTCTAGAACTTAATATCGCCTGGAAACGTCTATGATCTTCCAAAAGCTTCGAATACAATTATTACTTATATAATATTTCCTTACTCTAGGTACTTAATAATGATTCATCCTACAGCTAGAATCTATATGCACCTACCCTATTTATTTTGTTTAAATACCTACTATTTACATAACAATAACTTTGATCCTGGCTCAACTGATGTCTTTGGGTTATTATAATTGATAATTATCAATTAATACTTCATTGACATAAATTTCAGTAGCAAATTAAAAAAAAAAATGATTGTTGGTGATGTCCGGTCCGTAGTCCAGTGGTAACACTTCGGACTCGTAAATGAAAGGTTGTGGGTTGGAATCCCGGCGGAGCACAAAAAATATACCATTTATATTTTCAAATATTCTCTTCGCTGGGTTGAAAATTTCATAAACCTTTACCAAAAACCGGTCACTAAAGGTCCATCCAGCCTTACAAAAAATGGGTCTTGCTTGAGTATTGGCGCTTTGTAGCGACGACCAAGCTCGTACACTTCTGCGGCACTACAACAAGTGTCATAGACCCCTAGAGTCTCTAGAATCTAGGGAGTCTTCCGCACAGGATTTCTTAAAAAAAAAAATTATGATGTTAATACCTTCTGTTAAGATGTTTTCAGAGGAGAAGGACACGGTATTTGTGTTTTAATAATATTGTCTATGTTAAATAAAGTTTACAATTTTTAACTTTCATAGTCGGTTTTTGTGTCAGAACACAAGAACGATTTTTTAAATATCTATATTGTTTTGAATATATATCGTTTCAAGGGAATTAAGTTGCCTGCCCTGAGTGGAAAGCCTACTCTTGTTGTTCACTCTATAAATGCACAAAATTTTGAAATTTCAAATCATAATTTGATTTGGTATCCGAGTGTTTTAGAGTGCGAATGCATTATGACAACCGAGCGGAGTTTATTACATTATTCTGGTCGTATCTTTGGGCTGCATTAATTATTCCACAGTGCTGTAACATGAAGTGCCATTTTGCAAATATTCCGCCAGTCCGGCAGTGCCTCCCTAATCCGGCCGTGGGTATTCAAGCCGAGTCGCGATTCCCAGATAAACGATGCCCACCGGACCACTACCCGTATAAACTCAACCTTAACGTTCCACCAAAAAATATAATATGAAATCGAAAACGCTCAACAGAGGCGCTGATTAAACTTCCTTACATACTTTATTAACTATGCGTTTTTACGTAAAGTTTCATACTTCAGAGGTAGTGGGAGTAAATAGAAGAAGAATACTGCTAGGCTATTATCATACTGGCAGTTGTATACAACCAATGAAATGACCCATGTCAGATTTGTTTGATAGAAAACATCCAGTATCTAAACCTGTATTAGATTGAAAAGGTTGGGGTTGGCTAGCAGTGGCGAAGGGTGCGATAAAAGCCGATTCCCATCGGTTTCCCGTTTAAAATGAGGCAAAAATTATATTAAAGTAGACTGCATGGTTTCAATGGGGGAAAAATACGTATTGTTTATTTGGTTTTAAATGTATTTTTTTTACTTAGTGCCTATGTTTTTTAACTACTTTGTTACATAATTTTAAAAGAGAAGCCGATGAGAACCGGCTTGTATGGCACCCTTCGCCACTGTTGGCTAGACACATTCCCCCTTATTCATAAAAAGGTTTTAATTTTTAAACCAGCATAAAGTCAGATTTCCCATACTAATAAACTCGTTTATCTCTGGTTTTGGGTTCAACCAATCTAATGAATAAGGCCGATTGGCTTACAATATCTGTGGACTAGAAACTGTTTTAACGAAAATCCGTTTCAACTTACTTAACCGAGAAATCGTCCTAGTTAGATAGAGCAAGAAAATCATCACAGTGTCATTTCTATGTAAACAAAAAAAAATCGGGTGACACTACGAAATCTTTCCAGATAGTTGGCAGCTTTGAAACTCACGCGTGCGCGAAAATTGTGCGATTCTCTTTATCGATCAATCTTTTGATCGGGAAATATGCCAATTTTTGCAAGCCAAAAAGGCAGTGTTTTAATACATTGTGGCAGGCAGGCGTGCCCATACTTTTTCTTGAGGAGATCGACTTAGCAAAAATTTATGAATAGGAGATGATCGACATTTTACTGAACTGCTTAGCCCAGGGGTATACAATTTTTTTTTTCACGGGGGGGGGGGGGGCGGTAGGCACACAATCAAATCCCCAAAATGTCACATCTGTATAAAATTGTTGATCTCTAGCGTTACAAAAATATTTTTTTTTAGCAAAAAAACTACAGTTTTAAGAACGATCACTGAAATGTTTCGATATCCTCGGTGATCGACTTAAAAACCCTTCGCGATCGACCATTTGGGCCCCTCTGCATTATGGCATACGTATAAATATTGAATGTCGAAACACACAATGGAGAAAACATAGGATTTCATAGGTAAAAGCATGTTTTGTATGACTATACCACAAGACTGGGGACAACTGTGACCAATGTTATGTATCAATGCCGTAAGTTAGTTTCTGCTCCTCCTGATTATAACTCATTTATCAAATTGTTTCCGAGACCTTTACGCCAAAAAAACTACAATGGTAATTCACAACACATTTGATACATGGCTGATCCATGGATGATCATTTTTTTGTATGTAAATTCAAGTTAGGTGGCGGTTGAGTCATGGATTTGTTGTGTGTGAATAACACTGAACGTACATAGATATAGTAACGAACTATGAATTCTAAGTACCTACGTGCGCGTGTACAGGCACAATAGTGTGTGTAGAACAGTCCAGTATGATCCATGATGGTAGTACTAAGGTACATAGAACGGCGGTCTGGTATGAGCGAGAGATCGAATGATCTGGAATATGCAAGAAACATCTATTTTGTACTCATATATAGGGACTGCAATGGTGCGGAGGGCGATTAGTCGCTCCAAGCATTTTTCCGTGAAGATCAATAAGCAGGGATTATTAATTTTTGTAAATTGTGAACCAAACCGTGTAAAATAAATTCTGTTAAAATAAATAATTGCAGTTTAATTAAAAGAGAACCCCAGTATAATCTTACACATGCCGCATGTGGACCTACAATAAAAAAAACAATCTCAAATGAACATAAGCCCTGCAACTCTTGCCGACCTTCCCTGAAACAGTGGTGACATTGGCAAAGTGAACCATTTTTTATCATAACAATATTTTTGTGGAAAACACAAAAGTCGCATCAGATTGTCGAATCAAAAATATATTTTTAGACTATTGGTGTCGCTAAAAAGGTTGTAACTAGCTACTCGACCGTCGACAGAGTGTCATGCCTATACTAATACTACATAGCACGTATAAACGCTACCCTAAATTTCATCGCCTTTACACATTGACAACAGATACACCGCAACGTTTAAAATAACACGCATTAATCTTCCCCATTGTTTTTAATGATTTCGTAGTCCGGTCGATAGCTCAGCTGGTTGAGTGCTTGCATTCTATGCCGTGAGCTCGGGCTCGAATGCCACCGAGAGTGTCAGAAATTATTTCCCATTTCGGTGTTTATTTTAAACCTCAAAATAAAATACCGATAAGTTTATTCAGCCTTCACAAGAAATGAGTACCAGCATGTACATGTACAGGGGTCGGGAGCTGGGAAACCCCCACTTCAACTTTCCACAGACACAATGTCCACGCGACAAAAGGTCCACCGACCAGTGGCGTACATATCATAAAGACCTTTAGACCTTGCCGAACTTACTTTTTAGATAAGAAAACATATTTTTGTAACAATAATTTTAATAAGAAACAATATTCATCGACGCCTAAAAGATAGACAATTTTCGTAGCACGTAATAAGACTAGCACGTAGTAAGTTAGCGCCTACCGTTTTCGCGCATGCAATACGCTCAGCGCGGCGCATGGACTCTGTCCTACCTTCTCCGGCAACGAAGTTTACAACTGACTCGCGGTACTGAGCGGGGCATACATACACAAAATTGCCACACACACTTCCACACGTGGCCACTGTCTGTACGCTTCAAATGCAGGCGAGCCTGAGTCAAAAGACAATAAATTGGAAACGCACTTACGTCGTTAGGAGAAGAGATAGAAATAGACTGCTAATATATATGAAAGAGATGCAAAAATGAAGTGTGTGAAATTTAACTTTTTATTCAGTCTGTCAAATTCTTCTTAGTACGCGCGCGTTGTTTTTGACGTCCGTGATTGTTTTCGTGATTTATTGTGAAACTTAATTATTACAATGGATAACTTCAGTTGTGAAAATTGTACGGGAAGTGTGTGCTTTCTAACAATTAAATTTGGTTCGTTTTCTAAGCTTACTTTAAACGATAAAATGCAAGTGATGACAAAAAGACGATCAACACCGACTTTAATCCAGATGACAAATCCAGAAAACGGTTAATCGGTCGAGTGTGTTTGGAAGAATTGAGAAAAATGGGCTTTCTTAAGGCCACTTCAAGTACCTATCGAGTTATTGACTTGTCTTTTTAATCAATCATTTACTCTGTTATTTGATGTGGCTCAGACGGCTTTCACTAAGCTTTTCATTATTTATTTGTAAGTGTCGTGGAACAAGAACAACTCATGCTAGAGATTGAGGTAAGAGTTTCATATTTACTTAAAAGGCCCGTCTGAAACGGCAAGAAAAAACCACGGCGGTTATTTATTTAAGACAACTTATACACATCCAGCATTTGTAAGCGCGAACTACACTTGTTGGTTTGTGGGCATACATCTGAGAGCTTTAAATGAATATATCCTTGCAACTTAGATTATAGATTATAGATACAATATTATTTCATTGTAACGTTTAGGTTGGAATAACAGTCGTTTGACATATTTACAATAATTATAACTACAGAGCTATTTTAATTTTTCTTGATCTTGATGATTTGAAAATAAGGTAAGTTCTCTTAAAATGGTTCCTGTAATATCCGATTATTTTTTTTAACTGCGTAGTTATAATTATAGTAAAAATTATTTCAGTTTTATACATGAAGGGGCTCTGTTATTTGTGTCTTAACATCGCTTTCAGATAATTGCTATTTTTCCGACAGGTTTTGCTGGAAGTATGGGTTTTTCGGTTTTGGCTTAGTTAAATTGTAAATGCCACTGGTTGTATGGAATATGAAAAAAAACGTTTTTTTATTGTTTGGGAGTGTCAATCCCGTTGTTTTGAAAACCGCCCAAAACCTAGAAGTTGCCGAACTAGATCTGAATTCCTATGATCGCCCCTGCCACCGACATAATGTCTACCGAAAAAATGTCCACCGACATAATGTCTCCCGACAAAATGTCCACCGACATAATGTCTACCGACAAAATGTCCACCGACATAATGTCTACCGATAAAATGTCCACCGACGTATAAATGTAAAATAAACTAATGTAAAAAACGCTTCAGTGGATTTTTCGCCGGCGGACGTTGTATTGTTGGACATTGCGTCGGTAGGGATTTTGTCGCATGGATATTTTGTCTATAGACATCTTGTTATGGAACCTGGCAGACAGGAATGTAGATGATTGGAGAAGGCCTACGCCCAGGAGTAGACTGAGAAAGGCTGAGGAAGAAGAGAAGCTTTGATTTAATTTTAACATTAGTTAATATTGTTTCGTGTACCGGTGTTGTGAGTGTTTTGGTAATTTTGGATTCCGGTCGCCTCTCACTGAATAATTGATCGGACAGTGTCCGCCTCACTGCGCCCGTAGGACCAAGTTGCTGAGGGCGACCAGGGCACGCCTCTGACCGTAAGACCAGTTGAGCAATCACCGAGGGCCTCAGATTTTTTGTATAGATAGATAGATAGATTTATTTTCATATTACAGTACATGACAGGTTTTAAACCTAATGCATACAATAATTAAAAACATTCACAAGTAACCGAAATCAGCTTAGGAGAAACGGAAGCCTCTGTCTAAGCTGATTTTCACTCAGGTGGAAGATATCAACCGAAGAGGAGATCTCATTGAGCATAGCCATTGCCCTCCCCACAGTCATAACCCTAGGTAGGTTAGTCCTGCATCTTGGGAGTAGCAATAGTCTATGCTCACTTTGCCTACAAGAATTGTCGGGAACATACAGATCAATTTGTCCCAGAAGAGCGGGATTAAAAATCCCACCACGAATCAAGCGGATAAAATTAACTATCAAAAATTCATTCCTTCTTGCCTCCAGGCTACTGAAACCAAGCATGCCGAGTACAAACGCACTTGGATATAGCCAAGGATAATACCCATACGTCCTCATGTAGAGAAATCTCAAGAAATTTTTCTGAACCCTCTCCAGCATGAGAACATATTTGGCACTATTCGGAGCCCAAACAAGCGAGCCATACTCAAGCCTGCTCCGCACCAGTGCACTGTACAGCAGGGCTAAAACGTGAGTAGATGTGAACATCCTACTATTTCGAATGACAAATCCTAACATTTCCAGTGCTTTGCCACAAGTTATCTCAATATGGGAACTGAAGTTCAGTTTGCTATCAAACGTAACACCAAGATCTTTTACTGATGACATAGGTACGTGTTAAACTTGCACCGCTCATGGTGTATCTAAGACTGTATATAAAAACTGCAAGTTGGTCTATAAAACGCAGCTAAGCTACACATATAGGGCCTGTTGCACTAAACTCCAATCAAACAAAACTCACAATTAAGTGTAATTTCTCCCACCAAATCAAAAAAATTGGTTGCATATACGTAAATCAGCTGGTGTACATCATCTTTCCTGTTCAAATTCCATCGCATTATTACCCACTTCTGAGAAATATTCACCGAGATTCTTACCAGAATTAAGCAATCAAATTTGATGTATCAATCAAATATTGGTTGCAGGTTGGTGCAACAGGACCATAGTGTAACTTCTTGTCTGAGCCATCCCCGAAGGGGTCGCAAGTGGCGATTCGGGACCTATTTATTTTTACGGGTAAGGGGGCCGTTCTCACCCTAACCACTTCACTTGAAGTGGAGGTTTCCCATCTCCCGAAGGGGGCTGGATCTCATTTCTTGATAAGGGTGAGTAAAGCTTGCAGGTTTTCATTTTGGGTTTGAAATAAACACCGGAGCGGGATATCATTTCTGACATCTTCGGTGGGGATCGAACCCTGGCTCTGGGCATGGAATGCAAACATTCTACCAACTGAGCTATCGACCAGACTTTTTACGAGCTTGGTCTTCGCTACAAAGCTCTTTGGTAAAGACAATGAATATGCCAACCCAGCGAAGAACATTTTTGAAAATATAAATGGTATACTTTTTGTGCTCCGCCGGGATTCTAACCCACAACCTTCCATTTACGAGTCCGAAGCTTTACCACTAGACTACGGACCGGTCTTGTAAGAGATAATGTTAAGAAACTTTTTAATATTCTGCGCAGTTTCATGCAATATTGGGAAATCCCCTGGGCGCCATTCGAAAAGGGATGCCTATCAACGTCCCTGGTTGATCTCAGCTCTTGCGGCCACGGGCGTACCAACAATAGAAACCATCAGAGCCGTTACCAGGGCTTCAATATAAAATGGAAAAAATACATAAGTAAGCGTCTACCTACACGTGGGTAGGCACTCGCATTTATTTGAAGAGCCCTTAGCGTCGAACATTAATTTGAAAACTTACAAACTTTGAGAACAAAAGAAAGTTTAATTGGACATGGTAATATATGGCACACGATTGTCCGTATTTTAAGCTTTAAAGGGACCAAAAAAACATTTTACGATTTCCACTCAAAATACACAACGTCAAGTAAATAAGTTACACATATACAGCAACTTGACCGGTCCGTTGTCTAGTTGTCACGCTTCGGACTCGTAAATGATAGGTCGTGGGTTCGAATCCCGCGGAGCACTAAAAATGTACCATTTATTTTTTCAAATATGCTCTTCGCTTGGTTGAAAATTCATAAACCTTTACCAAAGAACGATCATCAAAGGTCCATCCGGCCTTACAGCAATTTGGCCTTGCTTGAGAATTGGCTCTTGAAGCGTGATTCACACAAAAACAGCGCTCACCAATTAAATCATCTTAAAATTATTATTGTTAACTTTTTATTGGGGTTGAATGTGACATGTTCAAACTATTTATTTTTACAACAGGTTACCCTAATTTCATTGAACCGTCATAGTTATGAGTCACGGGGTGTTGCGCCACGACATCAGCACGGCTTTTTGGTACATGAAATAAATCATGTCCTTGCCCTCGTAGTCGTCAGGCACATACAGAGTGATGCAGAGTGATGCTATCAACAAGCTGAAAATGCCATCTCGACGGAGCAGAACGGGCTTTGGGGATAGGGCGTTCAGTTCGGCGGGACCGTTGTGCTGGAACCGGCTGCCTTTGAAGCTGAGGACGGAAACCAGCGAGGAGCGTTTCAGGAAGGAGCTGAAGACCACCATCTTCACATGAAGAGAGTGAGTGGTGGGCGCCCTTGGGGTGGCTGGAGCCACTAAACGGCGCCCAAAAGAAGAAAGAAAAAGAAGTCATCCAATATATATATATATATATATATATATATATATATATATATAACCTGTAGCTCTCCAACAGGGTGGGACTGTCAATTAAGCCGTTGATGACCTTATGAGAGAGCACCATAAGGGGAACGTAGCGCTATAACCACAGGCTCATTCCCTAGGAAATCGTCTACCCAGCGCCAACAGTCTACCCTAAAATCTAAATCTAAGCTGTAAAGATATGTATCATTTGAGATTCATATTAAATGCATTCCCACAAGCAGACATGCATAATTTCGCGCTTACACATGCTGCATGTGGACCTACAATATAAAAACCCCAATCTCAAATGAACATAAGCCCTGCAACTCTTGCCGACCTTCCCTGAAGCAGGGGTGACATTGGCAAAGTGAACCATTTTTTACAGTATGGGTGGTCAGCCGCATACCAACCTAAATATTTAATAACTGTTACTGTATCCTGCCACCGTTCTACTAGGGTGGCCGGTACCTCCACAGATGCGTCTCCACTTTTTCTGTTCTTGCATACCTCTTTCATCTCTTCAACATTCATCACTTTCTTCATACATACTCTTCTATTTATTCTCACTCTGCAGGTTCCATTCTTTCGCAAACTCACCTATTTGATCTAACCATTTCTTCCTCAGTCTTTCCCTTCCACGCTTTCCTCTGTACATTTTCTTCGTTACTCGTTCATCATCCATTCTTTCAAGATGTCAATGACAACAACGTTTTGTATTGTTGCCCCCAGGTCTCTGGTTGGTGCAGCGAGCTGGTGCTGGCCCAGAGCTGCACTGAAGACAGACGCGCCGTCATCTCCTGCCTGCTGAGGACAGCTCTGGCCTGCTGGAACATGGCCAACTTCAATGGGGCCATGGAGATAGTCGCTGGACTCAAGTAAGTCAAACATCATCTCAATTATCTAAATTATCTTAATTATTATTATAAATATGTGAATGAGTGGGATATTCAGAGTCATAACAAAAGGAGAGAATGCATGAAAAAGATTATGACTCTGAATGAAATGAAAGAAGTATGTAAGGACCGAAAGGAATGGCGGTTGATTTGCTACAATGGCGGCTAGGGCATTAATTCTAAGTGTAATATTAAGTTTAATTTTAATTTTACTTTATTTTAATTTTAATTTGTAATGTGTCTCATTATGAATTTCTGTAAATCATTTATAATTTTTTGTGCTCCTTGACTGATAGGTTGGTACGAGGCTGACCACCCGTGCTGTAAAAATCGGTTCACTTTTGCCAATGCCACCCCGGTTCAGGGAACGGCGGCAGGAGTTGCAAGGTTTATGTCCATGTGAGGTTTTCCTTATTTGTATGCACACATGCAGAATGTGTAGGCGCGAACCTACATGTGCCTGTTTGTAGGCATGCATTTCATATGAGCCTTAAATGCTTACATATCCTTGCAGCTTAGATTATAGATTATAGATAGATCACACAAAATATGAGAGTGAACGTACTACAAGGACAATTTTGATGAATGGATCATGAAGGACTGACAAAAAGTGTGTAGGTTCAAAGAGAATATCAAAGATAAGCGTGGAAGGGAAAGATCGAGAAAATAATGTATTGATCATATAGGTAATTGAGATTGACAAATCAAATATGTCGAGGAGATGAAAGCAGTGTCCAAGGACAGTAAAAAGTAGAGACACATCTACAGAGGTACTAGTTACTCCTAGCGCAACATTGACTACAAAATATGGAAGTATGTTATAAACTAGCAAGCCTGAATCATTTTTTTTCCGGTAAAATATGGCAAATCTCCATCCCAAGCACATGTAGACACATATCGACAAATGACGTCGTGAGTCGTGACCTTTTTAAATGGTTATATGAATATGTTATAACAACACGATGATAATATGAACTCTTCGTCTCAGAAAATTTTCATATTAACAATACATGGACCAAAGATACTGTTACGAACGTATGAGTTCGCGGGGCTTGCTTGTGTGTGTGCGTGTCCGCCTTTAGCATGGTTTTCTGTGAGATTGTGCGTGCGCATGTGACTTGGCACGTAGGTAGTTTGCTGGTATGCGTAACTGGAATAATATCGAACAGTATAGAGGTGTCTGTATACTATACAATCCACTATAGAATAATTTAGAACCAGCAAGAATCGTTCCTTTCGTACCTATATAAACGAGCCACAATCGTACACAGGAGAGAGTCAATTGAAACATTGAGCCGTGAAGTCGATAAGCTAAGAGCTAGAAAATGATCAATACATTGTAAACCTAAATTGTGAAAAATAAATCTTGAAAAATAAATAAATTGCAGTTTGATTTAAAGAACCCAAATAAAATCATAACAATACTAATTACTACACCTGATGACACCAACTCTTGATCTCAGAAGATGATGACATCAAGAATCGATGGATGATGACAACGAGGTATGTTTTGTAAGGGGTTTCTTTCGGCCTTCAGCTGCAGCAGAGCCTGTAGGCCGGCGGAAACTACTTGCAAGGCAGTCCTATCCCAGCAAACCAACATCTCTTCAGCTCCGATGCAAAAGGATACAAAAAACGCCTCAACGAATGTTTCTAGATGGTTCTTTACGATGCTATTTTCGCCATGTTGCATAATAATAAAAATAACTGGCCAATTTTATATGGCGTTGAAACTTCTATTAAACAAATGTGTCTCAAATACGTACACAAATATCTCACTGATTTGATCAAGCACGAATGCAACTTAAAAGAGGATGTGAAAGTTAAGGTACAAGAGAATGTGATGAGATGATTTGGACTTAAAAGAGGATGAGATGATTTAGAAAGAATGGATGATGAAAAACTTACAAAGTGTATATACAGAGAAAATATAGAAGGAAAAAGAGGAAAGGGAAGACCGATAAAAGTATGGCTGGATCAGATTGGTGAAATTGTGAATGAATATAATATACAATGCGAATGTAAGACAAGGAAATGTATGAAAAAGGAGATGAATATGAATGAATTGAAAGTGGTATGCAAGGGTAGGAAAAAATGGAGGCAAATCTGCAGATTCTCTGGCCACCTACAGAGTTACAGTTACAATGGCAATTTAGAAGTAGCTGAAAGATGAAATCGGGCATAAGTGCTGAAATATTAATCATCGACTTACAAGAAAGCGGCAATGGATATGCTCTAAAAAATCAGTGGTTCCCAACCTGCGGGCGATTGGGGCTCTTAGGGGGAAGAAAATTACGTAGGGGGCGATTGAGGGGTGATGGGGGAAATTGAGGGGCGATGGGGGCGATTAAGGGTGATGGGGTTGATTGAGGGGCGATTGAGGGGGGATGGGGGCGTTGGGATCCTGAAACCTGTGCCTTCCCCCCCCCCTCCCCCGTCGAAGGTGTTCATGGAAATCCTTTGCCTACCCCCTCTGCCCTTCGGGAAGCTTTTTATTTAGGCATAAAGGCATTTTCCAACTATATAAAACAACAATGAAGTCCGCACGTGAATTGGCAAAGAATGTGTCGTCGCCCGGCCGGGTTGCTAGGGGAAAAGGTATGCAAATATTTTGTTATTAGTTACCAAGGACGGCATCCCCCACAAGATCGACATTGGCAAGCAGAGAAAAAAGTTACAAACTCAAAAATGTTTCAACCTCATACCCTATAAAGAAGTTTATAAAAAAAAAAAGTATAAATATATCAAATTTAAAAAGAAAAACACAAATTTATTTCCTCTTGTCCTCTTGTCCTCTTGTGTCCTCTTGTCCTCTTGTGTCCTCTTGAAAATGACGTAAGGTGAAATACATATTAAACTTGTGAAAATAAAACTCTGTGTTTTGAAAATAAATTATAATTTCTCATAAAAAGTAAAAAAAAAAAAAAAAATACCATATAATTACATACCATGTCCGGTCGATAGCTCAGTTGGTAGAGTGCTTGCATTCTACCCCGTGAACTCGGGTTCGAATCCCACCGAGGAGGGTGTCAGAAATGATTTCCTATTTCGGTGTTTATTTCAAACCCCATAATAAAAATACCGGCAAGGTTTACTCAGCCTTCACAAGAAAGAGTACCAGCGACTGAAGTGGTTGGCGTAAGGCCGGCCCCCTTACCTGTAAAAATAAATAGGTTCAACTCGCCACATGCGACCCCTTCGGGGATAACGCGGCAAGAAGTTACACTATATATGTAGCTTAGTTGCGTTGCGTTACCATACGTGGTTCGTGGGCCACATCAGGTTGGCAATTGGGAACCACTGCTCTAAATGACACGCGGCCGATCGATCTGAGAGTTGTATTTATAAATATTCAATGCTCCCTTTATGAAGTTTGTCTCGCCCTGCTGGAAGTTCCTATTAAGTTTCTAGCATACAAACGTTGACGTCGCGTCGTTCTAAATGAGAATATTTAAAATGTCCCGCACCCCGAAAGTAAACTCAACTTCCCTTGCCATTGAGTACCGCATTGAGTCTGCTACATTCCTTGAGCTGGCGATTCGTGTCCAAAAGTAAGGTGTACTGTGATTTTTTTTATCTATGGAGTTCTTTCGCAAGCGCTAGCAATCTCCGACTTGTATGGATATCCAAAGTGTAAGGAATTTAAAAGAAAAGCGCTTCTGGAATATTGTTACTGACTCTGATGTATGGAATTGAAGCATGGGCAGTGAGTGACAGTGAAATTAGTAAAGTATGTACGGTGGAAATGAAGCATCAAGAAGCATGACAGGAAAAACTCTGAAGGAATTTCGTTTTTATGCAAAAAATATGTATATCTAAAAACCGTGTTAACAAAATTCAGGTGCAAAAATTTTCCCTATTTTTTTTTAAACGGTAACCTACTTGGCTGTATTTTATTAGAGTTTAATTCCCTAACGTCTAGTTTATTTATTTCATCCTTTCGTGTAATTGTCCCACACGCTGAAATTTATTACCATCTCCCCCCACACATTCCTTAATTATAGCTAATTCCCATAATTACATTAAAACCTACAGTTAAATATCTAGGGACAGGTAATCGTTTTAATTTCTAGAAGTGCTAAAATACAACTTTTAAGGGGACAGGAAAACCCCCATCTCCAGTGGTTAACAAGTGGTTGGCGTGAGGCTTACCACGTTACAGGTATAAGTAAATATTCAACATAAAAATATTTTTTCTCAAACGTAGTTTTATTTTCACAATAATGAATTTTATTTACCTCGAGTACTTTTGACCTTTAAGTTTCAGGTCATTTTCAACAAAAATTTACTTTAAAACTACATTTTTGAAAAAATATTTTTACTTTGAATTAAAAATGATTTTTTACTGTGTGAAAACATAAACCCTAAAAAGTTTAAAAAGTAAATAGGTTACACACATACAAAGTATATACGGTGGAAATGCAGCATTTGACAAGCATGACAGGAAAAACTCTGAAGGATAGAGCTAGGAATGAATGGGTAAAGAAAGAATGTAATTTGAAAGAGGATGTGAGAGTTAAGGTAGAAAAGAATGTGATGAGATGGTTTGGGCATATGGAAAGAGTGAATGATGATAGGCTGACAAAGTATATATTATGCAGAGGAAGTGTGAAAGAAAAAAGAGATAAGGAACGACCGAGAAAAGTATGGAGTGTTCAGATTGAGGAGATTGTGAAAGCATGGAATGTGCAAAGCGAGAGTAAAAAAAGAAAATCTATGAAAAAAGGTGATGGATTTGAATGAATTGAAAGAGGTATGTAAGAATAGGAAGAAATGGAGGCAACTCTGCAGAGGCTCTAGCCACCCCTAGCGAAATGGTGACAGAGTTACAATTACACCCATGAGGTCTAAGTATGAATTGGCATAGACCAGTGTTTCGCAAACTTTTTCTCTTATCGCCCCTTTATGCCTAAATGAAAATCGTTGAAAATCGAAACCGGGATATCATTGGCCAAAAGTGAACCGAGTAACGAGTTTTTATAGCTTGGGGAGGCAACCTCATACCAACCTATTAGTCAAGTCCTTTATCGAGTTATTTAAACAATGAATTGATATTTTGTTTGAAAGTAAGTTTTATTATTTTTTAATTTGATTTCTGTACCGCCAAATATACAACTCAAATGTTTCAATCTAACCAGAGCGCTTACCAAAAATTGTACGTTAACTAAAACAGCACCTCTAGTGAGTGTCGAAATTTTCATACATATTTTGTCAAACGATAGTCCAGCCGATAGCTCAGTTGGTTGAGTACTTGCATTCCATGCCGAGAGCTCGGGTTCGAATCCCACCGAGGGTGTCAGAAATGATTTCCCGTTAGGGTGTTTATTTCAAAACTCAAAATAAAATACCGGCAAGCCTTACTCAGCCTCCACAAGAAATGAATACCAGTCCCCTCGAGAGCTGGGAAACCTAGTTCAACTGAAGGGGTTGGCGTATCTGAAAAAATAAATCGGTTCCACTATCACCGCATGCGAACCCGACGGAGATAACACGGCAAAAAGTTACACTATATGTGTAGTTTAGTTGTGTTTTTTTGTGATTCTATTAAATTAATTTTAAAGTAATGTTTTATACTCAGGCCTCTGTTCTTCCAGGAAGTCTTTTAAAACTCACTCTGTTTCATGAGGAGCGTTTTTAATTCACTTACAGCTTGGTTATTAAAGGCCCGGATTAAGGGTGGTTCGAGGGTGCGGCTTTACCAGGGCCCCCGAGTCCTAGGGGGCCCCCAAGTCGCTGGGACGGTTGAGGGAATAAGGTTGGCACTCGAATGTGCGTTTTTGACACTATATATATCGGTGGTATGGCTGAGGGCTCAAGTGGTTGATCTTTCTAGCGTATTAGGAATAGAATAACGCTGATTTGATCCCCACCTAGGTCATTTGACCATAGCTTTGATCCTTGTTCAACAGATGTCATTGGCTAATTATTAATAAATAATTCATTAAAATATACAATAATGAATTATTAATTGATGATATTAATACCTGTTTCTGACCAGGCAGAATAGATTAAAGATTTGCATTCCTCTTCAGATTTTTTTTTTTTAATATGAAAAAAAAACTATTGCCGGTTCAAGCCCCGCCTGCGTCATGTCCTATCGAAAGTAACTTCTAACCGGGTTCAACATATGTCATTAAGTATTTGTTAATGAATAATTCATTTAAAAATGTTAAATAATAAATTATTAATCAATAATGTTCATACCTGTTTCCGGCCAGGCCAAATAGGTTAGTTTATTGTACCCCTCTTCACAAATCTATTTGATTCACAAAATTATTTTAAAAAAGACGTTTTAAAAAATATACAGAAAATAAAATAAAAAGTGGACTCGATTCAGTATTCAGAACTCAGCTTAGTTTAAGTTAGGCATAACGTCACCTTAGTGCTTGTTTGTCTTATGTTCAAAAGAGGTAATTTCATATGATCAATGTTTGTATGTGTACTGGACCAATGTGTCTTATGAAGGCTGGGAATTGAATTTTGAAAATATTAAAAACAGCTCTCACATTATCGTGTTTTACATTTTTTTCTTAGCTCAGATTGTACAGAATGTGATTCTTAGCACAATTTCACTTAAAGGTCACCTTTGTATCAAATGGAAGATTATTCAAACAAGCGCTGGTGAGGTGAAAAGTATTTTTTTATGGTAGGCGTGGATAAAGGGAGGGAGGGGAGAAGGGAGTTGGGGCCCCATGACTTTCCCCGCACCGGGCCCCCAGTGGTCTTAATCCGGGCCTGGTTATTAACTACTGTGATGGAGCTTTGATGATAATTATCTTGGAAAGTTATCAACTCTAAACAACCAAATGGCATTCTTATCAATTCCACGAAATACAATTTAAAGTGCTTTTTGTATAGAATTTAAAATGGATTTTACTAACCATGTCGATGAGATTAATTTATCTACGTTTCGTCAATGTCGTATCCGATGTCATCGTTCTCGTGCTGTGAAAAAACGTGGCTCAGCTATACATATAGTATTACTTCTTGCCGCATTCTCCCTGAAAAGGACGCATGTGGTGAGTGACCTAGTTCCCAGATTGTGTAGAATGTGATTTTTAAGACAATTTCATTTCAAATTCATCTTTGAATCAAATGTTAGATAAGCCAAACAAGAACTGGGGGGACTATATACTGCATGTGTACTAAAAAATTAAAATCCAAAGCTCCAATGAACATAAACCCTGCAACTTTTACCTCCCTGAAACAGGGGTGACATTGGAAATATGAACCATTTTTTTACAGAATGGGTGGTCAGCCTCATACCAGCCTATAAGTCAAGGAGTACAAACAATCAATAACATAAAAAAATAAAAATAAAAACAATAAGTAGGTACTTATAATAACATAAAATTATTAATGAATAAGCCAAAATGAATAAATGAGAAGTTACACAATAAAGAATTATTGATTGATGATATTAATACCTGTTTCTGGCCAGGCAGAATAGGTTGGTGAATTGAATTTCTCTTCACAAATCTAGCGAAAAAACAAAAAAAGTTACACACAAGAAAAGGTTTAATCCATGATTTCTCAAATCAGTGAATCAGCATTTATTCAGCATTTATTCAGATTTACCTTTGAGGTGGAGATATCTAAAAATCTTATCTAAATCTAAGTTGCAAAGATATATATTATTTGAGAATCATATTAAATGCATTTTTATAAGCAGACACGGATAAGTTCACGTTAACACATGCCACATGTGGACCTACGATATAAAACCCAATCTCAAATGAACATAAGCCCTGCAACTCTTGCCGACACTCCCTGAAACAGGGGTGACATTGGCAAAGTGAACCATTTTTACAGTATGGTTGGTCAGCCTCATACCAACCTATAAGTAGTGTCCGACCGAATATTCGGTTTCGGCTTTCGGCTTTCGGCCTTTCGGCCAATATTTGCCACATTCGGCAAACTTACGGTTTCGGCCGAAAGTAGTGGTCACTTTCGGCCCAACCGAAAGTTAGGCAGAAAAACCGACCACCCGCGCGCACGCAACGCGACGCGAACGCCGCGACGCGAACGCCGCGACGCGATTGGCGGCCTTTAGACGAATAAAAGTTTAAATAAATTGCACAGAATCTGCACTCGACTTTCTTGCAAAAATTAACCCACTGTATGACGTTTGCACCAGCTTATGCAGTTTCAATAAAAATATAATATATCGATAAAAATATAATTTTATTCCACCGCGGTGTGTACCTGCATACTCGTACAATATGGGAATATCCTTTTAAATTCTTAAGTGAATAAAAAGTATTTGGATGATTTATTTGGTGAGCGCCGTTTTGTGTGAATCACACCTCAAGAGCCCTCTGCGAAGTTGGTCTTCTCGGAAAAAGCGCCAATTACACAAGAAAGAACCTTGACTTATAGGTTGGTATGAAGCTGACCTCTGTACTGTACTGTACTGTATCCTGCCGCTGTTTCACAAGGGGTGGCCGGTACCTCCGCAGATGCGCCTCCACTTTTTTCTGTCCTAACAAACCACTTTCATTTCCTCAATATTCATCACCCTTTTCATATTCTCTTCTCTTCTTCTCACTCTGCAAGTTCCATTCTTTCGCAATCTCACCTATTTGGTCCAACCATTCTTTCCTCGGCCTTCCCCTTCCGCATTTTTCTCTGACAGTTCCTTTGTACACTTTCTTCGTTAGTTGTTAATCATCCATTTTTTGTACTTTCATTCTCATATTCTTTTTTATACCACACTTATTCATCACCTAATCATTACGTACTATATCACTCAGTGTCCTTCCAGCCATTGTTCTCAGGTAAGCCATTTCAACCGTACATACTTTACTCAGGTCACATTCATTAACTGTCCACGCCTCACTTCCATACATCAATGTCAGAACCAATATGCCATCGTATACCGCCGATCTCATATTCTTCATAAGTTTCCTATTTCTTGCCATTATTCCAATCGTTCCCATTACACTTCTTCCTCTACTAGCGCGCTTTTCCAATTCTTTCGTCAATTTCGCATTCGACTCAAACTTGCTTCGCAGATAATCAAATTCTTTCACAATCTCCACTCTTGTTTCATTCAGTCTTATCTCAATTTCCTCCCATTGCTCAGTCCTCCCAAAGTGTAAAAAATAATTCACTGTGTCAATGTCACCCCTGTTTCAAGGAAGGTCGGCAAGAGTTGCAGGTTTTATGTTCATTTGAGATTTGGTTTAATTTGTCAGTACATATTCAGCATTCGTAAGCGCGAACTTACACGTGCCTGTTTGTGGGCATGCATTTGATATGAGTTTTGAATGTTTATATTTCATTGCAACTTAGATTCTAGATTATTATAGATCAGAGGTGCCCAAACGGTCGATCGCGATCGACCGGTCGACAGCGGTTCCCGGCAATTTTTGAAAATTGCGTGACTACCCCCCCCACTCCCCCCCCGTCGTCCCTTTTTTTGGCCCGCCACGATTGAGTTTGACACCCATGGGCTAAACAGTGAAAATGTCGATCTCCTATTCATAAATTCTTGCTAAGTCGATCTCCTCAAGAAAAAGTATGGGCACCCCTGTTATAGATGGTCATTGAACCCTTCTGTATGCAAACTATAGGACTATGTAATGGGGTAAACTTTTTAGTAATACTTTGAAAAAGTAACGACTGATTTTTATTGGTATTTATAAAATTTTAAGAATCACAACCTTTTTTCTAATTTTAACCCTTTCACTACCAAGAAAATTACGAAAACATTTTGAACATTTTTTATTAACCCTCTAACTGCCGAGAATTTTCCCATTATTTTTTTGTTTTATATGGCAACTCCCTAAACCGAGATTATGATGAAGAAATGGTTGTAATTATTAGATAGCACTAGTTTATAAATGGATTCACAACAAAATTAAGAAAAATCGTTGGAGCCGTTTTCGAGAAAATCGCATTTAAAAATTTCAGCTCTTCGGAAGCCATGTTGAATTTTCCAAAAAGTAAAAAATCTTTGATCATGAATTAAAGTCATAAACTTGTTCTTTCTATCAAATCTAAAATAAATTTAAATATCTTGCATTTTAATGGGTTTTTGTAATATTTTCGATTTAAAATTTCAGGTCGTGTAAACGGAGCTTTATAATAATGATTTCAAAAAAAATTTTTTTTTATTTTGTAGAAATTTATGTTGTTAATAATATTGTTGAATATTATATTTTTGTTAACCCCTTGACTTTCAAGGAAATCACAATTGTTTGTTTTTTTCATATGGCAGCCCATAGACACAGATTAGCAAGAGTGTTGCCATAACTAATTTATTAAGTTAAAAATTAATTTGTGGCAATCCTGAAAATTTAAAAAAAAATCTTGGAGCTGTTTTTGAGAAAAATGAAATTTTATGTTTTTTTTGTATGGCAGCCATCTTGAATTTTCAAGTTGGTGTAATGCCGTGTTATTCATACTTAATACATGTCCAAAAAAGTTAGTAGCCAAAATTTGGTATCTCTAGATCTAATACTTTGGAAAGTGACACACATACATACACACACACACACACACATACAGACGGACGTTTTTGAAAGATAGTGTTTTTTGGCATGTCCTGCACCAGGACAACTCATTTCCGTGAAAACCTCGAAATTTTTTTTTCACACCAAATCAATACTTTCTTTATAGCCTTCGGCTATAGCAAGAAAGTAAAAATCTTAAATAAATTGAAAAATTCTTTCATATTCGTGCACTACACATACACAACATATGGAGAACATATGTAGTTTAAAATAAGAAGATTGACTGACTTGACGGTCGTTTACGCCCTGTATAACTAATTGGGCGTTGACTTAAACATGAAAAGTTTTTTTATTACCGTTTTTTATAATTGTTTTATTTTCATTTCATTTAATTTCTTATATAAAGTATTTTTGTTGCATTTGTTTAACTTAATTAGGCGATGAAAGAAACATGAAAAGTTTTTTAAGTTTTTTAATTTGTTTGATTTTTAATTATTAATAATTGTACCTATTAGTAATTTAAAAAAAAATTGCATATAGTTTTGCATTAAATAAAAAAGTTCCCAGAATTGTAAACACCTTTTATTGTTACTTGCATATCCTTCTAACTAAATAATGCATAACTAACTAGGCACTTAAATAATATACATACTTTCGGCTACGGCTTTCGGCTTTCGGCTTCGGCTTTCGGCTTTCTGCCGAAAGTAGAATTTTGCCGAAATTCGTCTACGGCTTTCGGCCGAAAGTGAAAGTTCACTTTCGGTCGGACACTACCTATAAGCTTTAAGTCAAGGAAGAGATATTATGCATCAAAATTAAATAAAAGAGCTTGACGAAACCTCTTTGGAGTTCATTTTTGATTACCAGATCCAGCAAGCTGCGCGCCGCGTGGATGACTCTGTCTGGCGAGCAAGCGCCAGCCTTGGAGTTCCTCTCAGCCGCCCTGCTGTCTGCAGAGTACGAGAGAGCCCTGGCCCGGGCACTCAACATGACGGAGTGCAGGGTTGTGCCGTTCTTCGGCGCCTTCCTCAGAGAACTCAGGTGAGAAACAAACCAGTCGCTGGGATGGTCAATGGAATAAGGTGTTGGCGCTTGAATTTGCATTGTTGGCACTGACGCTGGTTCAAACCCCGTCTGCTTCATGTCCTATCGATAATAACTTCCGCCCTGGTTCAACAGATGTCATTAATAATTAATTGAAAATATTAAATAATGAATTAATCATTGATAACGTTAATACCTGTTTCTGGCTAGGCATAATAGGTGGGTGAATTGCATATATCTTCAGATTTTTTTACAAAATAAAATAAACCTGAAGGATTCACTTTTAACACAATCTCAATATTGCAAAGTCCACAAAATCTGCATATAAAGTGCAACTTCTTACTGCGTCATCCCCAAGACTATACTAAAAGTTTTTAAAAAAAGACAAGAATTAACTGGATCTAAATCTATATCTTAATCTAAATCTAAGCTGCAAAGATATATCATTTGAGATTCATATTAAATGCATTCCCACAAGCAAACATGCATAATTTCGCGCTTACACATGCCGCATGTGGACCTACAATATAAAAAAGCCCATCTCAAATGAACATAAGCCTTGCAACTCTTGCCGACCTTCCCTGAATCAGGGGTGACATTGGCAAAGTGAACCATTTTTTACAGTATGGGTGGTCAGCCGCATACCAACCTATCAGTCAAGGATGAAGCTTTATTTGGCGCTCTATGGCACTGCAACTCTGATTGGCAACAATAACTATTAGACCATGAACATGCAATATTCCCTACATTCTTGATGAAGAATGATGCTAATAAAAAGCAACTAAGCTGTTCATATTGTTTGAGATTTAGCACGCTAGTGTTCAGGATTCAGTTCGTATCCTGGTAGAAGAGACCCTGCAAGATTCATTGTGAGGATCCGGTTTCGAAGACCGTGTTCAAGATCCGATCGGGGTGCTGAAGTTTCTTCAAGCTCAAATCCGGTGACGAAAGACCATGGAAGATATAGCTTCAGATCTGGTGTGCTTGATGATTTATGCACTGGTTGTTGGTTGAATGAAGAAGTTTGATCCGATCATTAACTTGGTTTTATTCAATGCACAAATTTACAAAATAGGATGAGATATTGTCTGCTTTAGAGTCAAGAAAGAAGAGAGATAGGAGACAATATAGAAATCCCTAATATTATCCTTATAATATTGGCCTACATTGTACCTGTCAAAGTTGGTACAAGCTTACCGAGAAAATCCACAGATGTCAATACTGAGCAATTGACCATCAATGAAGTTTACAATACAAATCAATAGATGCCAGTAACTGTTCTAAATCTAAATGTAAGCTGCAAAGATATGTATCATTTGAGATTCATATTAAATGCATTCCCACAAGCAAACATGCATAATTTCGCGCTTACACATGCCGCATGTGGACCTACAATATAAAAAAGCCCATCTCAAATGAACATAAGCCCTGCAACTCTTGCCGACCTTCCCTGAATCAGGGGTGACATTGGCAAAGTGAACCATTTTTTACAGTATGGGTGGTCAGCCGCATACCAACCTATCAGTCAAGGATGAAGCTTTATTTGGCGCTCTATGGCACTGCAACTCTGATTGGCAACAATAACTATTAGACCATGAACATGCAATATTCCCTACATTCTTGATGAAGAATGATGCTAATAAAAAGCAACTAAGCTGTTCATATTGTTTGAGATTTAGCACGCTAGTGTTCAGGATTCAGTTCGTATCCTGGTAGAAGAGACCCTGCAAGATTCATTGTGAGGATCCGGTTTCGAAGACCGTGTTCAAGATCCGATCGGGGTGCTGAAGTTTCTTCAAGCTCAAATCCGGTGACGAAAGACCATGGAAGATATAGCTTCAGATCTGGTGTGCTTGATGATTTATGCACTGGTTGTTGGTTGAATGAAGAAGTTTGATCCGATCATTAACTTGGTTTTATTCAATGCACAAATTTACAAAATAGGATGAGATATTGTCTGCTTTAGAGTCAAGAAAGAAGAGAGATAGGAGACAATATAAAAATCCCTAATATTATCCTTATAATATTGGCCTACATTGTACCTGTCAAAGTTGGTACAAGCTTACCGAGAAAATCCACAGATGTCAATACTGAGCAATTGACCATCAATGAAAGTTTACAATACAAATCAATAGATGTCAGTAACTGTTCTAAATCTAAATCTAAGCTGCAAAGATATATCATTTGAGATTCATATTAAATGCATTCCCACAAGCAAACATGCATAATTTCGCGCTTACACATGCCGCATGTGGACCTACAATATAAAAAAGCCCATCTCAAATGAACATAAGCCCTGCAACTCTTGCCGACCTTCCCTGAATCAGGGGTGACATTGGCAAAGTGAACCATTTTTTACAGTATGGGTGGTCAGCCGCATACCAACCTATCAGTCAAGGATGAAGCTTTATTTGGCGCTCTATGGCACTGCAACTCTGATTGGCAACAATAACTATTAGACCATGAACATGCAATATTCCCTACATTCTTGATGAAGAATGATGCTAATAAAAAGCAACTAAGCTGTTCATATTGTTTGAGATTTAGCACGCTAGTGTTCAGGATTCAGTTCGTATCCTGGTAGAAGAGACCCTGCAAGATTCATTGTGAGGATCCGGTTTCGAAGACCGTGTTCAAGATCCGATCGGGGTGCTGAAGTTTCTTCAAGCTCAAATCCGGTGACGAAAGACCATGGAAGATATAGCTTCAGATCTGGTGTGCTTGATGATTTATGCACTGGTTGTTGGTTGAATGAAGAAGTTTGATCCGATCATTAACTTGGTTTTATTCAATGCACAAATTTACAAAATAGGATGAGATATTGTCTGCTTTAGAGTCAAGAAAGAAGAGAGATAGGAGACAATATAGAAATCCCTAATATTATCCTTATAATATTGGCCTACATTGTACCTGTCAAAGTTGGTACAAGCTTACCGAGAAAATCCACAGATGTCAATACTGAGCAATTGACCATCAATGAAGTTTACAATACAAATCAATAGATGCCAGTAACTGTTCTAAATCTAAATGTAAGCTGCAAAGATATGTATCATTTGAGATTCATATTAAATGCATTCCCACAAGCAAACATGCATAATTTCGCGCTTACACATGCCGCATGTGGACCTACAATATAAAAAAGCCCATCTCAAATGAACATAAGCCCTGCAACTCTTGCCGACCTTCCCTGAATCAGGGGTGACATTGGCAAAGTGAACCATTTTTTACAGTATGGGTGGTCAGCCGCATACCAACCTATCAGTCAAGGATGAAGCTTTATTTGGCGCTCTATGGCACTGCAACTCTGATTGGCAACAATAACTATTAGACCATGAACATGCAATATTCCCTACATTCTTGATGAAGAATGATGCTAATAAAAAGCAACTAAGCTGTTCATATTGTTTGAGATTTAGCACGCTAGTGTTCAGGATTCAGTTCGTATCCTGGTAGAAGAGACCCTGCAAGATTCATTGTGAGGATCCGGTTTCGAAGACCGTGTTCAAGATCCGATCGGGGTGCTGAAGTTTCTTCAAGCTCAAATCCGGTGACGAAAGACCATGGAAGATATAGCTTCAGATCTGGTGTGCTTGATGATTTATGCACTGGTTGTTGGTTGAATGAAGAAGTTTGATCCGATCATTAACTTGGTTTTATTCAATGCACAAATTTACAAAATAGGATGAGATATTGTCTGCTTTAGAGTCAAGAAAGAAGAGAGATAGGAGACAATATAAAAATCCCTAATATTATCCTTATAATATTGGCCTACATTGTACCTGTCAAAGTTGGTACAAGCTTACCGAGAAAATCCACAGATGTCAATACTGAGCAATTGACCATCAATGAAAGTTTACAATACAAATCAATAGATGTCAGTAACTGTTCTAAATCTAAATCTAAGCTGCAAAGATATGTATCATTTGAGATTCATATTAAATGCATTCCCACAAGCAGACATGCATAATTTCACGCTTACACATGCCGCATGTGGACCTACAATATAAAAACCCAATCTCAAATGAACATAAGCCCTGCAACTCTTGCCGACCTTCCCTGAAGCAGGGGTGACATTGGCAAAGTGAACCATTTTTTACAGTATGGGTGGTCAGCCGCATACCAACCTATCAGTCAAGGAAATAGAATTAATAAATTAATTAATTGACAAATACAATTTGCAGTTTTTAATGTTATTACAACATATCATATTCTTTGTCACATATAATGTAACAATTCTTACCGCATTCTCCTCACAGGGATCCCATGCTGTGAGTGATTCTATTTATTTTTAATTGGCCTCACGCTAAACACTTTAGTTGAAGTGTAGGTTTCCCAGCTCCCGAGGCGGCTGGTACTCATTTGTTGCGAAGGCTGAGCAAACTTATCCAGTATTTTGATTTAGGGTTTGAAATAAACACCGAAAGGGGAAATCATTTCCGACACCCTCGGTTGGATTTGAACCCGAGCTGTCGGCACGGAATGCAAGCACTCTACCATGTGAGCTATTGACCGCATGCATCTTCTTTCTTGACTTCCATCAAATCATTTAATTACCTTTTGTGTTTCAGAGAAATACTGTCTGCATCACCATTAATTCAAACTGGCTCCGGTATCCAGCATTCCACAAAAAAAGAAAACACCAAAAGAGACAGGAGAAGCTCAAGGGAACACAGCTCTAAAAGGTTGGAACCCTCATAACTATGTCAATTCCTTGAATCTTAATTTTAATGGTAAAACTTAATACCTAAGTGACATGTGTTTCTCAGATAAATGCACCTTTTTCCTATTTTCTATGAGGAAAAACAGTATAAAAGTGTGAAATTCCTGTAGTTTGGAAGTTTGTCATGAGTACTTTGTTATAATTAGTTCACTTACTTGCTATCTTTAAATACATACGCGACGATCGACTAACGGTCGTCGAGACTTCCACCCCAGGCGGATTGATGAATTGCATTTCTCTTTCAAAAAGTTGATATAATAGAGCCAAATTCTGCTTTACAGAACATCAAGAAAAGAAGGTTCACCAAGCAGGAGAGAATCTGGAAGGCGAACAGAGAGTTCTGATGAATACTCCCAAGATGACACTCAAAACATGTCCACGTTGAAGGAAGACACCATCTGCACGATAGAGGAGAAATCAGTCAGTCAGGAAAATGTAGACGATGATACCTGCAAGGGTTCAATAAAAGAAGATTGCGAGGAGACGGTTGAAAAGACAAAAATAGAAGACAGTCTTGAGAGTGAAACCTCTGCCAAAGATAGCTACACAGATTCTACAGTATCTGGAATTGTTTCAACAGAAAGTCAGGACTCTACAAATTATATGACATCTTCTGTAGACAGTCAAGGTGCTTCTTCTATATCGATGGACTCAAGAGAGTCTACGTTACTTAGAGAAAGAATATCCTCAATAGAAAGTAGCTCAGTTTCTAAATTAGAAAGTTTAACAAATTCCAGTCAAGAAAGCAGTGGGGGAATGTCGAGGAGTTTGAGAAGCGAAATGAGCAAGAGAGATAGTAAAGTGTCACTAGAAAGCCAAAATTCAATACAGAGCTATGCGAGTCCCTCTAGAAAAGAAAGCATCGCATCTGTGTATTCAGAAACCACGACGCACAGAGGCTCTAGAACAGATAGCTTAAAAAGAGACAGCAGGATATCTTCCATAGATAGTCCGGCTTATTTCTCTTTTAAGCGAGAAAGCATAGCTGGACATGAAAGTCATCTAGGTTACAGGAATTCAAAAGGAGAAAGCATAAAGAGAGACAGCAGAATATCTTCAATAGACGTTCAATCATTTCAACCAGCAAAACGAGAGAGCAGACTTTCATCTATCGACAGCCAAAGCTCTTTAAGTTCTTCAAAAAGAGATAGTTGTTCTTCCACAGGCAGTGACAGAGAGACTATCAAATATAGTACAAACAGAGGAGGAAGATACAACATAAGGACAGACAGAAACTTTTCCATTGATAGTCAAGGGACGACTGTTCAAGCATTCCCGACAAGTCAAAGGAGAGAAACTATCGCTACCTCAACCGATCCACATTTATTAAACAGAGCTCAGAAGATGGAGAGAGAAGGAAAGATGGATGGAAGAAGGGAAGGTGGAAGCAGCACAGCAACATCTCCCCAGCCTTGTCGTCAAGTGGTAAGAGGTTTGTGTGACTTCCTTTTGATTGTCTTTTCTTTCAGTTGATCCTCTTTCATCTTTTCTTATCAAATACTCGTACTTCAAATATAACTCCCAAAGTAACACAGCTTGTTTTATGAGTTTCAATATCTTTTCTTTCCCCATTCTCACAACTAATCGATCAAAATAAAAGACAGGTATAGATGGTGTATGTTAGTTTCTTCTCATAGTAATAGTGCACGTATCCTTGAACATAATATTTATACAACGAAAAAAAGAGGCAGAAAAAAGTGACATCAAAATGTAACAACAATTTGTCTTTGAGTGTTCTTGTTGAAGATTGCCTGAAAAATCATTAAATATCAAGATTATTTTCAATCCTATTTACATTTACAATAAATACACAGTAAGGTAAGTAATTAAACTTTTCGGAGATTATACAAAACTTGTATAATCTCCGAAAACTTGTAAAATGACCGGTCCATAGCTCAGTGGTAACACTGCGGACTCTGAATGGGAAGGTTGTGGGTTCGATTCCCGGCGGAGCACAAAAAAAATTACCATTCATATTTTCAAATTTGCTCTTCGCCGGGTTGAACAATTCATAAAACCTTTACCAATGACCGGTCACCACAGGTCCATCCAGCCTTACAGCAACTGGGTCTTACTTGAGAATTGGCGCTTTGTAGCGACGACGATCAAGCTCGTAAAAAGGTCGATAGCTCAATTGGTAGAATGCTTGCAATCCATGCCGAGAGCAAGGGTTCGATCTCAAAGGTTTACTCAGCCTTCACAAGAAATGAGAACCAGCCCCCCCGGGAGCTGGGAAGCCCCCACTTCAACTGAAAGTGGTTGGTGTGAGGCCGGCCCCCTTAACTGTAAAAATAAATAGGTCCCAAAGCGCCACATGCGACCCCTTCGGGGATAACGCAGGCAAGAAGTTACACTATATGTGAAGCTTAGTTGCATTGCGTACTGTTGTTGGAGAACTTACATAATTCTCAATGCGTTTCGTTAGCAACGTAGCCAACATCTTCAGGAGACACTGAGAATGAATCATCCTCATTCGTCGTGCAGAGAGGGTGTCTCCTGGCTACCACACATTGGCTGCGTCTCCAACAATATGTCAAAAATGATGTAAGTTCTCCCATAAAGGTTTGTCTAATATCCAAAGAGTTTAATTACGTATCTGTGCAGTTATTGCCTATTTCTATCTTTAATCTAAGTTGCAAAGATATACTAACATTTGAAATTTGTATTAAATGCATTCCCATAAACAGACACGTATAAGCTCGCACTTACACATGCCGCATTTGTGCTGACAAATTAAAATCCAAACCTCAAATGAACATAAGCCCTGCAACTTTTGCCGACCTTCCCTGAAACAGAGGTGTCATTGTCAAAGTGAACCATTTTTTACAGTATGGATGGTTAGCCACATACCAACCTACAAGTCAAGCAATAACTTTATATAAATTACCTATCACTAACAAATATACACAAATGTTATGTATTGCCTTCCAGTACATAGCGTCGTTCTCCTACTTGGATGGCTCTGCGGGAGGCTGCTGGACGTCCATAGGCCCCGAGGGAGTGGTGAGCCAGGAGCGGGTGTACAAGACACAGGCCGTGATGGACCACGTGGCCAGCTTTCACCAGCACCATCAGCACCTGCTCAGCAAGCATGGGACAGCTAGCCAAGCCGAGTGCCTGAGGTATCGTGTCTTGATGCTTTCAAAATTGTGTGCGTTCAAGCAGACCTATGTATGTGCTATCAAGCAAACAGAGGCGTGCATCCCATACAGGCCCATGCGCCTAATAGGTAGTCAATATATGGTAAAAAAACATTTAAGCTCGATATTCAGATTTAAAGTTCAAAATTTTAATTTGATTGGAGCCATCGCCAGCACTTCTGTCAATTTCAAATGAGCTATTTTAAAGGAATGGGAGAAAATATTTATTCTGTAATGTATTTGCCTATACCCTATGTACGCGCCTGCAAGCAGACCTTTGTGCTATGGAGCAGACCAAACATAACATTGTTTGTGGTTCAACAGATGCAATCGGGTAATTCAAAATTATAAAACGAAATTGGGTAATAAAAAAGTGTCCCTAAAATCTAAATTATTCATTAATCATTCAAAGTAAAGTATAATCTTTATTCCAGAAACATTTGTCTCAACATGACGGATCCCATCTTTTCTCTGGATAACGGGGAAGACATTCCATCTGACGGAGGACTTCCTGCTATATCACATGAAGATGAGAGTCTGTATGCAGCAGAGGACAGTGTGCCTTACTGTCCCACTCAGCCTCTGGTGCATGACCACACTGTAGCCATGTACCCTGTCAACAAGGAGCACCATCACATAATGCAGGTGACACTAACAACTCTCTCACATGAAGAAGAGAGTCTGTATGCAGCAGAGGACAGTGTGCCTCACTGTCTCCTTCTTCTTCCCCTTCCATGTTTAAGACATTCTCATTGTTACATTTTTTTCGTCAGGCTGGATAAATCTTTGTCACCGGTCTTTTGGTAAGGGCAGATGAATTTTACTTCCCAGCATATTCAAAAAAATAAATGATAATTTTGTTGTGCTCTGCTGGGAATCAAATTCATGGTCTTCCGTTTAAAAGCCAAAAGCATTAACAGTCTAATTCATACATCCGTCTGGTAATCTGACCGGTCCGTAGTCTAGCTGTTAGCGCTTCAGACTCGTAAATGGAAGATGGTGGGGTTGAATCCCCGGGGAGCACAACAAATATACCATTTATATTTTTAAATATGCTCTTCGCTGTGTTGAACAATTCATATAAATACCTTTACCAAAGACTGGTCACCAAAGGTTCATCCAGGCTTGCAGCAACTGAGTCTTGCTTGAGAATTGGCACTTTCTATAGCGACGAACAAGCTCACATAGGGTTTATGCGGTGTGATTTACACAAAAAAACAGCGCTCACCAAATAAATCATCCGTATATTAATATTATTATTATTATTATCATCAACTCATGTAAGTTTTGTTATTCCAGATAATGCATCATGGTTGCAGCTGTGTCCTCTGGGAACAAGACTGCACCGGCTACCGCCTTGCCAGTGTCCATCTGCGCCTGGAGAGAGCCGGAGCACTGCTGACCTGGTGCAAGCCTCCGTGGAAGAGGACCAGCACCATGAATACAGGCAAGTTGGATACAAATCGTCCCCTTAGTGCTTGTTTGTATTGTTATGAGTGTGTGGTAGCATTAGTGTGTACGTGATTCTAATCATGCTGGTAGAACAACGCTCTAGAATCATCTACTATGCTTGAGAAATCAAGAACAGTACATAAATGTAAGCCGCAATCGTGTGCAGGGCAGAGTGTCGATTAAAACATTGAGCCATGAAGTCGAAAGCAAGAGCTAGAGATCAGTACATTGTAACTTGTGAACCAAACCGTGTAACAAAATTCTGTTAAAATAAAAAATTGCAGTTTAATGAGAAGACAATCCCGGTAAAATCATTTTAGCAGTTTTATATCCATCAGAGGTAGGTACCTAACATCACATGAGCAATGTTTGTATGTAACTTGAGCCAATGTATCTTCTGAAAACTGGAAATTAATTTAAAAAATAATAAAAAACAATTCTCAAATTATTGTGCTTTTGTTTTTTCCTTGGCTCAGATTGTGTAGAATGGCATTTCCATTTAAAGGTCATCTTTCAATCAAATGGTATACAAGCCATGCAAGCACTGGGGGGACGAAATGACAACAGTTTATAAGGATGAATCACAGATGGCACTGCTCTTACAAATAAACTGTCAAATTCAAATACTCCTAGAAAGCTGACCGGTCCGTAGTCTAGTGTAAGCTTCGCACTCGTAAATGGAAGGTTGTGGGTTAGAGCCCCGGCGAAGCATAAAAATTATACCATTTATATTTTCAAATAAAATGCTCTTCACTGGGTTGGCATATACCTTTACCACAGACCGGTCATCAAAGGTCCATCCAACCTTACAGCAATTGGGTCTTGTTTGTGCTTGGCGCTTTCTATAGCGACGACCAAGCTCGCAGAGGACTCAGGTGTGATTTACACAAAAACAGGACTCACCAAATGAATCATCCTAATATTATTATTATATCTCGCCATTGCTGAGAGAACTGCACTGGCTGAGGGTCCGAGAGAGGATAGAATTTAAGTTGTGTCTCACTGTACATAGGACCCTGAACGGCACAGCACCCCCATGTCTCGCTGAGCTATGTTCTGTTGATAAGCCTTCAAAACGACCATTAAGCTCTGCCCTCACTGCTGTCAACAAGGTCATAGTGCCCAAAAGAGCGAACACATTAAATTTTTCCGACAGGAGCTTTGCGGTGGCCGGGCCAGTTGTCTGGAACAATTTGCCCGTTGGTGTTCGCGCGAACCAGCCTACCACCACCTTCAGAAAGGGACTGAAGACACTGCTTTCTCCAGAAGCCATGGCGCCATTGAGATGGTCCTGGACCATTAAATGGCGCCACAGGAAAGAAATCATCCATCATCGTCATCATCATCATCTATTATTACTATTAAGCTCCTGATGCTCTCGGCACAAATTCAATAGGCAAAACAAATGTGATATCACACAGCCTGCTAGGGTTTTTTTTATTATTGATTGCTAAGATTCCTACTCACATAGACCTGTTACGTTCGCTAAAGAGAAAAAAAGTTGATTTGTCCGGTTGACAGGTGAGTCTTGTGGTATGTGTCAATGCCGTTAGCTACTTTCTTCTCCTTCAATATTATAACTCAATGACTGACTCCCATCAAAATATATTCTTAATAGTTGTGACTGATGTTTCAGGGGACCCTGGCAGTGAGATGAGTGGCTCGGCATCCAGCTCAGAGATCAAGCTGTCAGCAAACCCGGAAGAAGTGATGCCACTGAAGTACAGCTCCGAGCATGTGTACGAACCTGACGTCAGCATTGTAGCAGATGAAGGGTGAGCGTGACTTGTCTTTTCTCTCATGGACTGCAGACCTACACGGCTTAGATTGATCTTACTTAAAATCAGATTCTTTGCCTTTATGCCTTGGCAAAAAAGACAGCTTCTTTGTCATTGTGCGTTGTCAATAAAGACAGCTTCTTTGTCATTATGCCTTGTCAATAAAGACAGCTTCTTTCTCATTATGCCTTGTCAAAACAGAGAGCTTCTTTTTCATTATGCCTTGTCAATAAAGACAGTTTCTTTATCATTATGCCTTGTCAAAACAGAGAGCTTCTTTTTCATTATGCCTTGTCAATAAAGACAGTTTCTTTGTCATTATGCCTTGTCAATAAAGACAGCTTCTTTGTCATTATGCCTTGTCAATAAAGACAGTTTCTTTATCATTATGCCTTGTCAAAACAGAGAGCTTCTTTTTCATTATGCCTTGTCAAAACAGAGAGCTTCTTCGTCATTATACCTTGTCAATAAAGCCACCTTCATTGTATCTTTGCTTTTTAAAAAAGGCCAGGCTCTCTGAGCATACTTCTTCATTCATGGTTGTTTTCTTTGCATTCCAGTTATCTAGACCTGACCATTGTGAAAGACATGGTAATAGGTCCTGGGAGGCTGGAGACCAAGGATTGCCTGGATCTGTCGCAGGCCCTGAGGCGCAGTGGGCTGGTGACAGCCTGCAAGCCACAGGAACCAAGACTTATAGGGCTTGTGTATGGGACAACGCTGAGCCACAACAGGACCATATACCTGGTTATGCCCGAACAGACCTTCAGGTAAAAAAATAGTACCTAAATAATGATAATAATAAAATTATGTATTTATTTGGTGAGCACTGCTGTTGTGATATACATACCTCAATGCTTCTTGTTCATGCTATGATCTAGGGCAGGGTCAGCAACCTGAGGGCGAATATTACATAGGAGGTGATTGGGGGGCAATGGACCCATATAGCTCCCAGACATTGTGGCTGAAAAACCTGAACAAAGATTGAACATTATTGTAATAACAGTTGCTGATACTGTGATGTTGCAGGGTGTGGTGTGCTGGCTTACGCCTGGTTGTGCGCTCTTTGATGCGACAGGCCCGACTCTTGGACCAGTCTCTCAGCTGGGTGCGCTCCACCTATGTGAAGCTCTTCTACGAGGGAGGACGGTGCTGCGAGCCACTGGCTTCCCTGGCCATCAAGGTGCATTAACTTATGGAACTCAATCTACAATGATATAGTTTTTCTCGGGCTAGACCATGTTCTAATTGCAATAATTTTGTCTGCAGACGTTTCAATCCCTCGAGTGGGGAACATTTTCAAGGCTTGAAGCGACGGGGCACCTTTATCCTCCGTTTGCTTTTGGCAACTGACGGATACGGAGGATAAAGGTGCCCCGTCGCGTCGAGCCTTGAAAATGTTCCCCGCTCGAGGGGAACCATTGAACCCATTGAACACCGACCATGAAAGTGAAAGTTTAAAACTTAATCTACAATGTTTCATACAAGTCAATAAGAGGTCAATATAGTCAACACGTCCCCCCAGTGCTTGTTTGGTTTATCCGCCATTTGATTCAATGATGACCTTTCAATGAAATTGCCTTAAGAAGTTGCAAAGATGTATAAGATTTAAGATATATATTAAATGCATTCCCACAAGCAGACACATATAAGTTCGCGCTTAAACATGCCGCATGTGAACCTACAATATAAAACCCAATCTCAAATGAACATAAGCCCTGCAACTCTTGCCGACCTTCCCTGATACAGGGGTGGCATTGTGCAAAGTGAACCATTTTTTTACAGCATGGGTTGTCAGCTTCATACCAACCTATCAGTCAAAGAATGTGATAATGATAGTGAATATTGCTTCACAGGCTTTTGGAGGTCGGGACTGGAGTCTCGCAGGCCTCGTGGGTGCAAACACCAACAAGGGAACAGCGGAGGAGACCAGCACCGCTCTCAAACACATCTCCTACATCAAGTTCAAGGTCAGGGCAATATTTCATTACTTTCACTTTTCATTGCTGTCATAGAACGGCACATGACAGAACAACACGTGACATTACATCACAATGACAATACATCACATGACAAAAGATTACAATGACAAAACACCACAAGACAAACTATCAAAAGACAAAACATCACATGACACTGTTTTTGTGCAAACCACACCTCAAGAGCTCTCAGCAAGCCATAGAAAATGCCGATTCTCAAGCAAGACTCAGTTGCTGTAAGGCTGGATGGACTTTTGCTGACCAGTCTTTGCTAAAGGTATATGAATTTTTCAAGACAGCGAAGAGCATATCTGAAAATATAAATGGTACATTTTTGTGCTCCACTTGGATTCGAACCGGCGACCTTCCATTTACAGGTCTGAAGCGTTACCACTAGACTACGGACCGGCCCATACATAGTCAGTACTTACGTAACAAAATTAATGTCTTATTACAGAAACACAAGTCTACCTCTGAATTGAAGACGGGCTCTTTGATCAAGTCTGTGGGGCACACGTCAGGAGCTAAAAGTGAAGAGGACACCAACAAGCCATCTCCTCAGAGACACAGGTAATTAATACAAATATTGTTTCAGCAAGATGTTTAGGGAGTATTGTCTTTCATCGGTCACAGGCTGTTGAATTCCCTTTTTCCTTTCCCTTAAATTAACCTTCCATCATCATCATCATGAACTCGACAGCCGTGAGTGGGCCTTGGCTGAATTCAGGATTATCCTCCACTCTTGCCTGTCTATTTTCTTTGCTCTTCAACTACTTATGTCTGCCTTGGCTGCATCTGCGTTAACACCGTCTATCCAATAGGGTGATTGCAGTGGCAGGAAATATGCTTGAAAATGTAATTGTTGTGTAGAGTACATTTCATGGATCATAACCACATATTTTTTAAGTAGTAAAATTGACGACTTCACTGATTATTTTCTAAAATAAAATGCTGATAATTCAAGTCCGGCTAAAACACAGCGCTGTCAGCTAGCCAAGCCGTGACGTCACTGGATCCGCCAGGCTACCTGGGGGCCTTGGTGCAGTTCTATGAAATACATACTATCCGAAGGTCCAGTGACGTCACATCCACCTAAATAAAAAAATGTCCTGTTTTACCGGAAATTGAAAATGCGCAAATTTTAAAAAGCTATAATTTAAACCTACGCCAGATATTATTTTTTTTAAAACGCAAATACATTTTTAAAAATGTAGTCTTGTTTTATGAAATAAAAAAATATGAGAAATTACCCTAATAGGGTAATTTTAGTTCCTTCAGATTCGTGGTGATTAGAGGTTATGGTTTGTATCATTCATTCTAATTATATAACCAGTCCACTGCAAACACCCAGTATTGTTAATTGTTATCACTCATTGGTAGGTAAATAGTTGCGAGAATCCCCCTTTCGAATGTTGCAATTGAGTTCTCTGCTTTCTGACATTACCCAGGTGTCAGAGACATAAGTCAGGACTGGATTGATTCGTGTTCTGAAAACAATTAAACCTTCCTCCTCTTGTTTTATTTCAGGAATTCTTCATCAGCTCTTCTACTCTACAAAAGACAGAATCGTCACAGTTCTCTAACGAGTGCGTGTGGGAGTTCTCCTAATGTCAGGACAAAGTATGACGCTGGAAGGTAAACTACAAAAACAAACTAACTATGTACTTACTTATATATAGTACTAACTATGTATATACTTATAGATAGATATTTTCATAATCAATTATTTGTCTTCAATTTTATTATAGTAGATCTTAGAACAACTTACCTAATACCTAATAGTCAAACAACCATTTTTGTGTAAACAAACTGTGTAAAAGCCAACATACACGACAGAACTTCCAATCCGGCATCAAACTGGGCCATGTGAAAAGGTGCTAGTCTGTTCAATAAGCTTATGAACAATTGGCATAGACTAGTAACTTCTTTGTCCTGGCTGTTTCCTATTTAACTCCCATAATATTACATACATCTTTCTTAAATTACGCATCTAGAACTCGTGGTCCAGAGCCAACTGCCTTTCCAGTTCTAGATCCTTTAGGTGGTTCTTGACTGTAGACAGCCATGTTACTAGAGGCCAACCCTGCTCTCTCCTTCAATCTTTCAATTTCAAGGCCTTGTGTGCTACAAAGTCATTGTTTCTTTTGGAGATGTGTCCAAACTGATTTCTTTTTCAAATATAATACACAACACTTGGTGTGAATATAAAGCAATTGATTCTAATTTATCATTTCGACAGCCTCAAGCGTTTGGAGACCAGCGATGCGTACTGGCAGAGTGAGAGGAACACAAGATCTGGTTCATTCGGATTTGATACACGACTTGACTTCAAGGATTTCATGGAGCTCTTCAAATCCTTCAGGTAACACTTTTTATGTTGATCTTGGACCATTGAAATTGCCACTGAATTTGATTAAGAATGTAACAAATGTTGACTGATGTATTATTTTATAGACTTTGAATGACTCATGTAAATTGTAAAGATTAACATGTGCTTTATGTTGTTCCCAGTGTCTTGATGCGTTCAGATCTTAAAGATCTGTTTGACCAGCTTGCCATGCACAGATATGGCAAATGTTGTCTCAGTGGCGAAAAGAGCAGAAGTTCTCCGGAACTCTCTAGGAATAAACCAAAACCAAGAAGTGGTAAGAGACCATTAATGTTCATTTTTATTTAAAATCCTTAAATATTTAAAAACCAAGCTATCGAAAACTGATGGTGTTTTAGAACCCCCTAAACAATATTTATTATTTTACCCATTCCATCTGTTGAAGATCTATACTGCTATGTTTATTTGACTTCCCTGAAACAGGGGTGACATTGGCAAAGTGAACCATTTTCTACAGCATGGGTGGTCAGCCGCATACCAACCTATAAGTTAAGGAACCAGTATGCAAATAGTATGGGACCGAATATTGAACCCTGTGGCACACACCTCTCTTTTTCACAGGTTTGATGACTAGGAATGGTTCTCCTGAGCTGTCTCCCAGCTTTGATCCCTCTCGGCGCCGCGCTTTGTGGTCATTGGCTGCTTGCAGTGTGGTGAGACCCAGGACAGACACTGGTGAGGGCTCTCAGGCAGCTGCAGAAGAAAATACTACGGGAGCAGGGCGAGCACTAACTCTGGCAACACTCACCAAGTTCTGTCAGACTAGGCAGGGAGAAAACCTCAATGAAGAAGAACTAAAGGCCATTATACAGGTTAATATTAATATTGAAATAGCTTTGCTTTTTACTTACCTACTCACTAACCTAAAAATGGCTGGTTCATGTATCTAAGTGCCTCTCTGATAGTGCCATCTCTCAGTTGATGAATTTCAATATATGTTCTGTCACTGACAGGTTCTTTTCATACATTTACTTGTGAAGAAGGATGTGGCTACTTATTTACACAGTTAATCTAATATTTATTTTATAATCTAATACCCAAAAAGACCAGCACGCACTTGACATATTGAGTTTGTTGCTTGTTGTGATATAACTTAAACAGTGTAGGACCTAATATAGAACCCTGTGGCACATCTCTTTTTTTCACATGTTTGATGACAACGAATGGGTTTCCTGAGTGATCCCCCAACCTGGAAATCAAACCGACAATACCTTGCTGACCAACCACACCAGAATAGGATTTTTTTTTTAAAGTATTGAGTTTTATCATTATATTTAATCATTTTTCTGATACAATTGTCTTTTAGCGTAAATATAATTGGCATTGAATTCCTTTGTTTGTTGCAGCGTCATGAGCCAGATCCGGCCTTGCGGTTGGACAACTGCCTGTCATTTGAGGGTTTTGCGAGATATCTAATGGACAAGGACAACTATGCGTACCTGCCAGAGAGCCTGCCTAAAGGAAACCGAGACCCTAGGTGAGGAACCCTTTATATTCCTGGTGTAAACCCAAAAAAATAAGTTGGCAAGTAATCATTGAAGCTTCACAACTCTTGAATCATTCAGTTTCATCTTAGAAGACACTTTATGTCTAGTAAAATAATGTTACCGTGACTCAATAAGCGTCAATATGAAATTATTTATCTTTTTATATCCCCCATATGTGTAGTCCTATCTAGAATTTTATACCTATATTCTGTGATCTCGATTGGACTGAATAACAGATATATCTATACTTTTATGTTTATTTGATATGTTGTGTTGATTGCTTGTTCTGATAATATAATAAACAGTATGGGACCAAGTATTGAACCCTGTGGCACACCTCTGAATTGCATTTGTTCCAGCAGTGTGGAGGACAAGAGCTCAGAGTTCCAGTCCCCACTCAGCCACTACTACATTGCCTCCAGCCACAACACCTACCTCACAGGCCACCAACTCAAGGGAGAGTCCTCTGTGGAGCTCTACACGCAGGTCAGTCAATGTTCTCTTATGCATCTTGCCATGACGCTCACAACAACAATTCACAATCATTAACTTGTCTTTTATTTTGGATTCTGTACTCTTTCAAAACAGGGATACCACGCTGTTAATTATAATAATATTAGGATGATTTATATGGTGAGCGCTGTTTTTGTGTGAATCACACCTCAAAAGCCCTCTGCGAGCATGGTCGTCGCTGTAGAAACCGCCAATTCTCAAGCAAGATGCAGTTGCTGTAAGGCTGGATGGACCTTTAGTGACCGGTCTTTGATAAAGGTATGTGAATTTTTCACCCAGCGAAGACATTATTTGAAAATATAAATGTTATATATTTTTTGTGCCCCGCCGGGATTTGAACCCACAACCTTCCATTTATGAGTCAGAAGTGTTAACCACTAGACAACGGACCAGCTGTTGTTACAGCCACTGATGTATCTATAATAATACTCTATAATCTAAGTTGCAGTTGCAAAGATATATTACATTTCAGATACATATTAAATGCATTCCCATTAGCAGACACGTATAAGTTCAGATTTACACATGCCCCATGTGAAAATTCAACATAAAAACCCAATCTCAAATGAACATAAGCCCTGCAACTCTTACCTATCTTCCCTATAACAGGGGTGACATTGGCCAAGTGAACCACTTTTTACAGTATGGGTGGTCAGCCTCATATCAACCTCGTCGCATCGATGTTTGCAATCAATGAAACCAAGTGATTAAATAAAGAACGAAAATTTACATTTTCTTACAAATAAAGAGAAAAAAACACTTCAAATATTACTTTTCACTTTATTTCAAAAAATATTTTAACATCAAACAAACCGTTACAATTCAATTCTCGCATACCTGATTAGCATTCTGTAGCACACACACATACTTATGATAGATGTTAGTGGGTGGCGCTCCGCCTGTACCAGAACCTGGCTCTGAAGTCATCGCTGCACGTGAGGAAGGCCGGTGCAGAGTTGGAGTGGATTATGTATCTGGAATACGCAAGGAACGATGCATTAGAGCAGGGGGTGCCAAATTCAGCCCGCGAAAGGATTTGTTCCGACCCGTAGACGCCAGTAAAGTAACTGGGTTTTGTTTTAGATATTGAGAAAACATAATATATACATAAGTAAGACTCAGAGACACTTAAAACGTATGTTAAAAATGACAAAAACTGTTAATTTGAAATGTAGAAAACATTTCTCTGAACTGCTGAGACGCTCGCAATAATATCACGATGGCGGCCATGACAGGCCACTTTCTTGTCTACCAAACTACTAACAAGTTTATTGATACTGGTTGCTAAGTAACTTTTTAACCGCCCTATGCATATGAACATATGCAATACGTAAACTTTGAGCGTACCATTCTGCTACATCCCGTGTCGCGTACGTGTTTGAGAAAAATAATATATTTGAAAACTACAAACCGCCTGAGTTCTAAAGTCATGTCATTACAAATCTAGACAAGTTAGTTCCTCAAGGGCAGGCTAAGCGTTCAGTTGTTTCTTTGGTCTTTTTTTATAATACTCAAAAGTCAGGAGTACGTACATTGTGGTTTCGATTCTGACTGATTATTTTTTGCCTATTTCTCGGAAAATAACCTGACGGTAGGTGGGTTAAATTAAGAGTGTTTATTGTAGAGGAGCCGTGTGTCTCACCTGACAGCCCCATTGTGCCCCAGAGACATGAGCTGAGCGCGCGAGGCATTCCTGGAGTTCCAGGCGCACAGGGAGGTGGTGGCCTCGTCGGGAAACAGCACGTAGTCCTCCGTGTGGTTGAACACCGCCTGCGCCAAGTTCTCTTGTTTACCTAAAAAACATAATATATAATGCTATGATTTTACTGGATTCTCTTTGAATTATCCTGCAATTATTTATTTTAACAGAATTTATTTTACACGGTTTGGTTCACAATTTACAACATTTGATAATCTCTGCTTATTGGTCTTCATGCCAAAATGCTTAGAACAACAAATCGCTCTCCGAACCATTGCAGTCCCTTACTATAGGTACAAAAGAGTTCTTTCTTGCATATTCCAGATCATTCAAGTAATTTATTATTCATATTCCTTGACTTATAGGTTGGTATGAGGCTGACCACCCATACTGTAAAAAATGGTTCACTTTGCCAATGTCACCCCTGTTTCAGGGAAGATCGGCAAAAGTTGTGGGGCTTATGTTCATTTGAGGTTTGGATTTTATTTGTTAGTACGCATTCAGCATTTGTAAGCGCGAACTACACGTGTTGGTTTGTGGGCATACATCTGAGAGCTTTAAATGAATATATCCTTGCAACTTAGATTATAGATTATATAGATTTGATCTCTCGCTCAAATCAGACCGCCGTTCTATGTACCTTATAACTACCATCATGGATCATACTGGACTGTTCCACACACACTATTGTACCTGTACTCACGCACGTAGGTTCTCCAAGTTTGTAACAATATTTTGTACCAGCTGTACCCTGCCACCTTGTGGCAAAAATCACGATCAGTACTATGAGCACGGATCTGCGTTCCTGCACCCTGTAGGTTAAATCAAATTTTAAAGGTATAACAAACTAACCCAAAGACATATCAACTTATACAAAGGAATTTAAAGTATGCAGTCTTACCAGTTGTTCCCGCGCCAGTATAGGCAATCAGACATCGGCTGGTTGCCAACTCCCACAACTTGATCATGGAATCTTTGCCAGCAGACAGAATGTACTGAAACAATCAACAAAAGATAACACAAAATGAAAAATCACAACTTTACCCTTAGTACGAGTTGCAAAACTTGAGTAATGTAAAGTTTACGGCAATTATTAAAGAGGGATTTCCCCAAAAATCTGCCGTTTTTGTTTGTTTGAACTTGATTTTCTTCATCACTGTAACTCTTTTGCTAAGACCATAAAGTGTAAGAAACAAAAACGGCAGATTTTGGGAGAAATCACTCTTTAATATTTTCCGTAAACTTTACTTTTCTCAAGTTTTGCAACTCGTACTAAGGGTACAGTAAGTCCTGCGACAAGCTTCCTATCATTTTTTTGACGAGAATCTGTGCAACTTAACCTCAGGTGAGCTGGCAATTTTTAACCATTATTCAGCAACCAATCTCTTGGGTTTGATTTTACATATCTCCAAAGATACTTAACATTTCTCTTATCCATTTTTTATCTCAAAAGACAGTGAAATAAAGTGTTTCTTAGTGCATAATTTATAAAAAACGTCAGGAGTGACGTAATTACTGCAGTCTCATAAAATTATTATTACGAAAAAAACATTTCCTTCATAAAAATAGATTATAATCTCTTTGTTGGAAGTCACATAAGGCTGGTTCGGACAAGGCGAGTAATTTAGTCAAGTAACGAGTAATTTAGTGGCTAAACGTGTGCGAACCCCAACAATTTAGTCCAGTAGTTAAGTCAATGGTTTAGTCAAGCCGATCCATTTCATTCTATTTTTTCGGGCAAGTAGCGGCCCCGCCCACCGTCCGTGGGCGAGTATTGCCGAGAAGCCACGGAAAAGTCCGAGTCCGAAGAGCCACGGAAAAGCCCGAGTCCGAGTCGAGTTTATTAGCGGCCGCGCCATTGGCCGCTAGCTCTTGGCGGGGAAACGGAAATGCAAGAATGGCGGCAATTTAAATTGGCTACAGTTTGAAAAGATAATGCCCGTTTTCAGCAAGAATATTTAAAGATAAAGTGCTGTTTAAAAATATTTAAGTACTTAAGAACTTCTTATATTTGCGAGCCCGATGTTCCGCTCCGTAAACTTAGCGACCTGTCAGTGAGGTTATGTCATGTTTAAACTGTAAATAAGTGGATATGCACACCGATATCCTTGGTTTTTTAGAAACTCTTGAGAATATAGAAGTTGCTAGGACTTATCTACGTCCAAAAAGTTTTGAGAAAGGTAATTTTTTTTCGATAAGAATAGTATGACATCGATTTTTGGTGCGGATATCAGCTGTCAAAAATACAATCATGTAGCTCCTTGCTGACAATAGAGCTGTACAAATATAGTTTTGGTAAAGATGTTGTGGAAATAACTATTATCGTCCATGAATTTATTACGTATTTAAAAACATCGATCTTTTACATTGATCGATGTTTATAGGTACCTACCATAAATTTGTCATATCACAGGCCTTATGATATCCTTCAGATGGATTGTTACTTATTGTTTTGTACAGAAACAATTCAGTGACACACGGGGATAACTAATTAGAGGCATTACAATTTTATGCCACTGTAAGCCATCAACTGGTATCTGTGACAGACGTGAGAGGCGTATGTAGCAGGATTGAACAAGTTTCTCGCGGTCAGCCTCTGAAAAGTTGAACCATGTTTCTTCTTTAACTTGATAATTGATTGGTGACCGCCGTGTATTTGAAAATGCCGATTTTACATGTCGAATATTGATGTTAATTGTCAACAACGAAAAACGCAACAGAGAAATGCATCTGAATGCAGCTGCAGACTAGAGCCGTATTATAGTGTGTGCATACAAAATATACTTTGTACACATCATTGAAAAGATAAAAATTCAATTAAAAAATAATGTTTGCAGCGTAAATGGTAGATATTATTATAAACATCAAATAGTCATGTGTTGTTTTTATTTAAAATGTATATTATTTTATAAACCATAAAATACATTTCGAATTTACAAAAGTCGAGTTTCGAAGTTGTTTGCTAAAGAGGCTCCTAGCTAGGTGGCCGGGCATAAATCAGTTAATATTACCAAACCATAGCCAATTTAAAGGGCTTTGTAATAACATGATTTTAATACTCAATTAATATTTTCAAACTGCAGCCAATTCAAATTTTCCGCCATTATAGAAAGGGCTTTCTGCAGCCAACTTCGCACTTGTGTACTGTACTGGACCGTAATGCGAACGCTTCACGGGCGAGTAGCGCCCCGCCCACTACTAAATTACTCGTTACTTGACTAAATCAGTGGCCTTGTGCGAACTAGCCTTTAGGCATTTTCGGCACAGACATGTTAGAGATCAATGACCCCTTGGAATATAAACAAAACATTTCATTGTGTGAGTGTGAGTGCATTGTAAAGGGATTTAGAAAATCAACTTTTTTTACAGATTTTTTTCAAGGTCAACTATTTTTTTTTTAAATAAACACCAACAAAAATGAATGATTTGAATTTTTTGATAGGTAGTTGTATCTTTTAAGGAAATTTTAAACAATATTTTTTATATTTTGTATGGTTTGTGTACCTATTAACACTGTGAAAATTCATATTCAATAATTTATTTAGTTTAAGGATTTAAATCAAACACTGTTCTATATTTTTTATCTTATTTAAGTATGTGTAAATACTAAAAACACCGCGATAAGTACATAGAGCGTGGATCCGCGTTCCGGCACTCTGGAGGTTAACCATCAAAAGAGCACTCGGCCTTGTGTATGCTGTAATGGATCCTCAGTCTTTACCTTGTTGTTCCTCGTGAAGCAAACAGAGCTAACTTCTGCCCCCTCGTGCGCTGCGGTGAACACATTGATGCAGCGGTTGGAGACTCCGTCCCAAATCTTGATGGAGCCATCAGCTCCAGCGGAGACAAACATCTTGCCATTGGAGGAAAACCTGGAGACAGAACAACCAATACATAATGAGCAATTACTTGGGCCCGGTATTTTCAACATTAGCTTATGTGACATTTAACTGATAAAATAAACTATCCACACGATTGGCATAAGTGCTAATCTAATCTAATCTAAGCTGCAAAGATATATATCATTTAATTACACTAAATGCATCCTTTTCATTTAGTATAAATTGCTATGCTAACGTTGAAAATACCTGACCTTACTGATTATTTGTTAGGCCAAAAATAACATTTTTGACTACAGCAAATTTTATTGATTTGTCACAGCCAAATTTGCATGTCAACCACCATTCCTTTCGGTCCTTGCATACTTCTTTCACTGCTTCATTCACTAATCTTTTTCATGCATTGTGTTCCTTGACTTATAGATTGGTATGAGGTTGACCACCCGTACTGTAAAAAAAAAAATCACTTTGCCAATGTCAGCCCTGTTTCAGGGAAGGCCGGCGAGAGTCGCAGGGCTTATGTTCATTTGAGATTGGGTTTTTATGTTGTAAGTCCACATGCAGAATGTGTAAGCGCGAACTTATGTGTGTGGGAATGCATTTAATATGAATCTTAAATGTAATATATCTTTGCAGCTTAGATTAAAGATTGTAGTCTCCTTTTGTTGTGACTCTGAATATCCCATTTGTTCCCTATTTCAGTAATTTGATCCATCCATACATTTCTTGCTCTTCTCCTCTACTAGGGCTGGAAGTCTCATCACCACGGTAATTCTTCCCTACCGAATATTGGTAATATTTGTATGAAGACTAATCAGCTGTTCACTTGCGGCCATCTTGGATTGACAGGTCTTTATACAAATATTACCGATATTCGGTAGGTAAGAATTACCGTGGTGATGAGACTTCCTGCCTAGGATGACGATTCTACAATAAAAACAAATAGGACAATACCTGAGACAGTTGACTTGCTTGGTGTGCTGGTGGTCTGGGAAGGGGCAGACAAAGCACTGGCCCGTGGTGACGTCGTACAAGCGGATGACGGGATGCGAGGTCGCGGCAAGGACGTGGTCCCCCAGGGGGTGGAAGGTCACACAGCGGACAGGCTCAGCGTCCTAAACCAGCAGTAAAATGGCTCTCCATATCAAGTGCAAGGGCAGACAACTAATTGCTCTTGAGACTTTGGAAATTCATAAACATAAAAATTGTAATTCTTATAGTTCGGTCTAACTAATCTAATCTACTTCACTTTGCCAATGTCACCCCTGTTCCAGGGAAGGTCGGCAAAAGTTGCAGGGTTTATGTTCATTTGAGGTTTGGATTTTAATTTGTAAGTACACTGTACACATTCAGCATTTGTAAGCGCGACCTACACGTGTCTGTTTGTGGGCATGCATTTGATATATATATATATATATTTTTTTTAAATAGATTTGTGGAAAGGAATGCAATCCACCAACCTATTTTACCTGGCCAGTTGTCTTCATGCGAAAGCAGAAGCTTGTGTGCATGCAACGGCATCTGTTGAACCAGGGTCGAAATTACCGTCGCGGGATTCGAACCAGCGTTATCCGGTTCCAAATAACCTGTCTTGATCCCCGCGGCTATAACACCGACACCGATATGAGCTTTAAATGTTAATATATCTTTGCAACTTAGATTATAGATTATAGGGGACCAGCATTATGTCAACCACTTCAGTTGAAGTGATTTGGCGTGTTTCTCATGAGAAGGGGCTGGTTCTCATTTCTTGTAAAGGCTGAGTTCACCTTACCGGTATTTATTTGGGTTTGAAGTGAACAACGAAACGGGAAATCATTTCTGACACCCTCGATGGGGATTGGACCCTTGCTCTCAGCATGGAATTTAAGCATTCTACCAACCGAGCCATCAGCCGGACTTGTATGGATGTATGGAAGATCCAAGAGCACCTATTTCCTAGATAGAGGGGAATTGGCAATATGTTTTACATTAGGGGTAAATGAATAGAAGTTGGTGTTACTGTAATGGTCCTGTGCGCCTTCTTGACAGAAGCCTTGGTGATGTCAAACAGCTTGATGGTGTTGTCCCGGGAGCCACTCACTAGGATCTGCTCTCTGGGATGGAAGTCCAGGCACGTCACCTCGTCTGTGTGGTCGTATCTACCAACCAACAAAGATTTCACATCACAATGATTCCAATGGAATGTAGATATAGTTCATTTAAATTAATGCCAAGTAACGATGGTAATTTTAACATGATTGCTGTAACCAGAACGAAAAGACTAACAATGTCCTGATGACTGGATGTCCTTGGGTTTCTCTTCCCGGATCCATCTCATCGGGAGCCGACTTCGCTAGCATCCTCTCTACGTCCAGAATCTGTAAACAAAATCCAATCAACAATGAAACGTAATGAGCAGAGTACTTAATACTGGTGAAAACATAGATGGAAATACAGTGGAACCTCTCATCCCGAGCATAATTCATTCCAGAATCTCGGTCGTTATATGCAGAGGCGGTTTCTATTAACGTGCATCCGTGCAGTGAGCTGCCTAGATTTTGTAATAATTTTAGCAAAAAAATGTATACACTTTTAATAAAAATATATCGTGTGGAAGATGTGTTAAAAGATCGCTGAAGTAAAAAATCACTAATAATTATACGAAGCGCCTGATAAGCGCAAAGGACCGCTGTCATACATAATATTATAGTATAATTATTATACTTCTCGGGGCATATCGCTCAATGCACAGAGATCTTGAAAAACTTCCATACATATTATGAAAAACTGTCGAATCCGTGGCTGTGAGAGAGATAGCAGATCAATCATAGCTTCTGTAACGCGGTAGACAAAGATGGCAAACGCCTTGCTACGTGCAACACCCAAATATTATGAAATAGTCGACGTGTGTTGACATTATATGAACAATGAACAATGAAACCATCATAAGTTAGACCCTCCGCACACTAGACGACAGGCGACAGCGACTTGTCGGCGCGAATCGGCGATCGGCGCGACTCGGCGACAAGTCGCTCCCCCAGTTCTTGTTTATCGTATACGCCAATCTAGTCAAATATGACTTTTTCATGCAGTTGTCTTAAGAATCAAATTCTACACAATCTGAGCTAAGAAAAACCGTAAAACTCGATAATGTGAGGGTTCTTTTAAATATTTTTTAAATAAATTTCTTGTTTTCATAAGACACATTGGTCCAGTACACATGCAAACATTGCTCATGTAAAATTTTCTCAATGGCGTATACGATAAACAAGAACTAAGGCAGCGAAGTGTGCGGAGCTTTGAACAAAATATATTAAAACTGTCGGCCGCAGCCTGTCGTCTAGTGTGCGGAGGGTCTTACTCTCCTTAGCATTTTAAAGAAAACATTGGTTATTACAATGTTGATTATAAATAATAATTGCCAAACTGGACTCTGGATGATTCACATCCGTTCAGTTGTTAGTTGACGTAGAGATATACAGTCATCGGTTGGCCTTTGATTTTGCGGGAATATTTTTTACATTCTTTTAAAAATCATCGTAAATTCATTACAAGATTGTTGTTAATTAATTTTCTGACTATGAATTTCAATAATAAAGCAGACGTGGACTTAATAAAAAAAAATTGTTGTTCTTTCAAACAAAAATTGTTTAACAATGTAAAGCTAAATCTAAAACAGTGAATAGGGTATTTAAGCATCATGGCTGTGTGGTTGTGAATGGTTTTTTTCTTTCCGTGTCGTATAATTTGTGGTGAAAAATCGTGGAGCGAAGATGTGTCATGGATCTCGCTCACCTTACTGAGTAAGTTAAACATCATGCACTTTCGTAAACTCACATTGAGCATGTAATGCCTTTAAATTAATGAGGCCAAACAGATCTTCCACAATGGCTTGATGTTGGTTATAGAGAATCAATCAAAAATTTCAATGATAAAGTGCATGAGAACAGATTAATTATACCTATCTGGAACAATTTATTTTGTTAAATTTTGTGCTGTTGTGCGGATGGATTTCCATTTTAAATAACTGTAAGTACGCGCTTAAATACATATATTCGTTATGAAAAATAACGGGTGTAGGTATGTACTCATGTATAGCTTAATAAAACATTATATATGTACGTATTTCTTACAATTTCCATTCAAATCAAATTGGAAAATAAAAGAAAAACTATAATTGCAGAAATTATGAACTGCCAAAAGTTTTATTGACGAGCCGCCTCTGGTTATATGAGACACTCGTTAAACAAAACTACTTTTTCCAAAGAAATCAATTTAAAACACGATAATGTGTTCCATGCGAAATATACTTTTTTAACGTTTATTCAAATAAAATTACGTGATTTTCAATTGTTAATGATCGTAACAACCTGAATAAAAACATTTTTGTAAATCGAAACTAGCTTATTATTTATTATCGTTGATGTAGATCGACTGTAAGAGCGCTAGATCAGCTATGCCTACACCACCTTTGTGCTTTTCAATGATTTTATGTTTCATTTCTACAGTTACTTTTATTCTCTTATGGCTGTCTTCTTGTGGCTTTCTCTTCGGGTACATTTTAGCAAGCGTTATGAAGCTTAGCACAAAAAAATACAAAAAATGTCAAAACATAAGTTCAGAAAAACCCCTTTCCCCTTTCTACGTCACTCGTTATGCGAAGTGTCGCTCATTAAGGAAGCAACCGGTCCGTAGTCCTGTGGTAACAGTTCGGACTCGTGAATGGAAGGCTGTGGGTTCGAATCCCGGCGGAGCACAAAAAATATGCCATTTATATTTTCAAATTTTCTCTTCGCTGGGTTGAAAAATTCATAAACCTATACCAAAGACTGGTCACTAAAGGTCCATCCAGCCTTACAGCAAATGGGTCTTGCTTGAGAATTGGCGCTTTCTACAGTGACGACCAAGCTCGCAGAGGGCTCTTGAGGTGGGATACACACAAAAACAGTGCTCACCATATTTGGTCATCCTATTATTATTATTATAGCAATTTTTTCAAGTTTTTTTGCTTGTTATGCGAATTACTCGTTAAGAGAGGTTCCACTATAATAATTATGTGCTTAACTATAATAACAGGCGCGCGCAGAGGATACAAATAAATACACCCTGCCTGAGGCCCCTGCTGGCAACAATTGTCAGTGTCAGGTGTTACCTTGATGCTGGCGTCCACGCTGCCCGTGGCCACCAGTTGGCCACAGCTACTGAAAGCCCCCGCTCTGCACGCCTGCTTGTGTGACGTCACATACGCAGTCTCGTACAGGGCGGGCTCCGGGGCCAGGCTCGACGCGTCGGACTCAAACTCCAAATCTACACACATTACAATACGTTTACATCATCGACATAAATACAATTTGCCGAATCAATAACAATTACAATTTAATTGTACTTTGAAGCTTTCACGGCCGGTTTGATTTGACATAATATTAACTTTTTCCGGGCTGTGTAGCCGTGGTGTGGTTGTTTTTTTTGGTTGGTTTGAAGATCGAAGCGCCTGACTAATCTCTAATAATGCCCATCGAAGCAATTGGTGAAACTGCACGGAATAAAACCAACCTGTACCCTTAGTACGAGTTGCAAAACTTGAGAAAAGTAAAGTTTACGGAAAATATTAAAGAGTGATTTCTCCCAAAATCTGCTGTTTTTGTTTCTTACACTTTATGGTCTTAGCAAAAGAGTTACAGTGATGAAGAAAATCAAGTTCAAACAAACAAAAACGGCAGGGGAAATCACTCTTTAATAATGGCCGTAAACTTTACATTACTCAAGTTTTGCAACTCGTACTAATAATAATAATAATATCAGGCTACTAAGGGTACAGACCACGGCTACACAGCCCGGAAAAAGTTATTACTATGTCAAATACAATTTGTATATTCACTCTCTTTATTTACTGATCTAGCACCCCTACCATCAGGTTGCTTTCAGAGAAACAGGAAAAAAATAATCAGGAATCGAAACCACAATGTACGTGCCCCTGACTTTTGAAGAGTATGTATGAAAAATTACAAACAGTCAAACAAATAACCGAACACTTAACCTGCCCTTAAGGAACTAACTTGTCTAGACTTGTAATGACGTGACTTTGGAACTCAGGCGGACGCCAGGTGGTTTGCAGTTTTCAAATATATTATTTTTTCTCAAGCGCGTACGCGATACGGGATGTAGCAGAATGGTACACTCAAAGTTTGTGTATCGCGTACGTTCATATGCATAGGGCGGTTAATTCCATATCTTTAGTTTTTATTATCATCATTTCAAGTTCATGAACCTAGGGTGGAAGTTTCAACGGCCATCGGTAGATATTACCTTATCTATTTGAAGATAGGGCAGAATAAAGCATGGCGGCGCCTGAACAGCTGATTGCGCAAGAGAGAGAGTATGGCAGTACTATACCTAGACCAGTGGTTCCCATGAGGTGCTCGCCAGCCGCGATGTTCTGCTTGTCTTTGATGTCGGGCTCATTCTGCAGGCCCACAGTTACAATGTGCATCAGCCTACAATCATTATAAAATAGCACTACAATACAATACTTAAAATCACTTGAAACAGTTTGTCGAAGGACCGGTCTGTAGTCTAGTGGTTAGTGTTTCGGATTCGGGAGGTCGTGGGTTTGAATCTTGGCGGAGCACAAAAAATATACCTTTTATGAAAAAAAATTTAAAGAAAATAAACACTGTTTTTTTTTTTATTTGTTAGAAAAACAAACAAAAATTGAGTGTGACCGGTTTCGCCCTCTTGGCCATCTTCAGATTAATTGAGACAAAAAAACGAAAAGTAGAATCAAACAGTGTTTATTTTAATTTTTTTAGATAAAGCTCTATTAAGTTTCCGCTGAAACATTTCATAAATTGTACCAATTATAATTTTAAATATGCTCTTCACTGAGTTGAACAAATTTAAAAATTCATACACCTTTACCAAAGACTGGTCACTCAAAGTCCATGCAGCCTTACAGCAACTGGGTCTTGCTTGAGAATCGGCGCTTTGTAACAACGACCAAGCTCGTAAAAAGTCCGGTCCATGGCTCAGTTGGTAGAATGTTTGCATTCCATGCCGAGAGCAAGGGTCCGATCCCCATCGAGGGTGTCAGAAATGATTTCCCGCTTCGTTATTTAATTCAAACCCAAATAAATACAGCCAAGGTGTACTCAGCCTTAACAAAAAATGAGAACCAGCCCCCCCCCCCCCCCCCCCCCGGGATAATGCAGACAAGAAGATGCACTATATGTGTAGCTTAGTTGTGTTGCGTATCTTCATTTGGAATAAGGTTTTTACCTGTCGCTGGGAGGACAAGCGGGTTCGGCATGCACTAGGGCCGACAAACTGGCGGCAACACTCTGATGGCCATCGTAGAAAAGCTGACTGCGACATAAACAATGGAAGCACACAATACAATTTTAACATTCTGCTGTTTTAAGCCGGTTCTACTTATTAAAAACTATGGTTTATTTATTTTATAATCTTTCATTTGATACACAGCTAATCTATGGATTATTGGTTTCTTTATATGGAAAAATCACTTTAAGTGGCGGTTGAACCATGGATTTACTGTGTGTGAATAACAACGTTAGTTTTTAAGTATTTTGTTTTGAAAATTCAGATCATTTGAAAAATTCACAAAAAAAACACACGTTTAAAACGAAAGAAACGCAACAGTACACATATTTTGGTACATACAAACAATTTGTGAATGTATTAGACATTAGAGAGATACAATTAAGTAGAATGAACATTTTAAGGTTAAGATGAAACCGGCTTTTCAAAATACGTTGAGCTCTTACCTGATCATTAGCCTGTATAGTAGTTCTCTATTTTTTACGACATTTCTACTGTCAGCGTCGCTTGCGTCTTTCATTTTTGATAATAAATAAAACTTTGTTTAATTTTATAGATCGCCTTGACGTTTCTTGTCAAATATTGTGAAATAATAATAATAATAATAGCCAATAGCCGTAGACAAGACACGCTTGAGGAAAGCGATCAATAAGGCTGCTGCGTGCGCAGCGTAACTGGCTGGGTGTATTATTATATATACCTACCGAAGCCAAGCCCTTCGACATGAATAAATTAATTGAAAGAAAAAAACATAAACGAACAGCTTGTATTTTTAAAAAAGAAACCAATATATTTTATTAAAGTAATGACAAGCATAACACAACTTTTTCAGAATGGCAATAATTTTTCGCGCTTTTCTTGCCTTTCTTTTTTTACAAGAGCTGTGAGCGTTCAAATTTAAATCCCCTACATTTCTTCAATATTAAGTCAACTTTTAACTTGAGAAATATTTCTTAGATAGAAAGTGGGTAAAAACTGCCCTTACAGAATAACCATAAAACGTTTCAGGACGCACTTTATTTAGCAAAACATTATTCTTTAGGTCCTTCTGACTGGCTGTCGGTGTGTGGAGCTGGATTGCTGGGATGGAGACGATGGCAGTCCTGTTATATACCATGGCCACACCTTCACAACCAAGATTCCCTTCAGACGTGTAGCAGAGGCCATCGCAAGAGCAGCGTTCGTGGCCTCAGACTTACCACTGATACTCAGTGTGGAGAACCACTGCTCACCGCCACAACAAATAGTTATGGCGCAGACTTTCAAGGTCAGAATACTCAGATATAAGTATTTCATTATTTTTGTTTGGTAAATTTGTTGATACTGCTGAATGAAATAGGGATCTTGTGCTTCTGCCAAATCACTGTCTCAGATTCTTGAACCAAGATGTTCTTCTTCGACCTGGATCTCATCTTTCCTGATTCCTTCCTTGTATGACGAGATGAAGGGGCGAATACTTTTCATTTTTCAGTTCGCGCTTACACATCCTGTATGTGTAGGTACTTAAAAAATGAAACAAATATCACATGAACATAAACCTTGCAACTCTTGCAGCCTTTCCCCGATTTAAAAAAGTGAACAAATTGTAGAAGATTGGCAAAAGTGAACAACTTATTGGCTATACTCCCTCCAAACAAACATTAAATGAGGTCGGAACATTTCTGAATCTGGAGTTTTTTTCTTGGCAAGGAAACACCAGTCTTTTATGGAACTACCGTCCTTAGCAAATGACTTTTTCATAAAAAAAAAAAGTTAATGTTCAATAATGCAGGCCTAAGTTGACGAGAGCTCTAGAAAGTGAATAAACAAACATGCAGATGTTTAACATTTATCTCATATTTTCTGTTATCTTCACTTCATAAATGATTCAACATATTTTTCTATCCATTCATGACTCTTAATATTAGAATATTATTAAATAATACTCTTAGGCGGTGTTTGGAGATGCATTGGTGACTTCGTTCCTGTTTGAAGAAGATGCTTCTCCATGTCCCCGCTTGCCTGCGCCTGCCAAACTCCTCAGGAGAGTTCTTTTGAAGAACAAGAAGCTACCACCGCCTCCTCCACAAGCATTCAGGTAATTCCATTGATAATTTAAAAGAGACAAATCATGCATAAAAGTAAGTTATTTTATAATTGTTTATTCCAAAATCACATACTTACATAATTGAAAAGTATGTGAATGAATACATTAAATAAAAACATTATTTCTAATTATAAGTAATAACTTATGAATCATCACGTTTTTGAAGGCAGTCTTTAGTCTGTGCGTCAAACAGTAAGCAACACATAAACTTTTTAATCTCGATCTGTTTTAGTTCCGTCAACTTTTCAAGTTCGTCTTTTAGAAATCTGAGAAATTTATCATTGTTGGTGATCACTTCGTCATCTTCGGCTTTGTCAGATAACTTGGATAAAGAAGCAGAAACATCAGGAGAGTTGCCACTGTCCATATCGTCAAGATGACTCTTGTCTTCTTCACTTGTGCCGGGTAGGGATAGAATGTGAGAATCGTTTTGTAAGTCGACTTGAGGAATGTCTTCTATGGCAACAGATTCGGTGATATCCGATGGGGAACCGCTTTCCACTACAATCAGTTCTATCTGTACGTTGTCTTGTGACTGGAGTAGTTCAGTCATACATGTGGATTGAATATTATCGTGCTCAAGTTTAATTTGCTGAAGATTCAGTTCTTCCATATGTGACGCAGATCCCACTGTATGCACAGGTGAACCATATTCAACTTTTACATTATTTCTTAAAGACATTGTTCTTGGAACGTAAGTGGATGCATTCCGTTTATAACTTTTGTGCGGACTTCTAGATTTAGTAAGCTGCTGATATTCAGATCTTTTGGATTTACTTTTTCTGCTTTTTGGGCTTTTGACTTCTGGTTTACTCTTCCTGTAATCTGGTTTCTTGACGACATGCTTATCTAGAATGCACTGCTTGTACAAATCCCACAATGTTCCTTTGGCTATTATGACATCATTTTCACCAAGCTCGTCTGCAGTTATTGTTGAAATCACACTAGTTTTGTTAGAATTACTTGCTTCTTCCACATTGGAAGATTTATTATTGACTCCACTGTTTCTTCTTCTAGTAGTATTTGTTTCCATCGGCATTGAGGATATGTTGTTTAAGTTGTCATCAGCAATGACAGAATCATCTTCCAGATACTCTTCCGTACATTCACTTCTAATCGAGGTACTTTCAATGTCAGTACTGGTTACTAGTTCTTCCCGGGGATTTTCCAAATTGCATGAGTTTGCAACTATATATACTGTTCCATTTTCTGAGCACACAGTTTCTGTCGAGGTGCTTTCATTCCATAGTAAATGCTCACTGGCGAATTGGTGAATGCGGATTTGACCAGAATCTGAAATCATAAACAAAAATAAATTGCAAAAAGAAAACAAGATATTGGAGCAAAGACTGATTAAAAGAATGAGATGTAAAGAATGTTAGGCCTTGAAATATTGTGTTAATGTTGAAATAAATTTACGAATACTAAGATATTTTTGTACAGCTACCCGTACCTTGGTCTTCCTCACTAATGTCAGGCAGCTGTAGGTATTGTATTTTGTTGTGCCGAGGCAGTTCCTGTTGGCTCCTATGTGAATACCCCACAACTCCTGAGGACACGCTACTTTGGCACTCATATATGTGCGCCTGGGATGTCTTGTTGTGAACATTTCTAGGAGAATCGTTCACAATCTGGATTTTCACCCAGTTTTCAATATCATCGCCCATCTGGAAAAAAAAATTCCATGAAAGGACCTGAATTTATGGTCAAAATCAGTAAAGAGCTGATAACTCTTTATATTTAGCGCTTAAGTGAAATAAGATCATCTAAAAAAAGCTTAAGAAATACATATCGAAAGTTTTAGTCTATCTCTCTATAATCTAAGCTGCAAATATATATTAACATTCAAGGCTCATATTTAATGTAAGCCCACAAACGGACACATGTACAGTGGGTTGCCATATTAATAGGGACACTTGTGAAAAACGTATTTATCTTACTTTGGTATTCAGAAAACATATATTTTTATTATAAATTGTGATGTTTTTGTTATTTAATGACAAAAACACTTTATTGGAAACATTTTGACACCGCATTTCTTGTTAATTGTCATTTATTTTGATTGCTATATCATATTAAAACATTTTTGATGAAAAAATCGATATTTTGTGGCATTGCCTTAAGCTGCGTTGATGGCTTATATGAGTCGTGGCATGCTCTCAATGCAATTTTTGTGCACTGGATTTTATCTCAGAGGTATGATACCACACCTGAGTGAGGGTTTTGATGAGCTGCTGCTTGGTTGTGATCACCTCCTGAGCAATCGCCTTCTTCGTGAGCTCCCACAGGGTTTCGATTGGGTTCATGTCAGGGAATCCCCTGGCCAAGGTAAAATCTGCAGATTTTTTTTCAGCCAGAAATGCAGTGGCACTACTGGTTTTATGGAATAATGCGGAAGTATGCATAAATATGTACTCTTGGCCATCAGGGAACCATTCTCCGACTTCAGGTAGCAGTCAATTTTTCAGTATTTGTCTGTACTGATCCCGCTACATGGTCCATTGCTTGATGGGGAAGTGACCCATCCACTTGGAAGCGATGATTGATCACAACCATGATACTGGTAATCTGTTTGATTGATTTCAAAAGGCACTCCTTATGGAATTTCTCTCCCAGGTGCCATTGAACGGATGATGAATTTTTAACCAAAATTTGAAAAATGGCTTCATCAGAGAAGCACATCCATAAAAGAGATAATCACGCATTAGGATTTTTTAATGGGTTTAAGCCCATAAAAATATCAATCACCTAACTTCTGCCCTCATTTGTAGTCATGTGGTGATGTGCTTTGGCCCATTGCTATCACTTTTTCTTCATGGCTACCAAAAGGTGAGTTTTCGCAGCTCGACCATGACCAATGAGTCTCTTGTCAGCCAGCCTCCTCTGGACTGTCTTCTAAGATATTTCAAGACTTTCTTCCTTGATTATCAAGGTGAGACGAGACACACTTTTTTTTCGATTTTGAAGACAGCTATCTCTGATTTGTTGGTCAGTACGACGTGTGGTGACTCGTTTTTTGCTACTTTTTCCAACCTCATGCAAGATTTTGATGGTTTTTTTCTAAATTTTGTTTTAAAAACACTTCAAAACACCTACAATGTCTTTTATATCGCCTAAAAAATGTTCAGTGTAAAAAAAAAAAATTTACTTCCTCATATTTTCTAGGAGTCGGGTCTTAGGACCCGTCCATACTGAAAAAACACTATTTTGTTCCTCAACCTTGGAGAACTCTTAATTTTAATTAGTAATGATCAAAAAACTAAGTAAATCTAATACATAGTTAATATTTACTTAAGTTTTTGTATAAAAATGCCGCTAAAATTCACTAAATTAATTGTAATGTATGTTTACTTATGACGCTCTCGATCGCTCGTTTTCACAAAAATGATGACGGCATGGGATCAACCTTACATTTTTTAAAGGTGTGAGACTTTGCATGTGTTACTACGTTTTAAATGAGTCAGTAGTGCTACCAGTAGTAAAAATAAAAAAGATTTGGCCATCACATGACCGTTATTTAGAAGTAATAGCAGTGTAAACACAAAAAATACGAAATATTTGAAGTGTCCCTATTAATATGGCAACCCACTGTAAGTTCGTGCCAACACGTTCTGCATGTGTGCACTCAAATAAACAAAACCTCACATGAACATAAACCTTGCAACTCCTGCCGCCTTTCCCAGAACCCGGGGTGGCATTAGCAAAAGTGAACCAATTTTTACAGCACGGGGGGTCGGCCTCATACCAACCTATCAGTCATGGAGCACAAAAATTATTAATGATTTACAAAAATAACTTTAAGAAACAACTTGGAAATTAAAATTTAAAAATTTAATGATGCAAATTCTTTAAACGTTTTTTACAAACTATGGAAGAACGATCGTCAAGCGAAAAAATCTCTTTTGTCAAAAATCCATAGATTCGGGAAAAATATCGAGAGTTCACCGCATTACAAATTAAAGTTTTCGCACGCAAGTTGACAAGATCGAGCATAAAATTAATTACTCCTTGGAGTCATCAATGAAGTATTGAAATGTCGAAAAGTTTCAACTGCTTTATCACTTACATTTTATTTTGCAAATCATTCGCATTCTACAAAACCTTCTAGAGCAGTTTAGAGGTTAGTATTACACTTTTTTGTCTGACGTCCGACAGCGTTTTTGTAATTCCATTTATTTGACACACTGCTCGAAAAACGTTGATGTTTTCGGATTAATGGACGCACTATTTATTAATGCACTTGATTTGCGTTAATACTTAGGTAAAATACTAGTATGGGCGGTAGAATAAGTAAAAGAAGCGCCGAGTCGTCTGTGCGTTGATTTAGTTTTATTATGACAGTCGGCGTTTGTCAAACGCGCAGGCGCGCCAACCAACACAAAAATAATTTGCGCTTTCTTCTTCTTTCTTTTAATTTTGAAAGCAAAAGACCAATATTCTCTCGCCCATTCACTGCATTTTGTAATAGGTAGGTACATATTTCTACCTATTCGTTTTTTTTAATAGACAAATTTGAAAAAAAAAAAAAAAATCTCGTCACTCGTCCATAAGATTACAGTCCCAAGCAATTAATAACCTAAAATTTCTTTACCTTTTCTCCAGCAACCCGGCCGTGTGACGTCACAGTGAGGTTGGAACATTTTTTTCGGCGAGCGAACATCAGTCTTCTATGGGACTGTCTTTTATAGGAAAAATAATTACATGCATTTTTCTTAGCAACCCGGCAGGGTGAAACATAATTTTGTACATGCCAATCTCATGAGTCCTTTTGTGATATGTGGCTGACCCCCCCTGCTGTAAAAACTTGGTTCACTTTTTCCAATGCCACCCTGTTTCAGTGATGGGAGGCAGGAGTTGCAAAGCTTATGTTTGGTTTATATCATAATTATGTACGTCTACACACGCAGAATGTGTAAACTCAACTTACATGTGCCTGCTAATGGGCAGCGAAAGGTTGATGACTGTGTGAGGGTGCACTGATGTAAGAAGGGCAATCTGTTGTGCACAAAACAATTACTTAATGATGATGGCATCATATATTTCAGGTCCAGTGGAGGAAATGGTCGCCCCTTGCAGCCGTGTTCCACTCCTGTGCCGGTTTCCACTCCCATCTCTACCTCGGAGTACTTCTCTGATGATGACTATGATGATGATGATGATGAAGAAATGGATGGTTAGTACGTATATATTCTTACGAACTTGGAGTAAGTGCGACTGTACATGCACACATAGAACAGTCTGGCACTAGTATGATGATGATAGTGTTCGAACTATGAAATAAAATTACCTAGGCGCACCTATACATGTACGATAGTAGTCCATGATGGTGGCAGTGCATAGAATGACGTTCTAGTGTGAGCGAGAGATCAAAGAATGATCTGGAATATGCAAGAAAGATCTCTGTTGCACCTTTATAAGACGACTGCAATAGGGCAACAGCGAGAGTGTCCATTAACATTCAGCCGTGAAGTTCGAAAACCGGAGCTGGAAATCAATTGTTGTAAATTGTGAACCAAATTGTGTAAAATAAATTCTATTGAAATAAATAATTGCAGTTTAATTAAAAGAGAACCCAGTAAAAACATAAAAATATAATAAGGTATATTTCAACGTTAGCATAGCAACTTTATACTTATGTCAATCTTCAAAAAAGTAAAAATCTATTCGGTTTTGTTGAGATGGTTTGGTCATATGAGGAGAATGAATGACAAAAGACAGACAAAGAAAGTGTGCGCAGCAAGTATGAAAGGAAGTTTTTCATTATGTTTATCATTGTGAGATATACCCAGTGCCAGTTTAAGGGGGATCCGCAGTGCCCGCAGCGGACAGGGCCCCAAGGCCCGAGGGGCCCCGCGGGGCCACCGGAGGGGGCCCCGCGCGCACCCTTTTGGGTTAATTTTTTTACAGTACTTAGCTCCTCTTGAAAAAAAAATTTAAAAACATGAGAAATAATTCTTCACTATAAAAAAAATTTGGTAGGTACATAGGTTGTTCAAGACATCGGGGAACCAATGGGGGCCGCAAAGACATACAAATTCATGTTAAAAAACGACCTAGAAGTTTTTTTCCGAGTACTGCTGCGGCTTTAAAAATTTACCTGACAATAATGGTCAGTAACGCAACGGGAGAAAGGGCGTTTTCAAAATTAAAATTGACAAAAAAATGACCTCAGGAGTCAGGGCTAAAATTTCCCAGCACAAACTGAATCACCTGTCAGCGATGAACATAAATTACGACACCTTATATAATTTAGATTTTTCGACTATACTAACTAGAAAAACGACTGCGAAATTACGAAAAAAACTGTTTTGAACTTTACGTTGTGCCTAGCTACCTAAAGTAGGTACCTACCTATAATAATGTACTTACCTACTTTTTCTAAAAAATTGCCATTAAATTGTGCTTAAAAAAATGTCATTACCTACTTATTTGGGGGGGGGGGGGGGCATGAGCAGCGTTGGACCCTACCCAAAATAGCTTAAAATGCCCCTGGATATACCTAGCGCTGTTGCATTCTATATATGGGTATCGCCGTTTAAATTTGTACCATAACTGTCGACCGGCAAGATTCAAGAAAACGAAAACATCGTGAATTAAATTAAGGTCTATTCAAAATGACATTCAAAATGGTGCTCTTATATTTTTACTGAACAGTGTTTACGAACTGCTATAAAATCTTGTACCTATTCGTTGTCGAAAAAAGAAATGAGATATCGAAATGTAAAAAAACCTAATTTTTTAACCTGTCCGTCTGTACATCCGTTCGTCCGTATGTATGCATGTATGTATTTAACCGGTATGGGTGGTCAGCTTCATACCAACCTATAAGTCAAGGAAACTTATTGAAATACAATAAACGAACGATTTTAGGTAGTTTTAAATGTGCGTATTCATTTTATTACAGAGTGCATCGTCCAAATCATTGAGGTATAGTATATAAACCTTTTTGCTATTTTGAATAACAAACATCAAACGGTGCATTTAAAATATTAATAGCATGTAGTAAGGTTGATTAGATAGTTTTATGTTTCAATTACGTAAATGTTATTTGTTAGTCAACCATAAATTAACGGTAAGTAGGTGTATTTTTTTAAACCTACGTGAATACACCTTGATATGGTAACATACGGTAAAGATTGTAAATAAAAAACCGCCCGACATTACCTTAAACTTGTGCCATTTGAAAAATAATACTGTCAGCAATGATAAAAACATACAATCATTAGAAGAATTAATGGATCTAAGTAAAAAATATACAACTGACAACATATTCGAATACATACCTTAATAATGCCAAGCTAACTTCCACTCAAAACACTCACGACAAATTCCCGACTCTGATGTAAACGTTCTCAGAAGAAAATGAAGGTATCGAATGAGTATTTTTGTGTTATCCACACTGCATCAAAGAGTTACCATACGTGAACAAATACTTAGGATTGCAAGATTTTTGTCAGTTCCAATGGAATTGGTAACATACTACAAGAAAAATTTCGGAGCCAAAAATGGAGACAAACCTTAGCAATCAATATTTCGTGTTTAAATAAGTAAATATTATTGTGGCTAGTACAGAAAATGAAAGATACGTTACTAAGGTATATGCAAAAATACTCAACTTTAAAAACGTTTGACTATTTTGATCGTATCATGCCATCAAAGGGTCAAAAACGGGTTACGGACATGTAAAATTTGTATGGGAATGGAAAAAAGGCGATTTTGTTTTATTTTTTAATTACATCGCCACTTAATGCTTTTTGCAGTTTTTTTTTTGTATTTCGATACACTTTTCATTTACTTTACTCTGATAATTTTAGAATTCAGTAGAGATCACCAGTTTTTATGAAAAAGCTGAAAATCATTAGGGGACACACGCACAAGACAAAAGGTACAAATTTCGACGGCGATACCCATATTGGAATTATAAGGATTTTATTCCAGAGAGAAGCGGACCAAAAATCAGATACATATTAGGAGATTTTGACAGGATAGACCGAAACACTTACAAAACAACACATGACATAATGTCACATGACTTAATGTGACACATGGCAAAACATCACATAATATGAGGTTGGCATGAGGCTGAACACCTATACTGTAAAAAAATGGTTTACTTAATGTCACCCCTGTTTCAGGGAAGGTCGGCAAGAAATAGATGGCTTATGTTCATTTGAGATTAGGTTTTATATTGTAGGTTTACATCTGGTATGTTTAAGGGTAAACTTATACGTGTCTGCTTGTGGGAATGCATTTAATATAAATCTTAAAAGTAATATATTTTTGCAAACTTTGATTGTTGATTATAGACTTTGTGCACTGTTTCCCTAATCTAATCTTATCTAATCTAAGCTGCAAAGATATATATCATTTAAGATTTATATTAAATGCATTCCCACAAGCAGACATTTATAATTTTGCGCTAACACATGCCGCATGTGGACCTACAATATAAAAACCCAATCTCAAATAAACATAAGCCCTGCAACTCTTGCCGTCCTTCCCTGAAACAGGGGTGACATTGGCAAAGTGAACCATTTTTTTTACAGTATGGGTGGTCAGCCGCATACCAACCTATAAGTCAAGGAACATACATGACAAATTACATTTTTTTTAAATCAATAAATAATAATATATACTTACACGGACAATAAAAAAACTAAATCATAAAACCAATTTCACTTTAATAAGCCCTAGCCGCCAACATTACAGATCAACCGCCATTTCTTTCTATCCTTACATACTTCTTTCATTTCCTCCAGAGTCATAACCTTCTTCATACAAGCTCTTCTTTTATTATGACTCTGGATATTCCATTCATTCTAATGAAGTAATAATCTATATTTAATAATTTATTTATTTTTTAGGATTTAAATTAAAACACTTTTATATTTTCACGTATACATTGTTTTATGGGTATCGCCGTCAAAATTTGTACCTTTTGTCTTGTGCGTGTGTCGCCTAATGATTTTCAGTTTGTTCATAAAAACTGGTGATGTCTTCTGAATTCTAGAATCATTAGAGTAAAGTATTTGAAAAGCGTATCGAAATACAAAAAAAAAACTGCAAAAAGCATGAAGTGGCGATGTAATTAAAAAATAAAACAAAATCGCCTTTTTCCATTCTCATACAAATTTTACATGTAGCCAATCCGTTTTTGACCCTTTGATGGCAAGCTATGATCAAAATAATCAAATGTTTATAAAGTTGAGTATTTTTTCATATACCTTAGTAACGTCTCTTTTATTTTTTGTACTAGCTACAAGAATATTTATTTATTTATACACAAAATATTAGTTGCTAATGGTTGTCTCCATTTTTGGTTCCGAAATTTTTCTTTTAGTGTGTTACCATTTTCATTGAAACTGACAAAAATCTTGCATCCCTAAGTATTTTTTCGCGTATGGTAACTCTTTGATGCAGTATGGAAAACATAAAAAAACTGATTCGCTACCTTAATTTTTCTTCTGAAAGGGTCTCCGTCTCAGCCGTAAACTTGTCGTGATTGTTTTGAGTGGGATCATCATATTACGGTAAATATCGGAATCTGTTGTCAATTGTGTATTGTCTACTTAGACACATTAGTGCTTCTTAAGATTGTGTGTTTTTATAGTCGCTGGTATTATTAATTTTCAAATAAATCAATTTTACGATTATGTCTTGCGTGTTTTGTATTGACAAACGTTACCGTTACCGTGCTACGTCACATTTGTGAGATTAAGGCATATTAATATTGGTTAAAAAATTATACCTACTTACTTAAAATTAAAAAACGCAACTAAGCTGCACATATAGCTTAACTTCTTGCCGCGTTATCCCCGAAGGCGTCGCAAAACTGAAAATCATTAGGCGACACATGCACAAGACAAAAGGTACAAATTTTGACGGCGATACCCTTATATTTTCACGTATACATACATTGTATACGTGAAAATATAAAACAGTGTTTTAATTTAAATCCTAAAAAATAAATAAATTATTGAATATGAATTTTCACAGTGTTAATACACAAACAATACAAAATTGAAAATATAATAATCTATAATCTAAGTTGAAGAGATATATTAACATTTAAGGTTCTCAAATGCATGCCCACAAACAAACACGCGTAGTTCGTGCTTACAAATGCTGAATGTGTTCTTACAAATGAAATCCTAACCTCAAATGAACATAAGCTCTACAACTTTTGCCGACCTTCCCTGACACAGGGGTCATATTGGCAAAGTGAAAGTGAATTGATGATTTTAAACAAGGAATTTCTAGGCAATTTTTCCGCCCACGATTGTCAGTTTGGCTGTATCATTTGCAGAAAAGGAGCTGCACAAACTGCTCAGCAAGTTGGACGAGAGAGCCGGATCCAAGATGGCGCTGGGCGGGTCACAGCAGCTGGTCGCGCCGAGCAAGACTCAGAAAGATGACGAAAACACCGCAGGCACCGCCACTAAAAGGAAAAACATGCAGATAGCCAAGGAGCTCAGCGATATGGTCACTTATGTGCAGGTAAATAAAGCTACATGAATAGTGCAACTTTTTGCCGCGTTGGCGAGTGAACCATGCAGTTCATTCATTTTAAGTACACAATTCATTTTCTCACTTTCAGTTTCGACAGATTCTTTACATTTAAACAGTTCGACTGTTGATTTATATCCAATCTCTGCAAGGAATCTTGGTCCTGATTTATACAGATCATTCTCGAAACATTGAGAATCGTTACATACCACCTTGCTGGATTTCACTAGAATATTTGATTCACAAATGGCAACTAAGCTACACATTTAGTGTAAATTCTTGCCTGTTTTTCCGGAAGGGTTTTGCATGTGGCGAGTGTTACCTATTTATTTTTACAGGTAAGCGGACCGGCCTTACGCAAACCACTTCAGTTGAAGTGAGCGTTTCCCATCTCCTGAGGGGGCTGGTACGCATTTCTTGTGAAGGCTAAGTAAACGTAGCCGGTATTTTTTTTTGAGTTTTTAAATAAACACCGAAACGGGAATTAATTGCATTTGAACCCAAGCTCTCTATATGGAATGCAAGCACTCTTTCCATCTCTCACTTGGTGGTTTAATAAGACGTACCTCCCTTATATTGTAATAAAAAAATTAAATGCCAATAAGTTTCCAACAATGTTCAGATTCAGGATAACTTTGACACTGGTTCAAACATAGGATAATCAATAATCAACAATTCATTAAAACTACAAAAAATACGTTTATATATGTTTCTGGCCAGGCAAAAAAATGTTGGTGAATCGCACTACTCTTCAATTTATTTAAAAAAAAATCCAATTAGACTTTTTGATTGTATCTTTCTTCAGGCCATCAAGTTCCGAGGTTTAAATCCGTCTCCGTGCCCCCCTCCGTTACCTCCCCTCCCCCCTCCGGAAGCGGGCTGCTCCTCCCCCCCGCCCACAGCAGCGGGCAGCAATACCACAAGCAGCAGCAACAATGTCAGCATCAAGCAAACCAACGCCAGGAGCTTCGACTCGGCGGAGAGCGGAGATAGTGGGGGGACACAGGTAAGGGTGTGTTGAATCACCAAGGCAATACTGTAAACTATTGAGTAATAACATAGATTATATAGCAGAAACTAACTTACTGCATTGATACATACTATCGCTCACATTTGTCTCAGTCCTGTCAAACGTTGCAGTGGTGTTATTAGTGGTGTACCTACATAGTCATACAAAACATGTTTTTACATGTCAAATTTTATGTTGTCTTGCTTTCTCCATTTCGTGTTTCAACACCCAATTATAATATATGCCATAATATCTTAAAACAATGCCTTTTACCTTTAAATTCATCAATTTTAGCGATCGCAATATTTATCTTTATATTAATATAATTATACTTATTTATTATATTCATTTGTGAACTGGTAGCCATTATTATTCGCAATAGTACCAACTTTCTAGAGACATTCTTACATTCGTCCCGAGTTTTTTTGTACACATGGAAACGCAACTGTGAAGTTCTTTCTTCTCTTTCTCATTAATGACCATTTTCGTAAGTAAGTTGAAACAAATATATCGTCGTTCGGCATGCAACACCGCGGAAGCGACATCAAACAAAATGTGCAGGAGAGCGAAAAAACGTGCTGTTTCGATGAATAATCAATGAAATTTAAAAAGATAAAAAAATATTTTATATTCTAATTATATTTCAAATAACTTTCAGAGTAAAAGTATTTTTAATTGCGTATTGTAATTTTTACGTTCACATTCGCGGTGTTGTCAATTTTTTTAGGTCAGATATTCGCACATTCGCGGTGTTACCTACTCCATTTTCAATTTTGCTTACATTTATTTACATGTTGCTTTACCGCATATTTGCCATTTATAATATTTTGAAATATGTATATTTTTAATATTCCGATCTAATTTCAATTGTCTTTATTTTGTATCATCTTAAAGAATAACGAAAAAAATGAATATAAAAATACTAATGGTAATGTATTTTGTGTAAAATGTATTTTTTCAGTAATATTACAGAATTTCACAATTGTCTACATATTTAAGTAAGTATTATTAAGTTTAGTGTAGTATCTGGTCGTAAAATGGTTGGCAATCAGCTGGTAAAAATTTCTTCAGCTCCTGAAGGTGTCGATACTTCGATTCCTTAATTTTTAACGGCTCCTTGGACATTGGAGGAAAATGTGTCGGTTGAATGATTTTCTTTGGACGATGAGGCAAGTCTGCCAATTCATCATCAAAACTTGTTTTGAATTGAATGATACCAGTTGGTTGGTATAGTAAAACTCGTATGTCCGTAACATTAAGACCAACTCCGCGACTTGGTTTAATTGACTGATAAATCATGCTGTTTTTGCTTGAATAGTCAACAAAAAAATCATATTTTACCATTTTTGTCTCATATGGGAAAGGTTTTTTTCGTGCTTCTTGAGTTATCGTGCTGTACTGGCTGGGGAGGTAAATTTCTCTTCCTTTTAATTTGCGTTCTATAACGCTGTGCACAGAGTCACACTCCATTTGTGTGTGACCCTTTACCAGGAATTTCTGTGTTATAGAGCTGTTATATTTTATTGCTAGATGTAAAAGGGCGTTACTCAGAACACAGTTTCTGTTCTGGTAGGTACATCCATCGGAATAAATAATAATTGGCAGTGGATTCTTGTCCAGCACTTCTGTCAGCATGTCAACAAGACAGCTAGCAAAAGTCCAAGAAGTCATATCGGCGTCTGTCTCGTTAAACCAGTAACACCTTACTGCATGGTTTGTTAGGTTGTATACGGTGTAGTTATGGACAGTGAGCTTTGTTTTATAGTACATTGCACTCGCTGTCAAATATGGTGCTACTTTCACAGCTTGCAAGTCCACAGTAAAAACGTGGTGTAGACCTGCAGCTCCTTCTTCCTTGTCTTTACATTTTTCAACCCTCGCTCTTTCTTTTTCAATAATGTGCTGTTGGTATGTAGATTCCAACAAATTTCCAACATTAAATTGACTGCACGTGTCACACAAATCTTTTTTTGGTTTAAATATTTTAATGTTGGTTTTAGAGAAACATCTGTTGAAGGTTCTCTCGCTTGCTGGTTTTTCGGTCGGATTGAGAAGTTTTGTTTGTTCAACGTATAACTCATAGACATGATGGAGGTTTCGGACAATTGGTTCTAAATATAATTTATTGGTGGACTTTCTACAGTAATGCGACGGTAATTTTGGCAACTGATTTATAAAGTCATTTATCTTTTCTACTATTTGGGTCGTCTTTACTGGCTTAGTCGTTGCTGGATCCACATTTTGGCAATCTTCATTAATATTCCTACTATTAGTTGTCCAATATCGGACAGTCCATTCTTTAATACCTAGTGTATTCAAAAACATTTTCATACACACTGCGATTCTCTCATTCCCGAATTTCAAATGGAATATCTTTGTTTCGCGCCTCCTTGAAACCTCCTCATTCCCCTTTCTTCGCCTTTTTGGTTGTTTGCAATCAACCATCGACTTGACAAATATTTTCCTTTCTCCCCAATTCATATCCTTCCAAAAAGTATTAAATATTGACTTTCTCGTTGCGTCATCAAATTTTTGGCAGTGTTTGGTGGAAACTTTGTTACATATGGAGAGATTGCAAGTAGAACCCATTTTTCGCTCTTCTTTGGGTGAATCTTGCACAATCTTTTTTTTGTCAATTCTCCTAAATCCGAAATATGAGTTTCCAAGCATTCTCTTTTTTTTCTCTGAATTTCTTTTTGGTTTTATATTTTTATTATTTCCTGGAGTGTGTTGATTTGTGTCACCCGCCACACGGCCTTGTTCGTCAATAATTGTAATTGGTGATAATACATTATCTTCTGTATGTGTTATATTTTGTGGAGTTTTGTTTGGTGGTAGGCATTTATCATCTTCATCCAAGTGCAATATTTCGTCACTATGAACTATCATCTCTTGATCTACCACAAGGTCTTCGTCATTTATTAAAATTGGTTTATCCGCAGTATATTGTATTTCCAATAGAAGAGTTTCGCTCGCTGGTGAACATTTATTATCTTCTACAGCAAGGCTTTGTGCATTTATAGTATTTGGTGAAAGTAACATAATATCCTCAGTTAAGATTGTTTCCGGTTTTTTGACTTTTTTATGTTTTCTGGCCTCCCTCAATTTGGCATCTGCAACTAATGACTTGGAAAATCCCAAGGATTCCATGATTTCACTTTCCAAGAATTGTTCTCCGTCATCAGAATCAAAACTCGTATCGGTTTCCATATTTAGATTACTGAAACAATAATCAAATAAACAATTAAACATTTAATAAAAATGCAACACCGCGTATCTGACAAGTATTATACAAGTAGGTAATACCGCGGATGTGTAACTGACAAAATATAAACACGGTTATGACGACTAAATGTCCTAAATTGCTCGTTAAAATGACGTTACGTATTATCTATTTCATTATAAAACTATTTACTATAAACAACAGTCAAATCAGAGACTTAAACGCAATAAAAATGCTCACCTTAAGCAGCGACACGTGCATCCGGTGCGCTGTCTGAAATATACAATGGCTGCCATGGCACATTCGCGGTGTTGCATTGTAGAAAAACATACGCGGTGTTACATTTTGCCGTTAAAAATGATGTTTTTTACAAATATCCGGCATTTTGTGTATGGTGATACGCGGAGAAAAAGATAACGAATCGAATTGCATTCAAAAGTCACTTTTGGAAAAAATGTCTCATACGCGGTGTTGCATGCCGAACGACGATATATACCTACTGTCTATTTTTGTTAAAATAATTTTTTGTCTACAGGACACTTAGTACGAGTTGCAAAACTTGAGAAAAGTAAAGTTTACGGAAAATATTAAAGAGTGATTTCTCCCAAAATCTGCCGTTTTTGTTTCTTACACTTTATGGTCTTAGCAAAAGAGTTAAAGTGATGAAGAAAATCAAGTTCAAACAAACAAAAATGGCAGATTTTTTGGGAAATCACTCTTTAATAATTTCCGTTAACTTTACATTACTCAAGTTTTGCAACTCATACTAAGGGCACAGATATTGTAAGTCAATGGATAGTTTAGAAGTGATCACTAATTTCTTCATTGTGTTTGACTTTCCTAGCAAACAGTTCGGCGCAGTGTTGACAGCCACCACCCCTGCTACCAGTGCTGCACCCTGGGGGAGCCCCTGGCCAAGAAGGTCTGCAGGAAGCACCCGCAGTCCCTGCTGGCGCACACACAGACACAGCTCATGAGGACGTATCCTGCGGGGTGAGGAAACCAAGCATCGCAATATCTTCTTTTTCAAGCGCCCTACCCATACGAACGTACGTGATACCTTCGCTATATTGTCGCCCGAACGTAACAAGCCGTATCACGCACATTCATGCGGGTTCTTTACGTTCTATACTTACATCAAGTTTGTTCCTGCGTTATCGCGTTTAGTGTTTCAAGGTCAACCGAAGCTAACAAACATTTTCGGGAAATTTTGTCTGTCATTGCACGCCGCGAATCCATGATTCTGTGAAGTATTTTGAAAAAAAAAAATGTTTTTGTACATACTTTTTGAATAATAACCCAAAGGTAGGGCGGTTAAAAAATCCTGTGCGGCAGACTCCCTAGATTTCAGAGACATTATTAGAGACACTTTTAGCTTGTTCCATATGGAGATCTGTCTAATGACCTGGCCATACTGAAAAATCACAATATTTGGGTTTTTAAAACTATGTAGGAATGATCAAAAAACTTAACAAACCCAATAGAGAATTCATATTTACTTGCTAATTTTAGATATGCTGCTAAAACTCACTAATGAATTATAATGTATGTTTACTTATGACGCTGTCGATCCCTCATTTTCACAAAATTGATGTCCATGTGAAAATAACCTTCCATCTTTTTAAATGTGTTACACTCTACATGTGTTACCACGTTTTAAATGAGTCAGTAGTATTACCAGTAGTAAAAATAAAAAAGATTTGGCCATCACATGACAGATATTTAGAAGTAAAAGCAATGCCTAAGCGCTATCGGACTTTATCTGTCCATCTTCAGAGGCTAACTCCCCTACTAACAGTACCTGCCCGAAAAACCCCACCCACTTTCTCTTTCCTACCTTGAATTTTAACCCTTTTGTTGTTAACCTCAGTTAGCCTCTGAAGATGGATGGATATAGTCCGATAGCGCTTAGGCATTGTAAACTCACAAAATGTAAAAATAAAACTATTTTATAAAAACAGTTTTTTTAATTAAAATTAAAATGAATTTTCACTCTGGGAATGCACTAACTTTAGAAAATTTAGAAGCAACGTAAAAACATTTTTTTTTTAGTATTTGAAGTGTCCCTATTAATATGGCAACCCACTGTAACATAAGGAAATTAAAAAATTGATTATTTTTCAATAAAAAATAAAAGAAATTAAAAACTTTGTTTTATTCCACTTTTATTGTTTTTGAGTATGTTACAAATATTTTCAGAATTACTTCCATCTTCGGGTAACTAACAATTGCCATCTTCGGGTAATTGTTAGTTACCCGAAGATGGAAGTAATTCCGAAATATTTGTAACATACTCTAAAACAATAAAAGTGGAATAAAACAAAGTTTTTAATTTCTTTTATTATTATTTTTTTATTGAAAAATAATCAATTTTTTAAAATGAATTTTCACAGTGTTTCACAAAAATCTTTTCAAAATTTATAAGGAAATTATTTAAAGTAAGTACATTTCTTACTTATTTTGTTTTCAGGTTACGCATAGACTCCTCCAACTTAGAGCCGGTGCAGTTCTGGTCGTGTGGCATCCAGATGGTGGCCATGAACTACCAGACAGAGGATGCGGCCATGGCTCTCTACGCTGCCATGTTTGAGGGCCGCGGCTACGTCAGAAAGCCCAGCGTCATGTGGGACCCACAGCACATCATGTACAGGAGGTAGCTTATGGAGCAGAAACTAACTTACTGCATCGATACATACTATCTACCACTTTTGTCTCAGTCCTGTCAAACATTGCAGTTGTTTAGTCATACAAAACATGTTTTAATTTTATGTTTTCTTGCTTTTTTCATTTTGTATTTTGACACCCAATTACAACACGTATCATAATGTCCTAAAATAATGCATTTTTCCTTTGAAATTTGGCAAGCTTACAGATCACAAGATTTATACCGCATCCGTCTATGCTCGGACTGCTCCGGGCATAGTACGCATGCGGCAATGTTGCCACCTTTCTAGAAACATTTTTACATTCGTCCGAGTTTTTTTGTTGATGACCATTTTCGTGAGTAGGTTGAAACAGATATATTATATACTAGCTGACCCCGCAGATTTTATCCTGCCTTTTTTTTATAAATGAGATTCAATAGTTTTGTGGATTTGTAAATTTGGGAATGGCTGTTCTTCAGAAAATGGAAAAAATGAGCGAAAAAATCTTATTTTGAAGTGATCATTGTAACTATTATAGTGAGACGGCATCACCCAATAACTTCAAACAATTGAGCGTGAAAATGAAATTGGGCTCATTTAAAGATATTGAAGTACTATGGATTGCAGTTATGAAAGATGTTGTAGCCTTTTAAATTTCAGGAGGTGTATATGAAAGTTTTATATCTTTTGTCATTTTCACACTGTAATTGGTATTTCAAGCATAATTTCATTGCTTAATACCAATAAAAGAATGCTGTCATTCTATTGGGCAGAAGGAAACGTTTTCTGTGCACATCTCAAAAATAATCAAATTATCATTTATAGGTTTTAAATGATTCTTTAAATAAAGCTAGTTGCAATCGTTGATGTACAGTGTATGTATACATATTAATTGATATTAGAAGAAGTAAAATCAATAAGATAATTGAGGGTAGATCATTGTTTTGGATGTCCATATATATTATTGTTTATTGATTTTAAAAACATAATTTATTGTGTATGTTCCTTGACTTATAGGTTGGTTTGCGGCTGACCACCCATGCTGCAGAAAATGATTCACTTTGCCAATGGCACACCTGTTTCAGGGAAGGTCGGCAAGAGTTGTGGGGCTTATGTTCATTTCGGATTAGGTTTTTATATTGTAGGTCCACATGCGGCATGTGTTAGTGTGAAATTATGCATGTCTGCTTGTGGGAATGCATTCAATGTGAATCTCAAATGATACATATCTTTGCAACTTAGATTTAGATCATTGTGTTTATGCTCCTTAACTTATAGGTTGGTATGCGGCTGACCACTCATGCTGTAGAAAATGGTTCACTTTGGTTCACTTCACTCCTGTTTCAGGAAAGGTCGGCCAGAGTTGCAGGGTGTTTGTTTATTTGAGATTTGGGCTTTAATATTGTAGTTTCACATGTGGCATGTGCAAGCGCGAACTTATACATGTGTGCTTGTGAGAATGCATATTTTGTGAATCCCCAATACCTTTGCAACTTAGATTCGGAAAAAATGTGATCCTTTTTTCACAATTTATTGATGATAAAAACTTCATATTTTCTTAATTTTGTTCATTTTAGCTTTGATTTGTTACCTCGTATGAACGATTCGAGCTCAAGTTTGCACATATAAAGTTGAATATTAAGTAAGAAGATGGAGTATGTAGTAAAACTTGGTTCACTTTTGCCAATGCCCCCCTGGTTTCAGCGAAAGTGGCAGGAGTTGCAAAGTTTATGTACACATGCAGCATGTGTAAGCATGTACTTACAATGTGCTTACTTTTGGGCATGTATTTAATATGAGTCTAAAATGACAAAATATCTTTGCAACTTAGATTATATGTTTTGAAATGTAATTTTTCGTGTATGTTCCTTGACTTATAGGTTGGTATGCGGCTGACCACCCATGCTGTAAAAATGGTTCACTTTGCCAATGTCACCCCTGTTTCAGGGAAGGATGGCAAGAGTTGCAGGGTGTATGCCCATTTGAAATTTGGTTTTTATGTTGTAGGTTCACATGAGGCATGTGCAAGCGCAAACTTTACGTGTCTGGTTGTGAGAACGCATGTAATGTGAATCTCCAATGTAACATATCTTTACAACTTAGATTAGATCAGATTAGACGGATCTAAGAAATGTTGAAAGTGCCACCATATGTTTTTATGCAACTTAGATTATAAGTCCTCGACTTGTAAGTTGGTGTACAAATTGTTTCACTTCTGCCTGTTTAAAGTAAAGTCAGCATAAATTGCACCGTTGTTATTTGGGATTTGCAGTTGGGTCTTATTTTGAAAATATACATGCATTATGTGTATGCACAAACTAACATGTGTTTCCTTTTGGGCATTCATTCAATATGAACCTTAATGCCCGCTTTCCACTGCGAGCGGAGCGGACTCCGTACGGACTCCGCTCGACTAGCAACAGTAAATTTGATAGCAGTGCTTCCACCGACAGCGAGTCAGCGGAGCGGACTGAGCGAGTACAAAGAGTTACAAAAGTGGTCGCAGAGTTGAGCGAGTTTCCAGCGGACTCCGTACGGACTCCGCTCGACTAGCAACAGTAAATTTCATTAAAGTGCTTCCACCGACAGCGGAGTGAGCGGAGCGGACTGAGCGAGTAAAAATGGGTCCGCTGTGTCATGGTCCCGGCCGCTAGTTTTCAACTGACTTCGCTCTCCCGTGCCCCCCGCGCCAACCTGCGCAGTTGCGGGACAGCGATAAAACACATCATACATGATTTACAAAAACACATCATATTTTATTTTGTTAATTTGAAAATATTAAAATGTATGTTTTATTTCAAACATCTACTTTTTATGTATTAAAGCAAAATAATACATTACTTTTTATTTTTCGAAACAAAAAAAAAACTTTTTTTATTAATAATTAAAACGTTTGATCTGGGCGTAGGCTGCAACGAGCTGTCACACACTAGTTGGCTCCGCTAAGCCCGCTTTAGATGGAAGGCAAACAACTCTTTCATCTGACTCATCTCATTTCCCACCTAGCTCACTCCGCCGAGCTCGTTGGCTGTGGAAGGCAAATACCATTATTTTTTAAAACTCTTTCGCAATGGAAGGCCAAAACTATTTCAATACGCTCCGCTCAGCTATTTCCCGCTCCCGCTCAGCTATTTCCCGCTCGCAGTGGAAAGCGGGCATAAATGTGTGCTAAATTCCAATTTTTAAAAAAGAGTTCTGTTTGGTAAAGGCTGTTGATGAATAAAATCTTTTATTCCACTTTCAAATTTTACCTACCAGTTTATTTTATTAATTTGATTTTGTTTAACCTCTTAAAATATTTCAAACCGAACACATTTAATGAAATTTGAATATGGAACAAAAATCTGTCAATTAGATGAAGTTGGAAATGATCGATTCCCTTATAAAAACAACGTTCAGCATTTCACAAATTTAAACATGTGCTGCGTTATTTTATCAACTTTTTTGTACGCTATAACCCTTCCCAGATTACGTACTTTATTCTGAAACGAAAGACAGCCAAAACCGTTTAGTCCTTCACCATTTTATCGCATTACCAACGAACGCTTTTTTGGTTTTATAAGTATAGATTGTCTATTTTTGTCAAAATAATTTCAAGTCCAGTTTTTTTTTTTTTTTTTTAAATTGATTTGTGGAAAGGAATGCAATCCACCAACCTATTTTGCCTGGCCAGTTGTCTTCATGCCAAAGCAGAAGCTTGCGTGCATACAACGGCATCTGTTGAACCAGGGTCAAAGTTATGGTTACGAGATTCTAATCTAATCTAATCTAAGTTGCAAAGATATGTTACATTGGAGATTCACATTACATGCATTCTCACAACCAGACACGTACAAGTTCGCGCTTGCACATGCCTCATGCGAACCTACAACATAAAAACTAAATCTCAAATGGACATACACCCTGCAACTCTTGCCGTCCTTCCCTGAGACAGGGGTGACATTGGCAAAGTGAACCATTTTTACAGCAGGGTGGTCAGCCGCATACCTTTTTTTTTTTTGCTGAGCATCCACGGTCTCACCGAGTCAGGTCTCTAATTTTTTAAAGTCCAAGACCCAAACTCAGGCCCGCCGCACGGAGTCAGGATGAGATGGGAGTCACAGGACTTACGACCTGTCTCTAGTTGGTTAAGGATCCTTTCGTCATGACAACGTTCCCAATTCCTCCCAACTCATCCTTCCTTCCAATATGTAAGTGCGATTTACTACATTGCATGTCCAGAGGTGTCTGGGCTCTCAGATCTTCGCAGCCAAATGTGTATGATCCCGAAATGGCCGCCTTTGTTAGTCTTTCCAGAAATCTATTTATTTGGGATCTATTCAGTCCCAGATCCTTAAGGACAGTATATACCGATTTGGCTAGCAGTCTTCTCGCTCCCACCTCCACTGCATACAATCTTGTGATTTATCCATTCTTTGTGATTTCATCCACTAGTCCTTTATACCAGTATGGTCCTTAGGGATGTTCATCTCCCACGGCACCGTCAATTCAACTAAGAGTACTTGCTTTAGTTCATTTGAGTATAGAACTATGTTGGGTCTCAATGCCGTAGTGCATAGTTCTCCTGGGAAAATGTATCGTCCTGTGGTGGAATCCATCAACTAACAGAAAACAAATTCTAATTTTAAAAACCCTAGCCGCAAACATCACAGATCAACTGCTATTTCTTTCTGTCCTTACACACTTCTTTCATTTTCTCCAGAGTCATAACCTTCTTCAGATAGGCTCTCCTTTTATTATGGCTCTGGATATTCCATTCATTCGCAATCTCGGAAATTTGGTCCATCCAAACCTTTCTACCACGATAGCCACGATAGCCATTACATCCATCTATTCTTGCAATATGTACTTTCTGCATCAGTCTTTCATCATTTATCATGATTTACTTATTGGTTGTTTTGCATTGTATTCAGATTCAACCCACTGGAGCGCGAGTTCCCAGGCCTGCACAGTCACCGGCTGACGCTGACCATAGTGTCGGGGCAGTGGCTGTGTCTGCCGGGCGCCTCCTCCGCTGCCGGGGGCGCCGTGGTGGAGGCCGAGGTGGTGGGCGTGCAGGCAGACTGCTGCCGCACCCGCACACACACGGCCTACAAGCACAACCACGTGTGGAACCACGGCTTCACGGCCAGGGTGAGATTAAAGCAATCAGTTCATAAAAAATCATCCGTTCCTTTGTATATGTAAAGTGTATATGCAGAGGAAATGTGAAAGGGGAAGGAGGAAAGAGAAGACCGAGGAATGTATGGCTGGGTCAGATTGGTGAATTTGTGAAAGGATGGGATTTAAAATGCAAATGTAAAAGGCATGAAAAATGTGTGCATAAGGTATAGGCGAATACATTTCATAATAAATATTTTCTCCCATTCCTTTAAAATAACTCATTTGAAATTGACTGAAGTGCTAACGACGGCTCCAAACGAATTGAAATTTTGAATTTGTAATCTTGATATCATGCTTAAATGGTTTTTTACCATATATTGTCTACCTATTAGGCGCATGTGCCTATATGAGATGCACGCCCCTGGTAAAATGAGGAACTTTATAAAAAAGGTGAAAGATATGAATGAATTGAAAGAGGTGCACAAGGAAATGAAAAAATGAAGGAAAATCTGTAGAGGCTCTGGCCACTCCTAGCGGAATGACAACAGAATTTCAGTAACAGTTACAGTACGCTTGAAATTATTCTTTCAAATCTTGACCGTGGTTCTTTGCTTTATTTTTCTTTTTTCTCTTGTTCATTTTTCGTTACTACTGTGAGTAACTTCTTTAGAGTTCTACTACCTTCTGATTGAATTCAAATTAATGAAAGTAAAAAAAACTAACTTATTGCATTGATAGATATTATGGGACACAGTTGTCTCCAGTCCTATCAAACACAGCAGTTGTGTAGACATACAAAACGTGTTCTTACCTGTGAGATCCTATGTTTTATTTCTTTCTCCATTTCAAGTTCCCATACCCAATAATTACACATGCCAAAGTGTCTTACAATAATGCCTTTAGCATTTAAAAATTGACGAAGTTTCAAATCAAAAGCATGCGCACAATGTTTGCGTAGGCTTGAGTTCAAGGCTACCAACTTTCTGTTAAGATTTTGTGGTTTCATCTGAGGTTTTTTTGTCTACAACAAAATGACACTGTGGAGATCTTTGATGTCTTTCATACTAAAGACGATTCGTGGTTAAATAAGTTGAAACGGGTATTGTGTTTATTTTTGTTGAAATAGTTTCTAGTCCACAGACATCATAAGTCAACGGTCCATCAATCTCTTCGTTTTGTTGGCGCTGTAGCCAAAGTCTTCAGGAGGCACTCTATCTGTACGTCAATCTAGGATGAACTGATTCTCACATATCACAATTTTACTTAACATACTTCATTACAAAATCCGGTAGGTAATGTTTTGTTTGATCATTTTTATTTCAGATAATCTTCCTGGAGTTGGCTTTCATCCGCTTCACTGTGATAGACTCGGAGACCAGCGCTGTCCTGGCGCAGAGAGTCATTCCTCTAAAGAAGCTGCGTCCTGGATATAGGCATGTGCCTCTCAGGTACACATGGATTCTCATTGGTCTGAAATGATCAATAGCCTTTTGCTCTGAAATGATTAATTGTCTTTTGCTCTGAAATGATTTATAGTCTTTTGCTCTGAGATGTTTTTTTTAAAAAATCCTATGCGAGAGACTCCCTAGATTTCAGAGACTCTAGGGGTCTATGACACTCGTTGCAGTGCCCCAGAGGTGTTTGCGAGCTTGGTCATCGCTACAAAGCGCCAATACTCAAGCAAGACCCATTCTCTGTAAGGCTGGATGGATCTTTCGATGACCGGTTTTTGGTAAAGGTCAACAATTTTTTCAACCCAGCGAAGAGCAAATTTGAAAATTTAAATGGTATATTTTTTGTGCTCCGCAGGGATTCGAACCCACAACCTTCCATTGACGAGTCCGAAGTGTTACCACTCGAATACGGATCGGTTGAGACAAAGTCAAAGTTTGTCTCTGAATTTTTTAATTAAAAAAGTGTTACATTTTAATTATCAAATTTAAAAACAAATATTTCGCAGGTCTCCCTCCAACAAGCCACTGAGTCTGTCTTCGTTGTTCATCTTCTCCCGCATAGAGCGCGAGGGCTGGGGACCTTCCAACAGTCCCGTCCACTTCCTGAAGGTCCACGGCGCCTGTCAGGCTGAGCCCTACACCATCCTCAAGGTCGGCGAGGACACCACAACTGAGCAAGTGAGTACCGGAAAAACACAAATGCAGCTAAGCTGCACAAACAAGGGTTCATCCAAAAATAATGCAAAAATTTAGGTTTCCAAAGAGATGGCGTAATAGCTGGCAATCTGAATCAAAAGAGGAAGTAGCAGCACAAACAGATCCTCTGTATCTCTAAAAGGAAGACGAAGAAGAAGAAGATATTTGCATAAAATGTAGGATTAACTTTTCGATGACCCTGAGTTCTAATGTTAACCACTAACTATTTGTTGAGTCCACACTTTGACAAACTAATGATGCATTTATTTTATTTATTTATTTATTCACAATCATACACCAACAGGCACAACATAAAAATAGCACATTAGGCAAATTAACAAAAGAAGAAATCATGTTGCACCCCATTACCGGTGTAAGCGTAATACAATGTGATAAAAAAAAGCACACAAAAGTATCAAAATAATTTCACTACATACTAAGGATAAAAACATTTTTTTTTAAAACGGAATACAACATTCAAAAATTCAAACAACAATAATAAAATAATATAAATAGAAGTAGTAGGGAAGAAAGGAAGGGGAAGGGGAAGGGATACTCACTGCTCAAGTATAGCTAAAATTGATCTTTTAAATAAATTAGAACTACCGTGAAACAGATCGACATCTTTAAATTTATTGTTATAATTTTTAGTTATTCTTAGTAGAGGATTTCGCAAACCTGCATTGGTAACGTGACGCTTAATGTGAAAGGGCCAAAATGATCGTCTAACTGTTGGGACCGCGAAGTCTATCAATTTCAGTAATAGGGGTGTGTCTAGTGCAGACATACAAATTCTGCGTAGAATACAGGCATCTGCAAGTTCACGCCTCGACGAGAGGTCTATTAAGTCATTGAAACGGGATGTTCCGAATCTGTGATTTCCAATTCGTATTAGTTTATGTTGGATTTTTTCCAATGCAACGTTATATTTGTCATATAAGGGATTCCATACTGGGGAGCAATACTCGGCCCGAGAGCGTACAAGTGAGACATACAAGGTCATAAGAGATGTGGGATCTCTGAACTCCCTGGTCACCCTTAGGATAAAACCAAGCATTTTGTTACATTGTGTTAGAATCTTATCGATGTGATCGTCAAAATGCAGTTTGGAGTCAAAGATAACACCAAGATCCTTTACCGAGTCGAGTCGTTGCAGCATGGTATCAGCAATCGCATAATTATGAGAAATAATGTTTTTGTTTTTAGTGAAGGATATGGAAAAACATTTTTTCAGATTTAGTTCCAATCTATTGCAAACACAGTAGTCATGGACCCTACCGAGATCCTCTTCCAACAAAACAGCGTCCTCCTCAGTTCTTATGGTACGATAAATTTTGAGATTGTCTGCAAATAGTAAAAAATCTGAGTGAATGAAGCAATTTCCTATGTCATTGATGAAAGCTAGAAATAACAGAGGGCCCAGAACAGAACCCTGGGGTACCCCCGACGTAACACACACGTATTCTGATTTAAACCCATTAAGAGTTACTGTCATAAGTCTATCGCTTTGTATGAAGACCTGTCAATTCAAGATGGCCGCAAGTGAACAGCTGATTTGTTTTCATACAAATATTGCCAAAATTCAGTAGGTAAGAATGACCGTGATGATGAAACTTCCAGCCCGGACATCATTAGTTCGTCAAAGTGTGGGCTCAACTGACGACTAAAATGTCTAAGAATAGCCCCGTTTAGTAACTACTTTATTTATAAAGGTTACTTATGGTTTATTTTGTCCGATGCATTTAACAAATGTCTGTTGCAGGTTTTGGCTCGCCTCTCCTTGTTGGTGGGTGGTTTGGGCCGAGCAGTGTTGGTGGATGCAAGCGCATCAGGGGGTCCTCGTGTGCTGGCTCCAACAGAGAGACCTCTGTCCTGCCAACATCTGGCCCTCAAGAGACTGGGAGATGATCCAACTAGCAGAGCCTGGCTATCTACTGTGCAGTGAGTGCTTACATAAAACATGAATGGTGGTGGGCTCAAATGAGTACCTTGTAGAACTTCACATATCAATGGGGACCTCAATATTTTTTATCTGGCTCTTAAGACTGAAAAATGTCTCAAAAGACATAGCTGTCTGCATTTACTTTTGCATAACATAAACTGCAATGGACTTAAATGAGTACCTTGAGGAACTCCATGCCTACACCAATATGAGCTTATGATTTACAAATCTCTGAAAATATTGAGAATGATCCAAAAGCAGAAATTGATTTTAACATTGCATTGAGTATTTTTTTTAGCATAAACAATAGTGAACTGAAGTATGTGCCTTGTGGTACTCAACAAATTTATAAGGATCTTGCTAACATCTAATTCTAAAAAAATTAACAATAGTGGACTCATATGAGAGTTTTGAGGGAGCTACAGTTTATAAACTTTGTAAATATTATACCATAGATCAGGGGTGCCGATCTAACAAAAATTTATGAATAGTGGATCGACATTTTAACTGTTTAGCCTACCAAATATAACTCATAATTATTCATAATGTACGTATAAATATTTATTAAAAAAAAATTACATTGAGAGCGAAATGTCAAATCTGTATTAAATTTTTAATCTTAAATATTAAAAAAGTAATACTGACCCTAAAATAAATTTTATTTTGCAAAAAACTACAGTTTTAAGGTCGATCACTGAAAAATTTAGCTATCCTCGGCTATCGACTTTAAAAGCTCCCTCGATCGACCGGTCGATCGCGATCGACTGTTTGGGCACCTCTGCCTTAGATGAAACGAATAGACACATGCATCTTCTTCTTTTGGTGCCACTTTTATCAAAGATCGGCGATCATCATGGCTATTTTGACCTTGGATGCTGCGGCTCGAAACAGTGACTCATACATACTTATATCGCATGCATACTTGTATCATTTACAGATTGTCTGACCGTGTGGAAGCTCCATCTTTGCTAGCTCCTGCCCTGTTGCTGCCATCATCAGGTCTGCTGGTGTGTGTGCATGATGTTTCACCAGACATCCCTTATGCCATCCTGAGAGCTGGTAGGAAGGCCACAGCTGGAGCGGTGCTAAGGCAGGCATTAAGTAAGGGGCGCAGCGACAAGGACCCCAGCAAGTAAGGAATTCATTGCATCAAATGTGCCTAGCTCTTCTTTGATAAGGTAAATTTCAAAATAACATTTATGTTTGGCACAATCATCTTACGACACCAGCTTATTATGTGACCAGCCCACTTCTACTTCTTGTTTCAGTGCTACTTCTAACGAAGATCGGTGATCATCATGGCTATTTTTATAAGATGCTGTCCACTGTCGCAGGGTTTTCAGCCTCAATGGCCTTCGGCATTCTTGAGTTCTTCTCTTCTCAATCTTTCCTTATTTGATAAGATGGAGAAGACGTAATTCTACATTCCTTATAATGTGACCGAAGTACATCAGATTTCTTTGTTTTATGGTTGGCTGAAGTTCTTTAGTGGTATGCATGCATTCGAGGACTTTCTTATTAGAGACCCCATGATGACAAGAGATGCAAAACATTTGAATCCGGCTCCTCAGTGCTTGTGACCAGCACACTTCATACGCCCTAACCTAACTTAATGTTAACTCTTCACATCTGGCTCTTTTTTGATGTCATAGAGTTCTTTGTGGTACCGTAGACGCCACAGACCGGTTGAGATGTTCTGGGCATCCTCTTTTCGAATGTTGCAATCGAGGTCTCAGTGTTTTTTGTCATCGCCCAGGTTTCAGAGGCGTAAGTCAGGAATGGCTTAATGAATGCTCTGCATAGCAGTACATTTGTATTTCTCCAGAGCAGCACTGATCTCAACTCATTCCCTTAGTGCGTGTTTGTCTTATCTTCATCAGAGGTAATTTTACATTAACATGCTTTCTTAACGTGTTTTCTTACCTCAGTTTGTGTAGAATGTGATTCTAAAGACAATTTTATTGTAAGGTCATTTTTTAATTAAATAGTAGACTGGGGGGATGAAGTGCCTTCGAAGCAATAGGATCTTCAAAATTTTAATATCTACCTGTAATGTATTTATGTTTAAAGATATGTCCTTGAGGAGCAGCTGGACTGGGGCTCCCGCGGTGGCTGCACCAAGAGAGTCCTGGCTGATGATGAAGAGATATATGCTGTACAGGTATATCAACACCTTACTTTTTTTTTAAGAAATCCTGTGCGGGAGACTCCGAAGATATCAGAGACTCTAGGGGTCTATGGCACTATGTAGTTGTAGTGCTGCAGAGGTAATTACGAGATTGGTCGTCGCTACAAAGCGCCAATACTCAAGCAAGACCCAGTTGCTGTAAGGCTTTATGGACCTTTAGTGAGCGGTCTTTGGTAAAGGTTAACATTTTTTTTCCTTTTTCCAACAAGAGAAAACACAAAACAAGTGTGAAAACTCTGTATTTTAGAAGTTTTTCATGAGCGCTTCCTCATACATATTTAGTTCACTTATTATGAGAAGTTACACCTAATAAAATATTTTATCTACGATTTCTTAAATCAGTGAATCAGCAACTGGACCAGTCCGTAGTCCAGTGGTAACACTTCGGACTCGTAAATGGAAAATTGTGTGTTCGAATTCCAGCGGAGCACATAAAATAAACCTTTTATATTTTCGAATTTGCTCTTGGCTGGGTTGAAAAATGCATAAACCTTTACCAAAGACCGGTCATCAAAAAGTCCATCCAGCCTTACAGCAACTGGGTCTTGCTTGAGAATTGGCGATTTGTAGCGATGACCTAGCTCGTAAAAAGTCTGGTTGATAGCTCAGTTAGTAGAATGCTTGCATTCCATGCCGAGAGCAAGGGCTCGATCCCCACCGAGGGTGTCAGAAATGATTTCCCGTTTCAGTGTCTATTTCAAACCCAAAATAAATACCAGCAAGGTGTACACAGCCTTTACATGAAATGAGAACCAGCCGCCCCGGGAGCTGGGAAACCCCCACTTCAACTGAAAGTGTTTGGTGTGAGACAAATAGGTCCCGAATCGCCACATACGACCCCTTTGGGGATAAAGCAGGCAAGTAGTTGCACTACATGTGTGGCTTGGTTGCGGTTTTTTTTTAATGTTTCCTTGCAACATATATTATAGACATCTCTTTTCATGGTCTAATGTGTTAACCTTTCACTGTTGTTGACCGTTCTCGCTTGTTCCAGGCCAACTGGAAGACCCTGGGTCGCCTGGTAATCAGGGAGAAGGGCGCCTCTCCCAGCGTCAGTGGGGGCTCCAGGCACCGCTTCACCATGTCTAAGCTAGGCAGGGGGCTCAGCCTCATGGCGGGTGAGACATAAAAATAATTATATTATATTTCTTTATTCATTTGTCCGGTTGGCAGCTCAGTTGGTAGAGTGCAATACCACGCCGAGAGCTCGGATTCGAATCCCACCAAGGGTGTCAGAAATGATTTTCCATTTCTCTGTTTTTTTCAAAACCAAAAATAAAGTACTAGCAAGGCTATCTCAGCATTACAAGAAAAGAGTACCAACCCCTTCGGGAGCTGGGAACAGTAGATAAGCCAAACAAGCACTGGGGGGGACGAGTTCTCTCTCCCATGGTGCTACAGCCTAAATGAAGCTATACTGTGTCAAGTGCTGCACCTTCAACTGCTTCTGTCCCCTGCAGCCGTCCTCTTATTTGCCTCCATCTTCGCTGCTAATCTCCTTTTTCCACGCAGACATCTATTCAGTGTTGTAGTGACAGACAATGTTACGGTTCTGGAGTTATTTATGTTTTTTTCTTCAGGCAGCAGTTCACCATACACAGCAGTGTGCGAGAGCTCACTGGCCCATGGCAGCAAGAAACCCATACAAGTGGCCCACAGTGATCCCACATCTTCCGCAAGGTGCGTATCTATAATAGTATTAGGATGATTCCTTGACTTATAGGTTGGTATGAGGCTGACCACCCATACTGTAAAAAATGGTTCACTTTGCCAATGTCACCCCTGTTTCAGGGAATGTCGGCAAGAGTTGCAGAGCTTATGTTCATTTGAGGTTTGGATTTTATTTGTAAGTACACAATCAGCATTTGTAAGCGCGAACTACACGTGTTTGTTTGTGGGCATACATCTGAGAGCTTTGAATGAATATATCCTTGCAACTTAGATTATAGATATATAGATGATAGTATTAGGTGAGCACTGTTTTTGTGTGAATCCCCCTTCAAGAGCCCTGTGCGAGCATGGTTGTTGCTATAGAAAGCGCCAATTCTCAAACAACACCCAGTAGCTGTCTTCTTCTGATCCGGATCGGTGCAGAGCTAAAGGTGCAATTGGTTTTTCCCCATTTTTTAGGCAATATTTTTCCCCATTTCATAGACAGCTGGGACGTCTTCTTCCTCTTCATAACAGGTAAGCTGGGACTCCAGCTACCTGACAAGTGCTTGCATTCTAGCCGTAAGCTCGGGTTCGAATCCAACCAAGGGCGTCAGAAATGATTTTCCGTTTCAGTGTTTACTTCAAACTCCAAAATAAAATACCGGCAAGGTTTACTCAGCATTCACAAGAAATGAAGACCAGCCCCATTGGGAGGTAGGAAACCCCCACTTTAACAGGAGTTGTTGACGTAAGGCCGGCCCCCTTACCTGTAAAATAAATAGGTTCCACTCGCCACATGCGACTCCTTTGGGGAGAAAGTAGCAAGAAGTGGCACTGTGCAGCTTAGTAGCGTTGTTCTAGATGGATAGGATATAAGATACGCCAAGAGTGCATTAATAGTTCATGAATTGCCTTCTTCTTTTTACCTTGCAATTCCTTAGACTTGAATCACACGTTTTGAGTTAACCATCTTCCATGTTGCAGAAGGAGAGTGTCTGCCATGGGCAGCATGTTTGGTCGCTTTGTCAGCCCCAAGAGAGAAGTAAGTAATGTTCAACAAGGAAAATAATACCTTGATTCAGACAGGAGTTGTGTTAGCAACTTTGTACGTAATCTTTTTCATGCATTGTCTCCTTTTGTTATGATCCTGAATATCGTTTGCTTCCTTCTTCGGCATAGCTTCTTGCCTCTGCCCCAATAAAAATTTAGGGTAAAAATTACCTATATTGATATTAAATTTTGTTTCTGGAATTTATTACAATGATTGCCAATGTCACCCCTGTTTCAGGGAAGGTCGGCAAGAGTTGCAGGGTGTATGTCCATTTGAGATTTAGTTTTTATATTGTAGGTTCACATGCGGCATGCGCAAACGCGAACTTGTACGTGTCTGCTTGTGAGAATGCATGTAATGTGAATCCCCAATGTTACATATCTTTGCAACATAGATTAGATTAGATTGAAATAACATTTTGATAATAAAAATAATTTGTACAGTGGAATGTACATGACTTTATAGCATAAAATAAGATTGTGTTGAGGTCATCTTCAATTTTAAAAACCTTATCCTTGTAGTTGTAGTTCCTTGACTTATAGGTTGGTATGCGGCTGACCACCCATACTGTAAAAAATGGTTCACGTTGCCAATGTCACCCCTGTTTCAGGAAAGGACGGCAAGAGTTGCAGGGCTTATGTTCATTTGAGATTGGGTTTTTATATTGTAAGTTCACATGAGTCCCTCTCCCAGTTTTGATTTTGGGTACGCCCTTGCGGCAGTACACATACAAACATTGCTCATGTTCTCAATGCTTTCAAACCTATGAGATGACCAATCTCAAGCTTACAAATACCATCTAAGTACCTAATATAAATGCACAGTTTCCAAATACCCTGTTGATTTTTCTGACACATTTTTTTTTTTTAATAACTCTGTAGGCTTGATGAGCTCAGCAAGGCACTCTGATGCTCTCTTGTATGCTTTTTCTGTGTGGACTATCAAAGCAGCTAATAGACGAAGCATTCGTAACCTCTTTTGTCCTTTGCAGGTCCACTCTGAAGGAGAATGCTTCAGTGGTGGTGAGGACGACACATATCCCTCCCTAATGATGTCTGGCACACACCGCGGCTCTTCTTCATCCAGCGTCAGGGTCGTGGACCACACAAGATCAAGCCTTGGCTCACTCGGAGATCAGAGACAGAATCAAAGTCAGACTCAAGGTCAAGCTCTGGCAGCTGCTGTACAGCGTCTGAGGAAAGTGTCAGCCAGGAAGCTACAGAGACTCAAGAGCTGAGTCAGGAGACTGCTGGCTGAGAGATATTCCCTCTGGGGAGAAAACTCAGCCAACGCAGATGGTGACAATCAAAATGTGGAGATCAACAGTGCTGATACACAGCATCTGATGAAGGAAACTGATGTGGATATAGTGGAAGAAATTGGGAGATATTCTCCATTGAAACCAAAACATGATGGTAGAGATAGTATAGATGAAGTAAAAACATGTTATGAGAGTCTGGTGGTGAATGTTGGCGAAAAGGAAGATGTCAAAAAAAAATTAAGTGATATAGATGTAAGGGTAGGTAACCAATTAAAGTCTAAACAAATTAATTTGAAATTGGATAAAATGAGCAATAATAAATGTGAAGGTGGAACAGGATTGAAAGAAGGTTATGAAGCTGTTGCTGGTGGATCGAAAGATGAATCAAGAAAGGTTTGTAAGAGCTTGGATGATTTGGGAGTCACTGATATTGATCTCAAAGTTTTGGAGAGTTCTAGTAAGGTATCTTCTGCAGAGGTCATTGAGACTCTTTGGGAATTCTTGAGGGAAGGCATAGCTATAAATGAAAATCCAATGAAAGATAAAACAAAAGGTAATGGTAAACAGACGGATGCGAAAGGAAAAGGTAAAAGTGTGATTGGTGGGAAGAGTTTTATGAAAGGTGATGTTGTTAAGGCAGATGATTCTGGTGTAGAAGAAAGTAGTGTGGAACAAGACAAGGATAAAAATGTGCCTTCAAGCAAATCTGCAAGTCAAGTCATTAAAGACTTCTTCAAATCGTTGCAAGATGTGCTCAGCCTGAAATATAATAAAAGCAATGAGAAACAAGATGAGAGGGGTTTGGTTGATTTTGAGTTGAGCAGAATTGATGAATTGGAGGAAGACAAGGAAGAGGAAAGCAATATGGTAGAGAGCAAGTTGAGTAGTGTGCTCGAGTTCTTTTTGGGGCTGAGGCATCTGATGAAGAGCCCCAAAACTGATATGCTGGAAACAGTCAGAAGAAAAAGCAGCTGCTTTTGGACGGAACAGAGTCCATCAGATTTTGATAGTCGAGAAGAAACAGTCAACGAACTGAGTCCAGATAGCGTGAAAACCAAAATAGAAACACCTGGGAGGAGATTCAAATTTGGCAGCATAATTGATGTGCCAAATTTGAGTGTGGAAAAGAAGGACATCAGCAAGAGCCCAAATGTGAGAATACAAAGGAAATTGTTCAAGATGAAGTCGTCGGAAAGTGATGATAAGCAATCTTTGCTGGAATTTTTATTGGATCCAAAAAATGAAAGGAAAAAGAGTGCTCCTAATACAGGCAGCTTGATGGCTAATAGACACTTCTTGAAAAAGAAACAGAAATCTTTGGACGAAAAGAATTTGATTGCTCGGAGCGGTGGGAAGGAAAGGAAGAATTCTGAAGTAGCGTCAACAAGTTGCAGTGTCGAGAAAAAGGACTCTATTGTAGAAATAATCAAAGGTACAGGCGGCAGTATAACTTCCTTGCTAAGAAGCTTTTCTCAAGAATCCACCGAGATACGGTTCATAGACGAAAGTCCAGAAAATGCCAAAAATAAAGAAAGCAGTTTTGTAGATCTGGTTTTGAAGTGCATGGACAGTTTTGACAGCTACGTTGAGCCTATAATGAAAAGAGAACTGTGGAGCAAGAAAGAATCGGGGTCGAAATGCAACATGCTAGTGGAGACTAAGATAGCAATGGCCAGACCCGATGACTTTCAAATAAGTCCAGAAAATGACGCTCTTTACAAAATGACCAAAAGTGTTTCAAATGATGCCAATAATCTTGATTCAAAGGAAGATGGTAAAAAGGAAGAAGCAAATAAAGAAAGTTGTTTGGTTCAAAACGAACCCTCTTTTGATATGGATGAATTCAAGAATGAGATTATGCAATGTGAGAAGCTGCCATTTTTTAGAAATTTTAACCGCACAACTGAAATTGACGGGTACACTTTTGAAATTCCACCTTTTAAAAGACACAATACAAGGGAGACAGTAACAGGTGAAGAGCCACCGGTTTACAAAGAAATGGGAACATGTTGTGACATCTACGACTTTGTCCCTGAAGAGTATCAGCAATATGATTGCATCGACACTTCTACCATACAAGAAGAAGACATTGAAGAAGTCGAAGACAATGGTTGTTGGATTGAGCCTGAACAGTTGTTGGAGCTTCGGAGATGTGCTCAAATCATTTTCAAAGATGTACAAAACAAGAGCGGCTTGAATAAGGTAGACGATGCTATGTTAGAGATTGCTAAAATTGAAGCTGAAAACGCTGTGAAGGAAGTGGTGAAGCAGATTGAAAAATCTGAACCTGTAGCTCAAATAGAAAAAAATATATATGATGATGAAATTGATATACAAGCTATTGATGAAACATCGATGAATAATGATGATTTGAATGTGAAAGACGCATCTGATGTTGAACTTGTTCAATATCCGACTGATGTAATAGATACCGCAAATCTGGAAGAATTGAAAATCAAAGCAAAGCAACAAGAAAATGGTAGATTTTGTGAAAGCGAAAGAAAGATTCCATTAGAAACAAACTTTGATGTTATTGAAAACGATGATGATCTAATTATCTCGGAATCAGAATTGATGAAGCTTGGAACAGAAGCTTTGAGTTTAAATGTTTTGGAGAAAGAAAGAGATGACAACAGAAGTATTGGGGACATAGTCAATGTCAGATCTGAAACAAAAACTGAAAGCAACGGATCGAGCGAAAGAGCTGTGGTCTTAGAACCAAAAATAATGGTGTCTGTCGCTTTGGAGACAAGTTTTGATTATGATGCTGACTTGGGGATTGATCAGGAATGTGATGATGATGACGATGTGACGTCTCCGATGGAGAATAATTTGCTGAGATTCAAAACAGAGCTAGAGATGATCAACGAAAGCTTCGAGGATGATTCAAAATAAATCATTAAGTGTGACAATTAGTGTTGAATGATTTATTAGGTAGATAGTATTGGAAATTGCATTTTTTTAACTAGCTCAAACAAAGCTGAAATTCAATAGTATCTGTTAAGTAAGTAATAATCAATAAGATGGGCCCATAATGCTTTACCTGATCAGAAATCTACCTCTCGCGCTCATACCTTTCAGGGTTTTGTTCTCCTAGTATAAAACATGGCATAATCTCACCTCGATTGTGTAAATTGAAAAAATGATTGAAAACTAAATCACCCTCTAGGAGTGCCTAGAGAACAACTTCTCTTGATAATTTTGTGATCGTTGTTCTTTTGATAACGGTGTGATGACATAGATAGTGCTCAAAGAAATTAATCAACTCGTGAAGAAATACTTTGTGTTTTATTTTTACATTATTAATTTAAAATGAATCTTCACAATGTAAATACACAAATCCTTTCGCTTTTACTCGGGTAGTTACTAATAAATGGTTCATCTCAATATTAAATAATGTTGTATTCCTTGATAATGTTAATACCTGATGCTGGAAAGTTGCTCTCCGGGATCTGTTGCTGTGATCTGTGGGAGCTGGAGCTACCTGACGTTTTTCCCATGTCTATGATGGGCTTCTTCAGCATGAAATGATGAAAATGATCTTGATGAAAGTGTGCAGTGAAGGGAGCAGCGACATCTGTTTACTATGCATGTGAAACTGTGGGGTATTTCCTCAACAGATCTCGGAGAGCAACTCTTCAGCATCATCAGCTGGCCGTGTAAGCCTAAAACTCCTATTCAATATTAATACCTCTTTCTGGCCAAGCAAATAATTGCATTCCTCTTCACAAATTTATAAAAGTAATAATAATAATTAAGTACTATACAGTTATCACAAGTGTCTCAAGGTTATCCGGGGCTTTGGTTGTGTGACCAGAAAACTAGATGGTTTGTTTTTGGCACAAAGTTGGAAAATGATTGATATTCCCCAGCTGCATTTCCCTCTTAGTAAATCAATGTTTGTATATTATGTTAAGTTGTACCAAGATGTGGGACCAAAGATAAATAAAAACATCAAAAATATTAATGCTTTAGACGGCAACGCAACTCGCAACTAAGCTACACATGTAGTGTAACTTCTTGCCTGCGTTTTTTTTTTTTTTAAGGAATCCTGTGCGGGAGGCTCCCCAATTCTTGAGAGTCTTGGGGGTCTATGTCACCCTGGAAGGGTGCCGCAGAGGTGTTGCTTGAGTTCTTGGTTCTGTCGTGAGGCGCTGCAAGGAAGTGGTGATTGATGTTGGTTTTGAATAAAACCGGATTAAATTGGGAAGGGAACACAGATACTGGTAGACCATTCCATAAACGGGCAGTTTGGCAAAGGAATGAGTCATGAAAACGCCAAGTTCTCATAGTTTTGAGATCGACTGCAAAGGGATGAATGAGAGTCGTACTACGAGTTTCCCTTTCTGAAATGAGAGGGGGAGGGATTAATGAATGGAGCTCATTAGAACAAGCTCCGTGGTAATATCGATAAAAAAGACTGAGCATTCCAACTTTTCTTCTGTGCTGGAGCGGCTGCAGATCGGATGTCAGAGAAGGATCATTGATCAACCTCGCTGCCCTCCTTTGCACAGAATCAAGTTGGTCACTCAACTTCTTGGACATACCACACCAGAGATGGCTGCCATACTCGATAATGGGGCGGATTTGGGATTTATACAGAGTCAATAACTGGGCTGAAGTAAAAAACCTACGGGCTCTGTATAATATGCCGAGTCGCCGGAAAGCGGAAGTTGTGCAAGACTCAATAGCATCATGGTATTTTAACTCTGATTACAGAGAAACACCAAGAAGATTTAAGTGTTCATGGTTAGAGAGGGAGACATTGTCGAAAGTTGGGAGATAGTTGCTTGGAATCCTCTTTAAGGATATCAGACATGCTTGAGTCTTTTTGAAGTTGAACTCTACAAGGTTGTCAGTGCCCCAACGGCTGACAGCCCTGAGATCTGTATTGATCTTTGAAGCTAATGATTCACGAGCAATAGATATCGCTGAACTATTTGGGGGCTTTGTAAAAGAGAAACCGTCATGTATTGTACTGTCATCGGCATAGCAGTGGATAGGAGCACAGGATAGTAAATCATTGAATTGAAGCGTTATCCTTGAAGGGGTCACATGTGGCAATTCCGGACCTCTTTATTTTTACGGGTATGGGGGCCGGCCCCACACCGACCATTTCAGTTGTAGTGGGGGTTTCCCAGCTCCCGGGGGGCTGTTTCTCATTTCTTGTGAAGGCTGAGTAAACCTTGCCAGTACTTATTTTGACCACAATCTAAATACCTGAAATTATTGTGACTGGCCCCCTTACCTGAAAAGTATAATAAAAATAAAGATTATATTCAAATATAATGTACTTACATGGCTTAAAATGAATTTAGTTAAAATCAGAACTTGCGCTGCCATTTTGTATTACGTGACTTTTGATAGTTCAATGTGAAACTTATAGTATCTCTAAAATTTTAAAAGTTTTTTTTTAATAAATAAAGGGTAAAAGGTAAACACTAATTATAGCAGTTTTGTAGGCCTTGGACAGCGCCCTCATTTAGCTGTCTTTAAATTCATTTAAAGCCGTGTACACGCATACCTTTATTTGCTATCCTCAGGGCTGGTATTTACTATGCCGGTAGAATAGATTGATTTCGATTTTACCAGAAAAAGCAATAAATGGTATTGTGAGGCACAATACCTTTATTCCTTTTTCGGGGAAAATCGAGATGAGTCTTCTCTATCCCCTATCGTGAATAAGAGCCCAGTCTGGGTTAAAATATTTATTATGCTATCAACCATAGCTATCTCGTCACCTTATTGCTTGTTTGTCTTATGTCGATCAGAGGTAATTTCACACGAGTAATGTTTGTATGTGTATACCTATACTGGTCTTATGAAACCTCAAATTGATTTTAAAAATATGTAAAACAACTCTCACATTATTTGTTTTACGTTTTTCTTGAGTAGACTGTGTTGAATGTGATTCTTAAGACAATTTCATTGAAAGTTTATCTTTGAATCAAATGGCAGATAAGCCAAACAAGCACTGTGGGCGCGATCTGTCTCTCTCTTTATATATTTTTAAGTGTTGATTATGAAACTGTGGTTTATTATATTAATTAGATATTTCCATACATTTACTCAATAACTTTAAGGAAACAAAAAGTCTATCAAATTGTTGTTATAATTTTAAATACTATTTGAATAAACCCATTTTTTACAAAAAAGATTTTTTCTTTATTTTTTTTTTGTCCCTAAAAGTCATATTTTCTGTTACATAATATAGGGTATATTTGATTAAGATAATAATAATTTGATATAGGTAGTTGACTGGTCCATAGTCATCACTTCAGACACGTAAATGGAAGGTTGCAGGTTCGAAACCTGGTTGTGCACAAAAAATATACCATTTATATTTTCAAGTAAGTATGCTCTTTGCTGGGTTAACAAATTCAAATACCTTTACAAATGAACGGTCTCCAAAGGTTGGTCCAGCCTTACAGCAACTGGGTTTTGTTTGAGAATTGTGATCACTTTCCATAGTTACAATTAGAGGTGGCCGTTTAAACGAAAAGCAGTTTAAAATAGCTGCTTTTTATTTTAAGCAACTAAGCGCGCTTACAATTTAAACGAAAAGTCGTTTTGAAAAAAAAGCGTATAAAAAGTTGCTTATGCTTATTTTATACGCTTTTTCAAACGCTTATGGCGTGTTATAAAGCTAAATCTGCCGTTTTTGTTTCTTACACTTTATGGTCTTAGCAAAATAGTTATAGTAATGAAAAAAATCAAGCATGTTTATTAATTTTTTATCTTAATAACAAAGCTTAAACAAAATATATAACTTAAGAATTGCCACCACAATTTTTTTTTTTAAAAACGCGTTTTTTTTACATTTTTAGCTTTTTTTCGTGTGTGCTGTATTTGGGATTTTTTTTTTTGCTTTTTACTTACAGAACTATACATTGTTTAGGTTCAATACTCAACATTTTTTCAATAATGTCAATAGTTTTTGAGTAAATATGGAAAAACTGTGTTCTTTGATTTAATTAAAATTTAATTCATTTAGTAGTTTCAGTTTTTCCATATTTACTCAAAAACTATTGACATTATTGAAAAAATTTTGAGTATTAAACCTAAACAATGTATAGTTCTGTAAGTTAAAAGCAAAAAAAAAAATCCAAAATACAGCACACACGAAAAAAAAAAAAGCTAAAAATTAAAAAAAAACCGCGTTTTTTGAAATATTTTTTTGTGGTGGCAATTCTTAAGTTATATATTTTGTTTAAGCTTTATAATTAAGAAAAAAAATTAATAAACATGCTTGATTTTTTCATTACTGTAACTATTTTTCTAAGACCATAAAGTGTAAGAAACAAAAACGGCAGATTTAGCTTTATAACACGCCATAAGCGTTTGAAAAAGCGTATAAAATTAGCAGAAGCAACTTTCGTTTTCGTTTTGTTTTAAACGCAGCAAAGTTTTCGTTTCGTTTTAAACGAAAGTTGCTTCTGCTTATTTTATATGCTTTATCAAACGCTTATGGCGTGTTATAAAGCTAAATCTGCCGTTTTTGTTTCTTACACTTTATGGTCTTAGCAAAATAGTTAGGTACAGTAATGAAAAAAATCAAGCATGTTTAATATTTTTTTTTCTTAATTATAAAGCTTAAACAAAATATATAACTTAAGAATTGCCACCACAAAAAAATATTTCAAAAAACGCGTTTTTTTTACATTTTTAGCTTTTTTTTTTCGTGTGTGCTGTCTATAATCTATAATCTAAGTTGCAAGGATATATTCATTCAAAGCTCTCAGATGTATGCCCACAAACAAACACGTGTAGTTCGCGCTTACAAATGCTGATTGTGTACTTACAAATAAAATCCAAACCTCAAATGAACATAAGTCCTGCAACTCCTGCCGACATTCCCTGAAACAAGGGTGACATTGGCAAAGTGAACCATTTTTTACAGTATGGGTGGTCGGCCTCATACCAACCTCTAAGTCAAGGAATACGAGTAATAAATAACATTTAAGTAACAACAACAAAACCTTAAAAATAAATATATACAAAAAAGTCAAAAAATTATTATGCAAAAAATGTAGCAAACTAATAAACTAACATTACAAATCAGCATTGCAGATTAGCCGCCACTTTTTCCTGTCCTTGCATACTTCTTTCATTTCATCCAGAGTCATAACCTTTTTCATACAAGCTCTTCTTTTATTATGACTCTGGATATCCCATTCACTCGCTATTTCGAAAATTTGGTCCATCCATACCTTTCTCGGTCTTCCTCTTCCACGACATCCATCAATTCTTGCAGCATACACTTTCTTCGTCAGTCTTTCCTCATTCATTCTCTCCAAATGTCCAAACCATCATACTTCTTAAGTAGTCCATTTCCACTGTATGGACTTTACTAATCTTACTTTCACTCACTGTCCAGGCTTCACTTCCATACATCAGAGTGGGCACTAGTATACCACCGTGCACCGCCAGTCGAACATTTTTTGAAAGATTCTGGTTCTTGGCGATGCTAGCGGTAGCACCCAGTACGCACCTGCCTTTCATTATTCTTCTTTCAAATTCACCGGTCATTTTTCCATCTTTTTCAAACTTACTTCCCAGGTATACAAACTCATTTACGACATCAACATTCATTCCATTAATTTTAAATTCATATTTTCATCATCTCTTTCAAAAATCAATACTTTCGTCTTACTTGCATTCAACTTCAAATGGTTACCTAACAAAGCTTCATTCAATCTAGAGAGCATTGTTTGCAATTCTACTGCTGAATCAGATACAAGAACTGCATCATCTGCATACAGTAGAACACTTACTTTGCTCTCTCCTATCATCAATCCACAATCATTAAGTCTAGCATCTCTGACACACTTGTCCATGACTATGTTAAATAGCCATGGACTCATCACACATCCTTGCCTCACACCCTTATAAACTTCAAACCACTCACTATACTCACCATCAATACGGACACATGCCTTACTATTTTCATAGTTTGCATGCACCGCACCTAGGAGAGCCCCATTCACTCCGTATGCTTTCAAAACATCCCATAACATACCTCTGTCTACTGAGTCAAAAGCCTTTTCCAGATCTACAAAGGCCGTGAACAGCTTCCGCCTCACCGACAATTGTTTTTCAACAAGTTGTCGTAGAGTAAAAATCTGATCAACACAGCCTCTACCGGCCATAAAGCCGGACTGTATATCGGAAATCCTTTCACTAGTAGTCAGAATCACATTTTTTATAATCACCTTACAGAAGACTTTTCCTGGTATACTGAGTAGACTGATTGGTCTGAAGTTCTGACAGTCTTTTTTGTCCCCTTTACCTTTGTAAATGGGAACAATGACTGCCTTCCTCCAATCCATCGGTACTACTCCTGCATTCACACAAAGCTTACATAATTTGTACATCCAATCTATCAAACATTCACCTCCTGCTTTCAACATTTCACCATTTATACCATCAAACCCAGCAGACTTCCCATTCTTCAGACGTGAAATAGACACTTTTATTTCTTCTTTCAAAATATTAAATTCATTCTCTTCATCTATCTGTTCATAAATTCTTCTTTCACCCTGACCAAAAATTTCTTGAAAATAGTTCTTCCATCTCTTGCATACTTCTTCATTCTCCCATACCATCTCACCGGCAGCATTTTTGACTCCTGGAGTGGTCAATGCAGAAGATTTATTTCTATCCGCATTGATCCACCTCCAAAATTCCTTCTTACTGTCGGTGTAACTTCTGTTAATCCTTTCGTCAATCTTTCTTTGTTCATTCATCTTGCTTTCATAAATTATAGTCTTCGCCATTCTCTTAGCTATCTTATATTCGTCTTCTAGCTTTCTATCATTTCTATCATTCAGCCAATTTTCATAACACTTTTTCTTAACTTTCACAGCTTCTTTCACTCTATCATTCCACCAGGCATCTCCTTTCAATCTTCCACCTTTCGTTACCCCACATACTTTTTAGCGCATTCAGTCATTCCTTCTTTCAGATCTTTCCACATACTTTCAATAATTTTTCCACATACGTTCTTCTCAAGTTCATTCACACTTAAAATTTTGTGGAGCTCTGATACATACTTCTCTTTCACATTTTCTTCATTCAGCCTTTCTACTTTTATTCTAGGCATTCTTACTTGCTTCTTGCGTTTCTTTCTTACTTCACCAAGCATTATTTTAGCACATAATAGATAGTGGTCACTGCCTATTTCAGGCCCGCGGTAAACACGGCTATCTCTTACGGCTCCTCTCAATCTTGCATCCACACAGATGTAGTCAATGATTGTGCGACTTCCCACAATCTGCCTTGTGTACAGATGCACATCCTTATGCCGAAACCAAGTATTTGATGCAAAAAGACTGTGCTCCGCACACAAAGCAATGAGATGTCGCCCATTATCGTTGACTACACCTCGTCCACTAGGACCAATAATTTTCAAACATTCATCTCTTTGCATACCTATCCATCCATTCATATCACCCAAAATTATAATGTTTTCATTCTTCTTCCTTTCATGTACAATTGCATTCAATTCATTCCAAAAACTCATTCTCACCTCCATACACTCTGAATCCACAGGAGCATAACAAGTCACCAAGAAAAGTCTTAAGTTTTTAATTTTAAATTTTATAGTTAAAATTCTGGGAGAAACTCTTTGGTATTCTGTTATGCATCCTTTCACACACTCACTCACAATTACACCTACACCCTGCCTATCATTCCCATCTTCCACACCTGACCAAATATACAATTCACCATTCGCTAATACTTTCTCACCATTCCCTTTCATTTTTATATTGATATTGATATATTTTCCAGTTCAATTGAATCACTTAAAACTGCGATAAGGGGTAATTTTTGTCGAGATTGATAATTTTAAATTTATATTATATCCTGTTAATGAATCATACCTAAGCTAATCTTTAAACAACCCTAAATCATGGTTTGAATATTCTATTCTATTCTATTTTTGTTTTTTTGTTTTTGTTTATATTTGTAAACAATTTTCATGTATGTTTTTATTTCTGTTTGCATGGCTGACATCGTGTTCAGTATTCTTATTTTTATTTATTAAATGCCTGAAATTTCAACGCAAGCATTTTATTGACATTGCCGGTGACGTTTTATGAATCTGATGCATTGTGCGTGTGTGCGTTGGTTATCGCTGTACAGCATTGTATGCTGTATATGTGCGTTGAAGCTCAGCGCCCCGGCATAGTGTATTTACCTATTCCAACTCATAATACCTACTCCCGCTAATTAATTATTGTTAAAATAAGATTATGCGATAGGCACCTATTATTGGAGCATTGGAGATACTTATGTATTTGTATTATTGTGTTTTTTTTTGTGTATGTGCTACTCCTTTGTTCTGTTGGTGTCTTTAAGAATAAATAAATAAATAAATAAATAAATTTTTGTTTCAGTCACACCCATCACTTTTATTCGCTTCTCTTTCATTACATTCATAATTTCTTTCTCCTTGCAATCATTCATCTTCCTTACATTCCATGTCCCAAAAACATGCTGTATTTTGGATTATTTTTTTTGCTTTTAACTTACAGAACTATACATTGTTTAGGTTTAATACTCAAAATTTTTTCAATAATGTCAATAGTTTTTGAGTAAATATGGAAAAACTGAAACTAGTAAATGAATTAAATTTAGATTTACAATAAACCCAAAAAACGAAAAAACGCTTTTTAAACCACAATCATTGGCAAGAATATATTTATTTTTTGTGACAGAAGTTGTTTTTTCGTGTTTTGTGATTCATGGCTTGTTTGATATTTCATCTCCAGTCTGGGAATAATTACTCCAAGCTCCAAATAAGGTAGATTTTGTCACCATCAAAACTTGGAAGATTAACCTCAAAATTTTATAGAGAAAAATTTGGACGAAACGCTCCAAAACGTGAAAGGCAAGAGAATTTCGCAAATTGACAATGACATCCACAAGATCAAAGGCTCAGCTAACGTCTTCTTGCACAACCATGGAAGACAATATCATGGCTGAACTCCATGCACTTAGGGCGGACCTGGCGGCTTTATCATCCGTAGGAGCCGATATTAAGGCGATCAGGAGTGACCTTTCTTCCCTGAAGGAGTCCATGACCTTCATGGACGCCAGAGTTGGTGAAATTGAGACGAAGCTTGTCAGTATGAGCACCATGGAGAAGACAGTTACAGATTTAACATCCAAAATCACTGAGATGGATGCAAAGATCAACGACAGCGAGCAGCGGGCACGTCGTAACAATATTGAGGTGACAGGGTTGCCACAAGTATCAAATGAATCGCTGATCGACCTCACGGTGAAGATTGCGAAAAGCTTGAAAATCCAGCTTACACCGGGGGATATAGACTTTTCAACAAGAGTCGCCGCCAAAAATGCGGCCTCTGGTCGACCTAAGCCCATTGTTGTAAAATTTCATAAATCGGTCCACCGTGACATGTTTGTCACCGCCATCAGACGGAAGCGTGGTCTCATGTCTGACGAGCTGGGTATTCCGGGGTCTCCAACAAGAATTTTCGTCAATGAGCACCTGACACTACACAATAAAAACCTATTTCATCATGCGCGGCTCAGATGCAAGGAGTTGGGGTTTCGTTCCACATGGTCCAAAGGAGGCACTGTGTTCGTACGCAAAGACGATGGTTCTCCAGCCATGGCAATAAAGACTTTGTCTGCGCTTCAGATGATCGGCGGCTGATTCTCTTCTTGCTTCCTTATTTACTTTTTCTAATTTATGCACTAACTCTCTCATATTATATTTTCTCTGATTCTCTTAGTTACTCTAAACTGTGTCTCTTATTTTTTGTTGGTACTGCCGTGTGCTTGCTTCTGTTTGCCATTTACTTTAAATACTATAGTGTTGTATTTTCCATTAGGCGATAGTTTGAGTATATATACACAGAATACCAGAGGTTTGCGAACAAAGACCGACAACTTCAGTTTAAATTTTTCCTCCAGTGATTTTTCTGTCGTAGCTCTTACTGAGACCTGGCTGGGCACTGACATTGATTCCCGAGAGTTAATCGATGACAGATACGATGTCTGGCGAAGTGATCGTGGTTCTCGGGGAGGAGGAGTGCTTTTGGCCGCACTTTCAGATCTTAATGCACGAGGTAATCCGGAGTGGACCTGTGATGCAGAGTCTGTTTGGGTTACCTTGCCAATCAGCTGTAGTGGTAACACTACCAAAAACTTACACTTGGCCTGTGTTTATGTACCTAAAGGCACTGAATACAATTCGCATATCGAAAGCTTCCTTAAGCTCCTTTCCAAACTTACAGAAGACCTACCAGATGATATCTTCTTAATTCTTGGTGATTTTAACATGTCAGATATCGAGTGGTCTGATACCCCGGGTGAGCAGTTTCTCTGTCCCACTAACTACTCTTCTTTATGCTCGAGTAGTTTCATAGATACATTGTCTTTTCTCGGCTTTTATCAATTTTGTGTAACGCTCCTCTAGTGTCGGGGATAATTCATTCTGGTCTTCTTTTCGTACCTGAAGACTCTCACCACCCAGCGATAGAACTGGTTTTGTCTTCCCAGCCACTTCTCCAATTACATGAACCTCAACGCATTATATACTTATTTAAAAAGGGTGACTACAAGGCACTAGGAGGTTTTCTCGCTGAGGTCAACTGGTCCGATGTTTTGACAGCATCTCCCCTTAACACCGCTGTGACAGCATTTTATGATATATTAAATTACTCCATTGATCAATTCATACCTACCCGACGCTTAAACCGCAACCACCATTTTCCATTATGGTATAGTGCACCCTTGATAAAGATCACTAGGGAAAAAATTCGTTACCATAATAAATTTATGAAATTTAAAAACCCTTCTGACTATCATACTTTCACATTACTACGATCCCGTCAGAAAGCTATGGCCAAGGAGTGCTTTTCTCAGTTCATTATTTCCGCTGAAACTAACATACAAGAAAACCCTAGAGCATTCTGGAGCTTTGTTAAAAGCAGACGCAAAAATAATTCAATTCCCATGTGTATGTCTACTGATGGAACAAATTCTGTTAATGGTGGCAAGGAAATCTCCATCGCTTTCTCCGATTACTTTTTCTCTATGTTTGATCATGACACCCATAGTTCCACCGTTCATTCTTCTGAGCCAGGAAAACCTAACCTGACTGGCCTTGGTTGTTGTTCTACTGACAGAAATATTTTAACTACATATCTCTCCAACCTTGACGTAACGAAGGGTGCTGGTAGTGATGGGGTGCCGCCTCTGCTTCTTGCCAGATGTGCTGAGGTTGTGGCGGAGCCGCTCTCCATACTCTTCTCACGCTCCTTAAGAGAGGGTATTTTCCCTGACATATGGAAAGAGGCTCTAGTGTCTCCTATTTATAAATCTGGTCCCAATAATTTGATCAAAAACTACCGTCCGATTTCAATTTTGTCTGCTATAAGTAAACTCTTCGAGCGTGTAATATACGACCAACTTTATGGTTCTCTCAAATCATCATTCAGCGACCAACAGCACGGTTTCCTTCGCAATAGATCTGTTTTATCTAATCTCTTACCTTTCACTGACTATGTATTTTCTAACATGCACAGTGGATTGCAGACCGACGTTATCTACACCGATTATGCCAAGGCTTTTGACAGAGTAAATCATAACATTCTGTTGAGCAAATTGAGTAAGCTCGGAATCCACGGTGATCTTCTAAGATGGATAGAATCCTATATCCGTAATCGTCGTCAGGCAGTGGTAATAGGAGGCTACAAATCAAACTTTGTCACCATTCCTTCCGGTGTTCCCCAGGGATCGCATTTGGGACCCCTTTTCTTTACTTTGTATATCCACGATATTGGTGACTGTTTTCTTCATGCAGAGCATCTCCTATTTGCTGACGATATGAAGATTTTTTTGAGAATCTCTGATTCATCTGACTGTGCAAGACTTCAATTAGATCTCGATCGGCTTTCAGAATATTGTGCTGCCAATAGACTATCCATTAATGTTAGCAAATGTCACAAGGTCTCGTTCTCGCGTAAACTTTCACCCTTAAATCATATTTATTATATTAACAATTTTCCTATCGAGTCTGTTGACCGGGTACGAGATCTGGGTGTCATAATGGATAGCAAACTCACCTTCGTGAATCATATTGACAATGTCTTGGAGAGATCATTCAGGGTGCTCGGGTTCATTTTGCGAACTTGCAAACCCTTCAAAAAAGTTACGGTATTAAAAGTTCTCTACACAACAATGGTTCGCTCACTTCTTGAGTACATGTCCCCTGTTTGGTCCCCCTCTTATGCGGTGCATATAAAACGTATCGAGAGAGTACAAAAAAGATTTATAAAACACATAAATTATAAGTTTAACTTATCTTTTCCTGATTACAAGTCAGCCCTTGACTATCATAAGCTGGACTCTCTAGAGGATAGGCGTGTTGTTTGCGACATGATGTTAATCCACGGCATTTTGCACAACAAAATTGGTAACCCTGATATCTTGTGTATGTTATCCCTCAACATTCCAACTCGCAGAACCAGGCACACGGTAGACCAACTCTTTCATCTCCCTGTGTGTCGCACTAACTATGCTCAGAGCGCGCCAATTTACCGGGTCTGTGAAACTTATAACAAGTGTTTCAGTAGCATTGATATTTTTCATTTAGAGACGGCGCACTTTCGCAAAGCGGTGGGTGCTTCACTCAGGGAGAACTGATTTTCTTTATTTTTAAATTTACATTTTTTTTCACATCATATTCTGTTTTGAGAGCAGTATTTTTTTTTTCTTGTAATTAGTTACTTGTAATTAACATCTTGTAATTATTTCCAACTTCCTAAATTTTATATCCGTGGCAACATATAATTGGCCATGTTTTTTTGTAATTGCTACTATTATATTTCTTATGTAACGCTGTTTGTTGTCCTATGAAAATAAAATAAAATAAAATAAAATAAAATAAAATAAAATTAAGCTGCTTATTTTAAAAAGCGTAAGCGTTTTTTCGTTTTTTTTACTAAGCCGTTTTTTCCATCTCTAGTTACAATCAAGCTCGCAGAGGGCTCTTGCGGTGTGATTCACACGAAAACAGTGCTTACCAAATAAATCATCCTAATATTATTATTATCATGGGATTTGAAAATGTACGAATGGCAGAATTTTAAAAATGTAGTAAAAAAATAAAGGTTACTACTGAAGTCGGAATGTTCTTTGTCCAGAGTTTCCAAATGAGGTTTTTTCTCAGCAGGCAAACGTCACTCTTCTATGTGACTAGTGGAGTTATCACTATAATTTATAAACCTACGTAGATTATATTGTAAATATAAAATTGTAATAATAACTATTAGGATTGGTCGGGTTTTGCTCGTGGACTGTATTTTCGATTTGGACTTTAATTTTGAGGTGATGTGGGGTGTGGAGATGACTTGAAAGATGTAGTTAGTTAAACAATTTAATGGTCCTTTATTCCATAAAGATTACAAGGGGTTTTTACAAAGGATTACGTGATTAAATTAGGTGAACAGGTTAAGACAAGTTACCAGTGCGACGCTCGAAGAGAAAAGAGACGGATGTTGGGTTTTACACGCCTGAGGCGTCTGTCAGAAATGCAATACCAACCCAACAAAATGTACCAAAGACAAAAAGATTATTATTCTTGGTAGGTATATTGTTTTAATTAATTTGGTCATATTAAATTTGGACCATACTGGCGGGCCTCAGATTGGCAAATACCGTGTTATAACGGTGAATATTTGGCAATATTACTAGAGAGGTCATCTCCACAATGATGTATAATAGCTCGTTTACATAATGTTACATCGTGGACTGTATTTTTGAGGTTGTCATAATATACTGGTTAACAGTGATTGACTCTAATTTATAATTCTTTTTTGTTTTTCAATAACTGGTACTTGTCTGTAGAAATCAACACTTAGATCTAAGAATCATTGATTATACAAAACAATGGTAGGTGCATACAAACTTAAATAGAATTCTGACTTTGAAAATAATTTATTTGACTTATACACCTTGAAGAAGTTGAAAGTTAAGTATTAATCTTACTTGTTGTATGTATGGTAGTCAATTGTGTTAGCAACAGATGACACTTCAATTTAGTTGATATGGTAAGTTACCCTTGTAGGTAAGCATTTACATACAAATTTACATGGATTCAATAAAGTGTACTTATAATTACTCAGCCTTTTAATTAATTAAATACATAATTTAATGTGATCAGTTCTTGCATAGTAACATAAAACATAAAGTGAAGTTACAGATAACATAAGACAAATAATTATCGGTAAGTACATAATCATTTATCCTGCTAGGAATTACCAAATAGGTAATTTACTTAATTTTTGAATTGGTCTCTTTTTAATACCAGAGTCAGTTTTTATGGATACTACTCTCAGAATACCATCCGTACCAGGATGTAATTCTGTTACTCTTCCCAATCTCCATCTCAAGGGCGGTTGATTATCCTCCCTAAGCACAACTAAATCATTAATTTGTAGTGTAGATGTCGTTAACTGAGTCCATTTCTTGCGAGGTTGCAAAGAATTGAGATATTCATTAGTCCAACGCTTCCAGAAGGTCTGGAATAGTCGACTTAACAGTTGATACCGATTAACTGCATGGATTGGAATATGATTCAGATCTGGTTCGGGAAGAGCGACCAGTGGTCCTCCGATAAGGAAATGACCCGGAGTCAATGGTAACAAGTCATAAGGATCGTCTGATAAGGGTGTCAACGGCCTTGAGTTCAGACAAGCTTCGACTTGGATTAATAAAGTAGAACATTCTTCAAAAGTGAGGGTATGATTGGCCACTAACTTTTTAAATAAATGCTTTGCGCTTTTTACAGTAGTTTCCCATAGACCACCGTGATGGGGTCCATCTAAAAGTTTGACTGGCAATCCAGGCAAGTGTTATGCTAGAATCTGTCCACAATGTAAAACTTGTTATAACCAGGTTACTGGTCTCACTAACGCGTTTAAATAATTTAGATAATAATAAAGCTGCGTTCAATTCTAACCGGGGTAAGGAGATTTGTTGCAAAGGTGCTACCTTTGACTTGGCACAAAAAAGTTGAGAGTTAACTTCGGAAGTCAACTCGTCGCGAGTAACTAAATAGATACATGCTCCGAATGCTCGTATAGAGGCATCCGCAAAGCCGTGTAGTTCTACGGAGGATTTATGATCTGTTCCACATACATGCCGTGCTACATGTATGGAGGCTGCTAGGTTGAACTGATGCACAAAATTACACCATTCAGTTTTTGTTGGAGTAGATAACTCATCATCCCATTTACTGCTTTCTTGCCACAACCGTTGCATAAAGAGTTTGGAAATTATAGTAATGGGAGAGAGCAACCCTAAAGGATCAAACGTTCTGGCTATCGCAGATAAAATTGATCGCTTGGTTAAATTTGCTTCGTTACATTCAATGTGTAAATTGAATATCAACGTGTCAGTACTAGGTTGCCACGTTAATCCTAAAGTTTTATAAGTGTCATGGTTTGCAAAATTTACAGATGAAACACTTTCTTGCAATTGTAGGGCACTATTGGTTGTCCACTTTCTTAATGACATACATGCACTATTAAATATTTCAGTAATTTGGGTTTTAATCAAATTGAGCTGATTAATATCGTCGTGTCCAGTTATCAAGTCGTCCATGTACATGTCTGACTCGATAACTTGACAAGCTTCAGGGTACTTGTCCCTATTTGTTTGAGCGAGTTGCATGATGCATCTCGTAGCTAGGAAGGGGGCTGAAGCGGTTCCGTATGTAACCGTGTTTAACTGATACTGGCAAGGCAAGTGAGTCACACTGTCTCTCCATAGGATTCTTTGAAGAGGTCTGTCCTGTGGCTGAATATCTATTTGTCGATACATTTTCTCCACGTCAGCTGTCATCACCCACCTGGGCGTTCTGAAACGTAACAAAATGTCAAATAGATCTTGTTGCACAGTAGGTCCTATCATTAAAATGTCATTCAACGAAAGCCCAGAGGTAGTTCTGGCGCTCCCATTGAATACTACTCTCAGTTTTGTAGTCGTGGAATGTTCTTTTATTACCGCGTGATGCGGAAAATAATAAGCAATTTGAGTGTTATGTGGGGGCACAAGACTCATGTGTCCTAAAGCTAAATATTCGGATAAAAAGTCATCATACCGCGCCTTGAGCTGAGGATTGCGGTTGAGTTTGGATTCTAGCGAGATCAGACATTTTGATGCTCGCGCTAATGAATCGCCTAATACCCCAGGGTCCGACTTCAGACCTATGCGTGTCTGGAATCTCCCCTGCGGTGATCGGGTTGTGGTTTGGACGAATAGATCTTCCATAGCCTTTTCTTCTAAAGATTGATGTTTAGTATTCTCGATGGTTTCACACTTCCAAAAAGCTTCTACCAGTCCGTGAAGACCGGTTGACGCTCCTCTGCTGGACCCAGACGTCCTTCGGGATCCTCCAGACGCCGCAGTCAGCATCGATGATACGAAGGTAGCTTGCATTGGTGCCAAACCGGTCGCCAACCATCCCAAGTGTGAGGGATAGAACCGGAGCCCTCCCCTTGACAGCGACGTCCGGCTGCAGCGCAGGATTCTCCAAAAGACGTCTGCGCCGAGCAGCATGGAGACTGCGCCAGCCTTGGCAAACTGTGGGTCTGCCAGGTCGCGCAGTGGTACGGGCGCCTCACACCTGAAACTGGTTTGGGGAAGATTTGTAGTTATGGTTTCTACAACAAGGAATGAACATTCAGTTTTAAAACCAGATAATCGAGAAGCTATTGTAGCCGTAACGGCTTCAGATGAATAACTTGTTTGTTGTTGAATACCTTCAATAGGCATTTTTAACGTAGATTTAGGAAGCTTCAATGAGTCAGCTAGTTCCCTTGTTAGGAAGTTTGCCTGCGACCCATTATCTAAAACGGCTCGTACAGCTCTTGACGACCCGTCTGAGTCGTACAAGTGTACGCTTACAGTTGTTAACATAGCTTGAACATTATTGGAATTACTAAATGCTGCCAAGGCAATCTTATGGTCTATAGTATGTAACAATGTATGGTGATTGCTTTGACATTTTTTGCATTTGCTTGAGCTACGGCATTTGTATGCTTGGTGCCCAATGCGAAGACAATTGAAGCATAATCTATTACTTTTTGCGGAATCCCGCCTTTGCGAAACATTTAACTGTATGAATTGACTGCATGTGTGAATGTAATGTGGTCCTTTACAGATCGGACACTTGACACCTTCTATTGTAAGCAACGCTTTCTTGGTTGCAGGTCTGCTATTCGTTGGCTCGAGAGTGTATTGATTATACATTTCTAAATGAGATGCCTTTTTTTTTAGAAATGCCAAAAAATCAATAACCGATTTGTAGTCCTTGTGGGACTTCCAATCGCTAATGCTTGGTGGGTCTAATTGCTTCAGAAACTGGTAGATGAGTAATTCATCCCAGTTCGAAGTGTCAACCCCCAAGCTGTTCAGTGCATTTAAATTACTACTAATAGTGTTGGTGAAATTGTGAATCTCATTGAATCTTCTCACATTAAATTTAATACTGTGTATGTTATCTAGATGCGTTTTTATTAAGATCTCCTTGTTGTTGTATCTGGCTTCCAAAATACTATATGCCAGGGGGTAGTTTTTCCCTGATACTTCTAATTGCTCTAAGATTGACTGTACTTGAGGAGATAACGAATTTTTCAGATACATGAATTTCTCTATATTTGAAATGTTTGCATTATTGTCTATTAAGGCCAAAAATAAATCTCTAAATGTTACCCAGTTGTCATATTTTCCATCAAAAATCGGAATTGACAATTTAGGTAAGTTCATGGGGTTACAGAATTCATTATTAACTATATGATTAATTTTTAGGCTATTGGCCTCAGATTGCTCTAAGAACCCTTCATACTTTGCTATTAAATTCACCAGGACCTCTTCCTGGTGTAGCATTGTTCTATGTAGGTCCTCATCATTGGCCAAAGCATCTACATTATGGTTATACAATTCATTAAATTTTGTTATTATTTCTCTGATTTGACATAGTTTTGATTTTACTAGTGAGATTTCTAAATTTTCCTTTAAAATATATTGTTCATAGGTAGCTAATCTAGCTGACAATGTCCTCGTCCAATTTGACAGTCTAGTCGTCATTTTGAAACACAATATACACTAATCACAAATAAATAGATAAATAACACTGGCCTGCCTGTGTGAAGGAATCCTCGGTGATCCCGTGACTCGTACTGGGTCTGGCAGCTCGTGCGGCCCGTGCGTGGTGTCGATCTCAGCTTTGGTCAGCTGATATGGGGGCGCTTGCCTGCACCAAGCAGCGCTCCGCTGGTCAGAAGGAGACGCTCCTCCTGCTCGTGGATGATGATGGATGACTCTCGCACTAGGCCATGCGGCCCTTGCGCAGTCGATGTGGGGCTCAGCTGATGGCAATCAGCTGATGTGGGGGCGCCTGCTTGCACAAAGCAGCGCTCCGCATTCGTCAGAAGGAGAAGCTCCCTCTGCCCGGCCCGATGATGAAGGATGACTCTCGCACTAGGCCATGCGGCCCTTGCGCAGTCGATGTGGGGCTCAGCTGATGGCAATCAGCTGATGTGGGGGCGCCTGCTTGCACAAAGCAGCGCTCCGCATTCGTCAGAAGGAGAAGCTCCCTCTGCCCGGCCCGATGATGAAGGATGACTCTCGCACTAGGCCATGCGGCCCTTGCGCAGTCGATGTGGGGCTCAGTTTGCTTCACAAACTGATGTGGGGGCGCTTGCTTGTACAAAGCAGCGCTCCGCATTCGTCAGAAGGAGTGGTTCCCTCTGCCCGGCCCGCTGATGAATGTGCGCCCGCTGTATGGGGCCACGTGCTCTCCTCTCCGTCGCGCTGCGTAAAAGTCTGCTTTTTGTGAGCACAAAAGGGTCCTCGGTGGACGCAGATGACTCCAGATGCTAGTTCACTGAATAATCCGCTGGTATGGAGCAACAAGGTCGCTCATCCTGCTCGAAGTGACCAAAAATGGTCACGATCCGGTTCGAAGGACCAAAAATGGTCGGGTTTTGCTCGTGGACTGTATTTTCGATTTGGACTTTAATTTTGAGGTGATGTGGGGTGTGGAGATGACTTGAAAGATGTAGTTAGTTAAACAATTTAATGGTCCTTTATTCCATAAAGATTACAAGGGGTTTTTACAAAGGATTACGTGATTAAATTAGGTGAACAGGTTAAGACAAGTTACCAGTGCGACGCTCGAAGAGAAAAGAGACGGATGTTGGGTTTTACACGCCTGAGGCGTCTGTCAGAAATGCAATACCAACCCAACAAAATGTACCAAAGACAAAAAGATTATTATTCTTGGTAGGTATATTGTTTTAATTAATTTGGTCATATTAAATTTGGACCATAGATTAGAAGTGGCCGTTTAAACGAAAAGCAGTTTAAAATAGCTGCTTTTTATTTTAAGCAACTAAGCGCGCTTACAATTTAAACGAAAAGTCGTTTTGAAAAATAAGCGTATAAAAAGTTGCTTAGAAACAAAAACGGCAGATTTAGCTTTATAACACGCCATAAGCGTTTGAAAAAGCGTATAAAATAAGCATAAGCAACTTTCGTTTAAAACGAAAGTTGAACGAAACGAAACGAAAATTTATTATTATTAACTAAAATAAATAATTACGAAATATAATACATTTACAAATACATAATAATTGGGATAATAATAAAATGGATTTAGATAAAAGTAATTTGATATAGTTGACTGGTCCATAGTCATCGCTTTGGCCTCGTAAATAGAAGGTTGCAGGTTCGAAACCCGGTTGTGCACAAAAAAGTACCATTTATATTTTCAAGTATGCTCTTCGCTGGGTTAACAAATTCTTTCAAACCTTTACCAATGACCGGTCTCCAGAGGTCGGTCGAGCCTTACAGCAACTGGGCTTTGTTTGAGAATTGTCACTTTCCATAGTTACAATCAAGCTCGCAGAGGGCTCTTGTGGTGTGATTCACACGAAAACAGCGCTTACCAAATAAATCATCCTAATATTATTATTATCATGGGATTTGAAAATGTACGAATGGCAGAATTTTAAAAATGTAGTAAAAAAATAAAGGTTACTTATGAAGTTGGAATGTTCTTTTCACAGAGGCTCCAAATGAGATTTTTTCTCAGCAGGCAAATGTCACTCTTCTATGTGAGTAGTGAAGTTATCTCTATAATTTATAATTTAGTTGCAAAGATAAAGGATCACATAAAATGCATGCTCACTAGCAGGCACATGTAAGTTTGCTAAGTAGTACCTAAAGCATAATTAAATTTTGTTACTTACTTTTACTTTACTTTCTTCGGCTCATAAGACTTGAAGGCTCAGGGCCTCCCGCACCACAATCCTCCAGGACTCTCTGTCTTGTGCTGCTTCCCTCCATGGTCCCCTCACTCCCAGAACTTCGGCGTCGGCTTCAACGTTGTCTGCCCACCGCATCCTGGGACGTCCGAGTGGTCTAACACCTGAGGGGGCACCATCCAAGACTGTTCTGATGATCCTGGAAATTTTGTTGCTGTAATTTATTACAATTACTGAAATAACCATTTTAATTATTTAGTTAAGTAATAAATCACGGCTATAATAATTTTACAAAACAGTCTTAAAAAGATTTAACCTTGGTAGGCCCCCCCCCCTAGTTTAACCTGGGAACGCCCTTGGTACTTGGTACTGGTAAAATCCGAACCTCAAATGAACCACAGAGTATAAAATGAACATAAACCCAGTGCCAGGGTAGGGCGCTGATAGGCGACCGCCCAGGCGCCAAGTATTAGGGCGCCGCAGTCACCGCTTTATATGCTTTTCGTGTGGATTTGTTGAATAGATATTGGATAAGGGGCGCCTTAGTAATATCGCCAAGGGCGCTAGCGGCGCTAGTAGTGCCAAAACCGTCACTCCATAAGCCCAGCAACTTTGCCAACCTTCTTTAAAACAGGGGTGACATTGGCACAGTAGTAAATATTTTTTTACAGTATGGGGGGATTTTTCATTTTGGAATTTCGATATTTTTTATAAGTAGGTACCTATCGTTGATTTTTTCCTCGATAGGTTTATTTCGATAATAGGGTATTTGCAATAGTGAGGAATATGATAAAAAGAATGTTATTTTGATAGATTTCGAAAAATCAAATAAAAATATGTTGATTTGAAGCCGAAAATATTTTTTTTCGATTTTATATTTAAAAAAGAAAATACAGAAATTTGGACAAGTTTTTAAACGGATATGAGATCTGCTTCTTCTATTTCCGGTGCTGTTACGTCATATGTTGACGTCACTTTCTTTTATTGACATTCCATACTCCGTTGACATGTGTTGTTGACAACAGAAACAAATGAAAATGTGGCAGCACTGGTCAAGTGGGCAGCACCCACCGCAGTGCACACACATCAAATCCAGCGCATAAGCAATTAGTCATTGCAAGTCATTAACGCATCTCGCACGTTGAACGACGCGTAGCGCCTTCCCCCGGTAAGCAAGCGAGGTAGAATACAAAGGGCCTGAATGCTGTGTCATCTGCCAATGTATCAGGTACTTCAATAAAAGAACATTACATAAACTGGTTTATTAATTAACTAGCTAAACATAACACTCTAAACAAGTACACAATCGCTAAAGAACGTTAAAGTTCGTTAAAGTGGTGACCCCGATGTGATCTGAACACGCAACCTTCTGATTAAAGTTCGTTAAAGTGGTGACCCGACGCGAAAGCATCCTGAACATTTTTTGTGCGCCCACGGCTTACCGGGGGAGAATATTTTTTGCATACGCGTAAAAAAAAAAGTGTGACGTGTCGAACTATAATCGTGACGTGTCTATTGTGTTAAAACGCCTCTGACTCCTGCTACGAAAAGTCCGAGTACTTCTACTCCGAGTGATTCTGCTCTGAGTGCACCTTCTATTGATCTTGATCGCCTCGCGCAGGTAGCAGACAAAATTGCAGAGAGAAACACCATGGAAATTTCCGAAGTAAAGGAAACGGGTGACGCTGCAAAATCTTTCTCTATGCAAGACCTGTTCAAAAGGATAGACACCATGTCCCAAGAGATCGCAAGTCTTCGTGCGAAGCAGCGGCAAGGACGCTTTGCTCAAAAACGTCATATTTCTCGCAACTCTTCCAGGACGCAAGAATCTTCGAGATCGAAGAATCGTCCTTCACCAGGTAATGGTAACTACGTATGCTGGTACCACTACAAATTTGCTGACCAAGCAAATCGCTGCAAGGAGGGATGCACCTACAAACGGTCGGAAAACTAAAATCGACACCTAAGATCGAGATACTAGGTGCCGAACTAACATCTCGACTTTGTATTCAGGATAAGAAAAGTAGGATACAATTTCTTATCGACACCGGCGCAGATATATCCGTACTTGCTAAAAGCGCATACCCGTCAGCTCAAGTATCGGATTACACCTTGTATGCAGCCAACGGTACAAAAATCAAAACTTATGGAACTAGGTCATTGACCTTAGATTTAGGGCTGCGCCGAGCATTTTGATGGACTTTCGTAATCGCTGACGTAAGGCGATCCATCATTGGTGCAGATTTCTTAAAATCACAACGACTGCTAGTAGATTTACACGGTAGAAAACTGGTTGATAAGGTGACAAGCCTTACCAGTAAAACCACCATCGACAACAGCGAATCTACGCAAGTTTACATTGTGAACAGGAACGACCCTTACCATAAAATTTTACTCCAGTACCCTGATTTAACAAGACCTGAAACTTTAAAAACCAATTTGAAGCATGATGTACTACATCATATTGTCACAACCGGTCCGCCAATACATGAAAAAGTACGACCACTGAATCCGGGAAAGTACAAAGCCGCCAAGGAAGAATTTGAGAAGATGCTGGAGCTTGGAATTTGCCAGCCTTCTAAAAGTCCTTGGGCCAACCCTCTACATATCGTCAACAAATCTAACGGATCAGTCCGGCCCTGTGGAGATTAGCGACGTCTCAACGCAATAACAAAGCCAGACCGTTATCCGATACCTCGTTTATTAGATTTCTCATATGTACTCAGTGATAAAAAAGTTGTGTCGTAACGATCGACAGTAATTTAAAACCGGCATTCATTTTGTGTGACACGAGTAGCGGTGAAGAAGATGCAACATCAACGCATTACTCATCAGATGCAATGACCCAGTTGCACAATACTACAAAGTCCACAAACGACTCAGCAACGCGTGTAGCATCGGAAAATTTGGCAAAAAGCGCTTACTCGACACGTTCAGGTCGAGCCGTAATAGACTAAGAGCTAGACGTACGAAACCTTACCTCATCGACTACCAGGCAGAGACATGATCAGGCTGGTAGTTTGCATCGAGTACATCATTTTTTCACTGGTCTGCCTTTTCCTATCCTGGAGCGTTTTGGATGCGGCCTCTTCAAAGAGGCCCAAAAAATGGTGCAAACTACCTCATCGACTACCAGGCAGAAACATGTTTGGGGAGGTGTCCGGCATCGAGTACATGCCTTTTCTGCAGATTTTGGTGATCCTACCCTGGAGCGTTCTGGAGGCGGCCTCTTCAAAGAGGCCCAAAAAATGGTGCAAACTACCTCATCGACTACCAGGCAGAGACTAGTAAGAAATGATGACCTACATTATTTACCTGCTTTTTGCATTAAAAAAAATACTCCAAACCTGGAGCATTTTGAATGCGGTCATTTTTTTAACAAATATATAAATCGATCTTTTGATATAAGTTGTATGAGTCATGAGAATAAAGAAAAAAATATACATGTTACATTCGTTATTAATAACAATAAAATTAACATACCAAAAATTTGTATTTCCAACCCTTCTGGTTCAGGAGAAAAAAGGATAAAACGGTATTTTTTACATTATATTTTATGACTCAAAAACAAAGTACAATAATTAAAATTTTTGTAAATCAAAAATAAGAACGTTAATTTTAAAACAATAATAGTCTCTTACACATTCTTTCTATCTGCTATAGTTTCACGGGAAATGAATTTTAAAGTCAAATATTTTCCAAAAAACTTTACGTCGAGTCCCGTTTTTGGTCAAAATCTAGCTTAAACGCCTCAGTACTTTATTTTAACAGAATATAAAAAATAATATCGTATAGAAGATTAAACATATATTAAAACTTCTTGGATACTTACTTACTTATAATAAAGGGTTGTAAATTATCTGTCCTGTTATAGTTAGAATGTTGAAAATAAGTATATACCTCGTAGCACGAGGGATACGCGTGATATCATCGATGTATATATGCATGGATGGGCGACGAAAGCAATCTTTTGAGACGTAAGAATTCCCAACGCGCGTATCAGAAATTAAATGTACAGTGGACTGCACATGACTTTACAGCATAAAATAAAGTTGTTTTGAGGTGATATTTAATTTTCACAACAAAATGTTTAATTTGTATTATTAATGAAGGCAATCTGCTTTTTGTAAGTAATTTTGTAAGAGAAGAATGTGGTGCAAGAGAAAGTGTGAAAGTGAAGATTAAAAGAAGTTTGTTAAGATGGTTTGGGCATATGGAGAGAATGAATGAGGAAAGACTGACGAAGAAAGTATATGTTGGTAGAATAGATGGATGTCGTGGTAGAGGAAGACCGAGAAAGGTATGGATGGACCAAATATCCGAAATTGCGAATGAATGGAATATCCAGAGTCATAATAAAAGAAGAGCTTGTATGAAGAAGGTTATGACTCTGGAGGAAATGAAAGAAGTATGTAAGGACAGAAAGAAATGGCGGTTGATCTGTAATGTTGGCGAATAGGGTTTATTAAATTGGAATTTGTTTTTGTTTGTAAATGGATATTTTGTATTTGAATATTATTATTTAATGATGTATAAAATGTAATTTGTCGTGTGTGTGTGTTCCTTGACTTATAGGTTGGTATGCGGCTGACCACCCATGCTGTAAAAATGGTTCACTTTGCCAATGTCACCCCTGTCTCAGGGAAGGACGGCAAGAGTTGCAGGGTGTATGTCCATTTGAGATTTGATTTTTATGTTGTAGGTTCACATGAGGCATGTGCAAGCGCGAACTTGTACGTGTCTGGTTGTGAGAATGCATGTAATGTGAATCTTCAATGTAACATATCCTTGCAACTTAGATTAGATTAGATTAGATTAGATTAGAATCTGCTTAAGTAATTTTAATTTTGCGGTATGATCATTTTCCTTGACTTATAGATTTGTATGAGGCTGACCACCCATACTGTAAAAGATGGTTCACTTTGACAATGTCAACCCTATTTCAGGGAAAGTAGGCAAGAGTAGCAGGGCTTATGTTCACTTGAGATTGGGTTTTTATATTGTAGGTTCATATGCGGCATGTGTAAGCGTGAACTTATACGTGTCTGCTTATGGGAATACGTTTAATATAAATCTCAAATGATATATACCTTTGCAGCTTAGATTTAGATTATTGGTCACTTTTGTATCAAAAATAGCACTTCAAAGTCTAGTATTTTAAATTAACCTTATATATTAATTTTTGTATTTTTCTTCTACGTACTTTTTCATTGCTGTATTTTTTATATGGCTGGTCATGTATTGCACCCTCCACGTGACTAAGCTGCAATTAACATTTTATTATTATTATTGCTATCAAGAAAATTACAATAAATTGTTGTATGGAAATTTTTCGCTTTATACGGTGGCTATATTTTACTTTTCGAAAACAATAGTTATAAATAAATGTAGGTTCATATAATGGCTTTAAAATTGGCTGGCTATAATTTTTGATTAACCCTTCCGCTGCCGAGAAATTTTAAAATATTGTTACTTTATAGCAGTCCGAAGGAGCTATAAAGTGTTGTATTCGTCCGATTTTTTTTTTGAGGTTTCAACGGAAATGAGTTGTCCTGCACCAGGACGTGCAAAAAAACCTAATTTGTCGAACCTGTCCGTCCGTCCGTCCGTGCGTCCGTCCGTATGTATGTATGTCCGTATGCCCTAGCCGAAACTACTTATCGCAGAGACACCAATTTTTGGATTAAAAGAATTGATAACCACAAATTTTGATGAGCCGACTGGCATGGCACCAACCTGAAAATTCAAGATAGCTGCCATACAAAAAAAACATAAAATTGCACTTTTCTCCAAAACGGCTCTAACGATTTACTTTAAAACTTCAGTGTGATCGTTGCTTAAATTGTCACTAAGAAAAATAGCTATAGCAGCACTCTTGCCAATCTTCGTCTATGGGTTGCCATATGAAAAAAATAAACAATTGTGATTTTCTCAGAAGTGAAAGCGTTGACAAAAGAATAATTCTTTACAATACGAGTATTATACATTACATAAAATAATATATAAAATTAAATATGTTTTTTGAATATAATAACATAAAGTGACGTTAACATGATATCAAAAATTTAAATTAAAAGGCTACAAGAACCCATCAGAACGCAAAAAACTTTTATATTTCTTAACTTTAATGGAAAGAACTCTCTTATCACTATAATTCATAGTGAAACATTTTTCAAATTTTAGAAAATTCAAGATGGTTTCCGAACAGCTGAAAGTTTCATATGAGATTTGCTCAAAAACGGCTCCTACGATTTTCTCTATTTTTTTTTGCACAATCGTCATTATAATAGTGCTATGTAACAACAATTATCATTGCCTCATAATTTTCTTTGTTTTGGGGGTTGCCATACAAGAGAAAAAAACAATTTAAAATGTCTTGGCAGAGAAAGGGCTAACTAAAAAATATTGTTCCACAATTGAAAAGCTCTTATATATACCCACATATATAATTCATTACTTTTTAAAAAAAATATATTATTAAGTATGGCCACCATACAAAGTGGCAAATTTCCATAAAAAAATAATTGTAATATTTTTGGTAGCAAAACGTCTAATACCCATAAATAAACCTACAGAACGATTCGCCCAAACAAGTGCTATGTAAAAACAATAATAATTGCCTCATAAAACTCATTGTTTTGAGGGTTGCGATACAAGAGAAAACAATAATTTAAAATTTCTCGGCAGAAAACGAGTTTACTAAAAAATAATGTGTCCAAATAAGAATCTCTTATATATACCAACATATATTAATCTTTACTTTTTTCAAAAAAATATCATAAGTTGTAGCCACCATACAAAATGACAAATTTCCATACCAAAAATTAATTCTAATATTCTTGGTACTAAAACGCCTAATATAAAATACTAGGCTACGAGTCTTAAAATTTAGTAAGTACCCATAATAATCAATCATAACTTTCCAAAATATTAAGGAAAAGTATACCCACCAAACAAATTGTTAGTTTTGATACAAACGGGATATACATATATACTTGGTTGATTTTTTTCCGAAGCGCCGCTTTCACTAAACTTTTAGTCACGACCTTTCAAACAGGTGCGTCTTCAGCTTCCTCCTGAAGCTTGCCCTGTCCCGTTCTTTCCTCACCTCAACCGGCAATTCGTTCCAAACGATTGGGCCCGAAACCGAAAAAGCACGATCACCAAAGTTAGTAGAAGTTGCCCTGAGAGGCAAGCTCAGCCTTGCGGAGCCTACATTAGCTGACTTTGGAGTCCTGGAGCTAGTGGCTTGCTCCCTTGAAACCTTAAATTTTATTTTAAGAAATATTAATTTTATAACTGAGTGAATGTTGTGCTCTTTCTACACTACGGGAGCACTTTCATCCGCTGCCAACTTGCGTAATTTCTAAACTACATCTTGCAACACTGATTACAAGAACACCTAACATAAGAATATTCCCGCACTCTCTGAATCCACGAGATAATTACGAGTCCGTTCATCTCCACACACTCGAATTCATTCATTTTTTTGCCATCCAGGTAAATAAATGAAATACTGAAATACTGGGAAGCGAATATTGAGTTACAGTAATCAAGTTTACTGATAACAAAAGAGTTCACCATGGCCTTGATGGCATGTGTGGGGAGACATCTTCTGATGAAGTACAGCTGCCGTAGCCTAAAAAAACCTGTTCTAACAGTCCTTTTGACGTGTTCTTCCATACTCAGACAGCGGTCTATTTCTATACCAAGAAGTTTTACGCTTGTTGAAGGAAAGATGTCATTCCCACAAATTCTTATAGGTGTTTGGCTGATTGAATGAATCCTTCTTGCTGTAGCGATTCTGAGTACTTTGATTTTGTCAGGATTCAACACCAATCGATTAATTATTTGCCATCCAACAAGAAATGTCGTTTATACAGCCGACCAACCTTGTTTCAGTGTTTTTTGCTTGTTCAGGTGTGTAACTGGTATAAATTTGACAGTCGTCAGCATAGCAATGGAATTTTAGATTCCAGCCTTCAACTGTATGTTCCAGTTTCTTCGTATATAAGATGAACAATAGTGGTCCTAGAACGGATCCCTGTGGCACACCTGTGGTGAGATTAATAAAGATGGACATTCCGTTTTGGAGTTGGACAGCCTGACTCCAATTGTTCAGGTAGTCGGTGAGCCACAGTAAAGCCTTTCCGGATATACCGTATAATCTCTCCAATCTTATTGTTAGGATATCATGATCAGTGCCGGTTTTAGCACTACCAGCGCCCTGGGCGAGATTTTTTGAGGCGCCCCCCCCCCCCCTATTCACCATTCGAAAATTCAAATTCATACGAAAAAAAGGAATGTACTAACCATTTATTAAAAAAATATATGACAATACAGTTGACAGCTAATCAAATGGTGGAAAATGTAAACTTAGAGAGTAAAAACCAAAAAAGTCCAAAAGAGTATTTTGAAAAATAATACATTATTTAATAAATTTCCTCCGTACATGTAGAACTAGATGGCGAAAGCATTGAAAGATGCACTAGTTACAGGTACCTGGGATGTGTGGTCAACGAAAAGTGGGACATGTGTCAAGAAGTCAGAAGCAGACTAGAGCAAGCCCGAAATGTCTTCGCTAAAATGAGCAAATTACTGTTGTGCCGAAATTTAAGCCTTGAACTCCGGAAGCGCATAGTGAGGTGCTACGTTTTCCCAATCGCTCTGTATGGTATGGAGGGATGGACTCTCACGCAGGCACTGGAGAGACGTATTGAAGCATTCGAGATGTGTTTATACCGAAAAATGCTTCGGATCTCTTGGCGTGATCGAGTCACCAATGAAGAAGTCCTTCAACGAATGCGCACTACAAAGGAGCTCCTGCCTACCATTAAGCAGAGAAAGCTAATGTACTTCGGTCACATTATGAGAAATGAGAAGTACCGTCTCCTTCATCTTATCATTCAGGGTAAGATTGAGGGGAGAAGATCTCAGGGACGCCGAAGGACATCGTGGCTGAAGAACCTGCGACAGTGGTTCGGCAGAAGCACCAAGTCCCTATTTCGAGCCGCAGCATCAAAACTCAAAATAGCTATGATGATCGCCGATCTTCGTTAGAAGTGGCACAAGAAGAAGAAGAAGAATAAATTTCATCAAAAATAAAAGATGGACAAAAATGAAAATTTGACGAAAATACAAAAAATGAAACTATAAAAAAATGTACAAATGTAGGATAATTTGAAATTCAATATTTAGAAAGCTCAAATAAAAAAAATAATGGAAAAGACAGAAATAGTCTTATAACGTAAAAATTGAAGAAAAAAAAATAAATAAAAAATATGAAATCTAAAATTAAACAAAGAAATTTTTTAAAACAAAACAGAAACGAAAACGAAAAAAAGTCTATACAGAAAATTATTAACTGTAAAATAAAAATATAGTAGGAATGTAAAAAAAGAAAATAAGAAATATGAGATTAAAATATTGTAATTAAATTACTTTATTTTTTGCTAACTTAATCCTTTTCAAAATTTGTGTTTTTCAAACTTAGTAAATTTATACTTATTATTATATTAGTGTTCAGCCGTGAGTATTTCCACAAATAAAAATTTGTGGAAATACTCACGGCTGAACACTCAAAATCAATTTGAAAAATCTTTTTTTCAACAGTCTTTTTTTTCAACATTGATAATGCATTTATGTAACAGAATTCAATATTGCAAGTATAACAATGAGGTCCGCACATTTGAAGAAGACATTCAACTTATGAGTCCACTCGGCCGAGTTGCTTAGACGAAATCCGTTGTATTTAGTTAGCTGGAACTGTGAATTATGAAGATTTTCGGCAGTAACTTTGTGAAAGTCCATTATAACAGATTAAAATATTTTTTTTTTTTTTCACAGTGAGTTTTATTTATTAAGAAGAACTGTGAAGCTTGCACGCTAAGAAAAATGCGAATTCGGATCATCCATCGAAAAATAATTTCCAATATTTTGCTACTGCGAATAAACCTCAACTAACAATGAGTCAATGACACATAATGTCATTGTTATTTGACTCTTATCAGCCGAGACCAAAATTGATTTTTGAACTTCCTTATATTATTATTAGTTATAAAACTTGAATTATTTACAATTTTTAAAATGAATAGTGTGAAAATATTTCTTACAATAATATTTAATCTTTAATCTAAGTTGTAATTATATATTAATTTAAAAAGCTCTCGAATGCATGCCCACTCGACTGGTTTTTTCGATGTATGAAAAAAAAAAATTTTGTTCGAATGACGATTGCCGCCCCCTAAAATGTGCCAATTGACTAAAAAAAAATATTCACAGAGTTTCAGGATCATGAAATAACGGGTCATTTGAGGGTTACTTAGAACTAATAATTTGATGCGACACTTGGCCAATTAAATGCAAAATATTCTTTTTTTCGCTTAGATCGCAAACTTGAACTCTGATAAGCATGGCTTGTCGATGCTTTAGAACAGCGGTCGCCAAACTTTTTGACCTCACGGACCAGTTAATTCATAATTTAAATCCCGCGGACCACTAATAGGATTTTTTAAGTGTTAAATATATTTATAAAAAAAATTGTGATCGAAGAACACATAAAATGTACCTAGTTAATAGTTTTTATAACTTGTCACGTATTGTTATGAATTGAATCATGTTTTAATGCATCTTAAAACATAAATTAACATGATGAGTAAGTATATTCCACATTTTTCTGCGGACCAGCGAAATTTTCTCGCGGACCACCACTTTGGGAACCGCTGCCTTAGAAGACAGATGTTAAATAGAAAACTTTCAAAAACTTTATAATGTCCACTGTTTGGGAATTAGTCGTGAACTAAATCTGTTTCCTTTAGCTTACGAGTACATCATCTTTCTTTTTTCAAAGCCTTGGGAAAAAAACAATGTATCCTAGATAAGAATTACAATAGTTTAGAATATTAGGTATTTTTAAAAGGTCAATTTTGTCAAAAATAGACCTTTGGTAATTAAACTATACCTTTTTTGTTCAGAATAATGTTAGTACTACTCAGGTACTCACTTACGCTAAAGGATAAATAAATAAAGGAGACAAAACAAGTTAAAATGGAATTTTAAAATTATCTCTGTTGGTGTTTCATTTTTCTAAGCAGGCCGATGAGGAATGTGTCAAGTCTACATAAAATGACGAATATCTTCAAAACTAAAAGTTCCATACAAATAATTGCAGGAATAAAACGTCAAGATAATCACATTTCCCATTTTATAAAATACAGTGAAGGTTTATAAAATAAATGTTTTTTATTTTATTTGAAAAATCGATGATTTTTTAATTTTTCTCAAATATAACGTCGATGAGCCTCGCTTTCCCGTTATTTTATGATCCTGAAACTCCATGAATATTTTTTTTAGTCAATTGGCACATTTTACGGGGCGGTAATCGGAAAAATAAAATAAAAAAATCGTTGTAACCATTCAAATGCCCACAAACAAACACTGTTGTTCGCGCTTACAAATGCTGAATGGGTACTTACAAATAAAATCCAAACCTCAAATGAACATAAGCGCTACAACTTTTGCCGACCTTCCCTAACACAGGGGTGACATTGACAAAGTGAACCATTTTTTATAGTATGGGTGGTCAGCCTCATACCAACCTATAAGTCAAGGTATACAAATAATAAATAACGTTTAAGTATAAAAAAAGAACAAAACCTTAAAAATAAATCTATACAAAAAATTCAATAATTTTCTATCCAAAAAATGTAACAAATTTATAAACCAACATTACAAATAAAAATTGCAGATTAGCCGCCACTTCTTCCTGTCCTTGCATACTTCTTTCATTTCATCCATAGTCATAACCTTGTTCATACAAGCCCTCCTTTTATTATGACTCTGGAAATCCCATTCATTCGCTATTTCAAAAATTTGATCCATCTATACTTTTCTCGGTCTTCCTCTACCACTACATCCATCTGTTCTTGCAACATATACTTTCTTCGTCAGTCTTTCATCACTCATTCTCTCCATATACCCGAATCATCTTAGCAAACTTCTTTTATTCTTCAATTTCACACTTTCTCTTACATCACATTCTTCTCTTACAAGACCATTCCTAACCCTGTCACTTCGTTTTTTTTCCAATCATACTTCTCAGATAGTCCATTTCTTAAATCATCTTACTTAAAATAATTTCAGTCATTCATAATCAAAATATTTAACGAAATAAAAAACAAGGTCGTGAAATACATAAGTACCTTTTTTAAGTAAGAAGTAAAAATAAATATACCTAGCAATCAACTGCCGCCTGTTTTTATTAAGAATTGTTCAAATGTTATGTGTTGGATTTTACAAAAAATATTTAATAAATCTATTGAATCGGGAATTTTTCCAACAGCTTGGAAATCTAGCAACATTATTCCAATTTTCAAAAAGGGAGATAAATCTGATGTCACTAGCTATCGCCCAATATGTATACAATCCTGCATACCGAAGTTGTTCGAATGTATTCTTCTCAGTAAGATTAAGAGTGACTTAGCACTCGTTATATCGGACCAACAGCATGGTTTTATGCAAAACCGATCGACCTTGACAAACCTTTTGGAATTTCATTGTGATATCATGGATGCTTTTGTTACCAGGAGTCAGACGGACTGTGTATATACAGACTACTCCAAGGCGTTTGACCGCGTCTCCCATACAATATTGTTGGCAAAGCTTCTTTCTCTTGGTATTGATGGTGCACTCCTTGCGTGGTTTTCGAGCTATCTTGCTGAAAGGGAACTTAGGGTTTGTGTGTCGGGCGTTGTTTCATCTCCTTTTTTGGCGAAGAGCGGTGTGCCGCAGGGCTCACATCTCGGACCCATTTTGTTTAATATATTTGTCAATGATCTCCTGAGCGGGTTTGACGGGGTGAGATTTGTCATGTTTGCTGATGACTTGAAAACTTACAAAGTGGTTAACTGTATTGGTGACTGCGAGATATTACAAAGAAATATTGACGTGCTTTATGACTGGTGTGTGAAGAATGATTTAACTTTAAACATAGAAAAATGTCAAGTAATGCGTTTCCACAAAATTAAGAATCCCACGGTGTACCCTTACTCGATTGATGGTACACAGCTTATGTAGGTTGCGCAAATCAAAGATTTGGGAGTATTGTTGGACGCGGGATTAACATTTTTACCACACATAAAGGCAACTGTGGATAGGGCACTCAGAACATTAGGATTTTCCTTACGACTGTGTGAAAATTTTTATAACGTGCACACCTTTATTTATATTTTTACAAGTTTGGTGAGGCCATTGCTGGAGTATAACTCCGTGTTGTGGTCTCCTCACTACCAGGTACATATACGTAGTATAGAAAAGGTACAAAACAAACTACTTCGCTTTATCAACTTCAAACTCGGAATACCCATCTCGGATATCAATTATAACCAACTCCGAGAATCGTATAAACTTGCACCGCTCTCGGCTCGGAGAAGTGCTGCTGACATGGTTTTTCTATACAAACTCATTAATGGCTTGACCGACGCGCCCCAACTCCTATCAAAAATTAATTTCCGTGTCCCAATAAGGAACACGCGTAACGTGGATACTTTTGATGTGGCAGACTGTGCCGTGAACTACCAGTATTACTCGCCTTTTCAGCGACTGCCCAGGGAGGCGAACAAGCTGGAGGTTGATATTTTCTCCACGGGATTCTATACATTTAAAAAAAAAAAAAATAGTATGTAGGTATCCGCATTTTGTCGGTCTCTCATCATCCATTCTTTCCACAGGCCCAAGCCATCTCAACACATTTTTTTTTTGTACCTTTAGTTTCACATCTTCTTTCTTTCTTTGCACAACACATTGTAAATTGTATGTTGTATTGCATTGTATGAAATTTTTTTATAAAAAAATCCTTGAAATTTTAAATGATCTTTTGTTTATTCTATTAATTTTAGCAAATTTTACACCTGATTTAGTATATTATGTTTGTGACAACCCTGATCAAATAATGAAGATTTGTTGTTATTACAACAATTTTTGTATACAACAATTGCTTACACTGGTTTATGGTTTTTGCATTATTATTTTTAAAGTTTATTGTTATTATTTTTAAATTGTTAGTTCTATTGCTTTATAACCATCGTATATTTACATCTTTGTATATTATTTATGTGTCATTTATTTGTGTTATATTTTAAGATATTAGTTTTATACCTATAGATACAGTACCTACTTATGTACCTACATATTTATATTTATCGCAATGTTGTAAAAGGCTATATAGCCGTTTATTCTTCTTAAATAAATAACAAAATAAAAATATTATTGTTTTCATTTCTCTTTCTAAGAATGTATCTAACAATTATTTTACCGGTTCAATTTTTACTGTTTACGAAAAATAAATATTTTTGAGTTTTAATGCCCCAAAAACTTCAAAATTACTAAAAAACATAAAGGGGCGCCTGCGGCGCCCCTTCATACCCGGCGCCCTGGGCGGTCGCCCGACCGCGCCCAACCCTAGCGCCGGCACTGATCATGATCGACATTTTCGAAAAAGCGCTCATATCCAACATTGTGAGAATGGCATGTTTTCCTTCTTCAATTTGTGGTTATCAATTCTCTTAATCCAAAAATTGGTGTCTCTGCGATAAGTAGTTTCGGCTAGGGCATACGGACATACATACATACGGACGGACGCACGGACGGACGGACGGACAGGTTCGACAAATTAGGTTTTTTTGCACGTCCTGGTGCAGGACAACTCATTTCCGTTGAAACCTCAAAAAAAAAATCGGACGAATACAACACTTTATAGCTCCTTCGGACTGCTATAAAGTAACAATATTTTAAAATTTCTCGGCAGCGGAAGGGTTAATCAAAAATTATTGCCAGCCAATTTTAAAGCCATTATATGAACCTACATTTATTTATAACTATTGTTTTCGAAAAGTAAAATATAGCCACCGTATAAAGCGAAAAATTTCCATACAACAATTTATTGTAATTTTCTTGATAGCAATAATAATAATAAAATGTTAATTGCAGTTTAGTCACGTGGAGGGTGCAATACATGACCAGCCATATAAAAAATACAGCAATGAAAAAGTACGTAGAAGAAAAATACAAAAAATAATATATAAGGTTAATTTAAAATACTAGGCTTTGAAGTGCTATTTTTGATACAAAAGTGACCAATAATCTAAATCTAAGCTGCAAAGGTATATGGGTATCGCCGTCGAAATTTGTACCTTTTGTCTTATGCGTGTGTCCCCTAATGATTTTCAGCTTTTTCATAAAAACTGGTGATCTCTACTGAATTCTAAAATTATCAGAGTAAAGTAAATAAAAAGCGTATCGAAATACAAACAAAAACTGCAAAAAGCATTAAGTGGCGATGTAATTAAAAAATAAAACAAAAACGCCTTTTTTCCATTCCCATACAAATTTTACATGTCCGCAACCCGTTTTTGACCCTTTGATGGCATGATACGATCAAAATAGTCAAACGTTTTTAAAGTTGAGTATTTTTGCATATACCTTAGTAACGTATCTTTCATTTTCTGTACTAGCCACAATAATATTTACTTATTTAAACACGAAATATTAATTGCTAAGGGTTGTCTCCATTTTTGGCTCCGAAATTTTTCTTTTAGTATGTTACCAATTCCATTGGAACTGACAAAAATCTTGCAATCTTAAGTATTTCTTCACGTATGGTAACTCTTTGATGTTGTGTGGACAACACAAAAAAACTCATTCGATACCTTCATTTTCTTCTGAGAACGTTTACATCAGACTCGGGAATTTGTCGTGAATGTTTTGAGTGGAAGTTAGCTTGGCATTATTAAGGCTCAGTTTAGACACACGAAATTTTTTTGAAAAAGTTTCGATAGTGACGTCAAGCAAGATGGCCGCTCCGCAGTGACAGTTGCTGGCAATTTTGATATTATGATGATTTTTAAAAAATGCCGCATGACCCGCTTATTTCGTAATGTTGGTCAGACTGAGTTGTCAGACATTTCCACTTAGGAGTTAAAATGTCTGAAAAGTCAAAGACAATAATGCTATGGACTCGAAAATTTTGGTAGGTATTTTAAATTTTTTTGTTAATTTAAAACTCGAAAACCTTTATTTTCTGTGAAAACTAAAAACAATTTGGAAAATATAAAATAATTGTTAACCCCTTGAAAAGAAAAAGGAAGTAGGTAATAATTAAATTGAGTTTGTTCTTACTTTTGGATTAAAAACAATTTTATTTCACAACTGTGTTTTTTCCATTGCAACGTTTTAATTATGAAATGATTCCGTGAAACTTTTCACGGAAGAAACATGTTAATCAATTATTTTTATAAGTCGTAAATAATTTCAGTCGTAAGGGAAAATTAAATTTAATGTTGGTCTCGGCAAATAAGCGCCAAAAACAATGACACAATATAATGTGAACACAATATAAAATACCAATGCAATATTAATGACACAATTGCAATATTGCATTCTGTTTCATAAAAATATTTTTGAGGTTAAGAACCCGTAATATATTTTCACAACTAACATTGGAATATTCAGCCAGTTTGTACAACACCACGATGAATTTTAAATTATCTGTATGATTCTTTTTTTTTACCGACGCATAGTTACACTTAACACGTATTAAAATAATTTAATTCCTACATTATTTTAATCCCATTCGATGTTTGACTAAACCGCAACAGCTAAATGCCATTAGAAGAAAAAGATTATGTTTTGTTCAAAAAATATTTTGTTCAAATGTGTGTGGAGACGGAAAACCGATAGTTGCCGCTAAAAATCGCTGTCTGACGTCACTATCGAAACTTTTTCAAAAAAATTTCGTGTGTCTAAACTGAGCCTAAGGTATGTATTCGAATATGTTGTCAGTTGTATATTTTTTACTTAGATCCATTAATTCTTCTAATGATTGTATGTTTTTATCATTGCTGACAGTATTATTTTTCAAATGCCACAAGTTTAAGGTAATGTCGGGCGGTTTTTTATTTACAATCTTAACCGTATGTTACCAGTATTAAGGTGTATTCACGTAGGTTTAAAAAAATACACCTACTTACCGTTAATTTATGGTTGACTAACAAATAACATTTACGTACCTAATTGAAACATAAAACTATCTAATCAACCTTACTACATGCTATTAATATTTTAAATGCACCGTTTGATGTTTGTTATTCAAAATAGCAAAAAGGTTTATTCCGTGATCTGTGGGCTAAACGATTAAATGAAATTTGGACCACAGAGGTACCTAATTTTTATATCGGTGCTGGATACTGTGAAAAATGTACGCAAAAAAACCATTGCCTATCTATCTAAATCTATGATAATCTATAATCTAAGTTACAAAAATTTATTGCATTTAAGACTTTAAGTTCGTACTTAAACATGCTGCATGTGAACCTACAATATAAAACCCAATCTCAAATGAACATAAACCCTGCAACTCTTGCCGACCTTACCTGACACGATGGTAACATTGGTAAAGTGAACCATTTTTTACAGTATGAGTGGTCAGCTTCATACTAACCTATAAGTCAAGGAAACTTATTGAAATACAATAAACGAACGATTTTAGGTAGTTATTAAATGTGCGTATTCATATTTTTATTAAACATTCATAGACAAACAACATTCATATATTTTATAGACATTAAAAATGGTGCTCTTATATTTTTACTGAACAGTGTTTACGAACTGCTATAAAATCTTGTATTCGTCGTCGAAAAAAGAAATGAGATATCGAAATGTAAAAAAACCTAATTTTTCGAACCTGTCCGTCATTTTGAATAGACCTTAATTTAACTCACGATGTTTTCGTTTTCTTGAATCTTGCCGGTCGACAGTTATGGTACAAATTTAAACGGCGTTACCCATATATCATTTGAGATTTATATTAAACGTATTCCCATAAGCAGACACGTATAAGTTCGCGCTTACACATGCCGCATATGAACCTACAATATAAAAACCCAATCTCAAGTGAACATAAGCCCTGCTACTCTTGCCTACTTTCCCTGAAATAGGGTTGACATTGTCAAAGTGAACCATCTTTTACAGTATGGGTGGTCAGCCTCATACAAATCTATAAGTCAAGGAAAATGATCATACCGCAAAATTAAAATTACTTAAGCAGATTGCCTTCATTAATAATACAAATTAAACATTTTGTTGTGAAAATTAAATATCACCTCAAAACAACTTTATTTTATGCTGTAAAGTCATGTGCAGTCCACTGTACATTTAATTTCTGATACGCGCGTTGGGAATTCTTACGTCTCAAAAGATTGCTTTCGTCGCCCATCCATGCATATATACATCGATGATATCACGCGTATCCCTCGTGCTACGAGGTATATACTTATTTTCAACATTCTAACTATAACAGGACAGATAATTTACAACCCTTTATTATAAGTAAGTAAGTATCCAAGAAGTTTTAATATATGTTTAATCTTCTATACGATATTATTTTTTATATTCTGTTAAAATAAAGTACTGAGGCGTTTAAGCTAGATTTTGACCAAAAACGGGACTCGACGTAAAGTTTTTTGGAAAATATTTGACTTTAAAATTCATTTCCCGTGAAACTATAGCAGATAGAAAGAATGTGTAAGAGACTATTATTGTTTTAAAATTAACGTTCTTATTTTTGATTTACAAAAATTTTAATTATTGTACTTTGTTTTTGAGTCATAAAATATAATGTAAAAAATACCGTTTTATCCTTTTTTCTCCTGAACCAGAAGGGTTGGAAATACAAATTTTTGGTATGTTAATTTTATTGTTATTAATAACGAATGTAACATGTATATTTTTTTCTTTATTCTCATGACTCATACAACTTATATCAAAAGATCGATTTATATATTTGTTAAAAAAATGACCGCATTCAAAATGCTCCAGGTTTGGAGTATTTTTTTTAATGCAAAAAGCAGGTAAATAATGTAGGTCATCATTTCTTACTAGTCTCTGCCTGGTAGTCGATGAGGTAGTTTGCACCATTTTTTGGGCCTCTTTGAAGAGGCCGCCTCCAGAACGCTCCAGGGTAGGATCACCAAAATCTGCAGAAAAGGCATGTACTCGATGCCGGACACCTCCCCAAACATGTTTCTGCCTGGTAGTCGATGAGGTAGTTTGCACCATTTTTTGGGCCTCTTTGAAGAGGCCGCATCCAAAACGCTCCAGGATAGGAAAAGGCAGACCAGTGAAAAAATGATGTACTCGATGCAAACTACCAGCCTGATCATGTCTCTGCCTGGTAGTCGATGAGGTAAGGTTTCGTACGTCTAGCTCTTAGTCTATAAGAAGACCATTGCGTTTTGCCGTTCCAGCTATTTCTCGCACTATTATAATATAATTTTAAAAAATGCTAAAAAAATGTTATGAAAGTGAAAATAAGTGAAATGGGCAATTTGTGAAGTGATTTAAACAAATTTATAATAATAATACCTAAAAATATTCGGATCTACTGATACGGCACACTTTTTTGCGTAGGCCCTGAATTTCGCCATCCGTCGAACTCCTTGACAAAACTTAACCCTACACGCTGATTGGCCGGCGTTCGGCAAGACACCGGCCGAGCCGAATTTACTGTAACAAAATTTATGTGTTTTATTGTAATAAAAAGGGAATAATTTGTCACAAGGTTTGTCGGCCTGTTGGCCCGAAGACCGGTTCTGTTTGTAACTTGTACTGAAAAGAGAAAAAGAGAATAAAAACAAAAAAGAAAAACCTTCAACCAAGTCGTCCTCATTTTAAAGAGAGGGTATCAATTGACGCCGCGAACGTGGGGCCAAGTCACTTGGAAAGTGACAACCCAAGTACCGGAGGACTGACTTGTGGCGCCCAACAAAGAACCAGAAGCAAGACAATGAAGACTGCGCGGCCCTGTGATGACTTGATGGAGCAGGGAGCTTCAGTCAATGAATACAGGACGCCAGTGGCACGGCTCCCCATGCCATTTTCGGGGAAGCCGGAGGAAGACCCAGGGCTATTTTTGGAGTCAGCCCTGGCGTACTTCAAGGAGAATGCAACCCCAGAGAGCGAATGGGTGATGTGGGCAATGGATTGGCTGAGGGGGGAGGCGGCTGCCTGGATGGCGGAGCTCCCAGTGACAGACTGGCTGGAGGTTGAATGTGCCCTGGAGGGAAGATTCAACAGCAAGTCAAGGAAGGAGAGAGGCCACTTCCTGTACCTCTATGGACGACAGGAGCTCGGGGAGGAGGCAATGGGATTCATCCTGAGGAAGAGAGCGCTGGCCAAGCGCTTCTGCAGCACACACTCTGAGCAGGAGGTCATCCAGCACACCATGGACCTCCTGTTGCCGCAGTGCCAGGCGAGACTTCAGAGCGCCAGCGCCTCCTGGAGCAAGCTTCTCGCAGCTGCGGCAGGCTGTGAAAGCAGGGGCAGCAGCGATGACCACCATCCACTCGTCGGACCTCATCAGCAAGGAGGGCGACGGCCAGCCCAGGAACAGCGACAAGGGGATTGGCAGCCAGCAGCCTATCACCATCAGGCTGAAAGGCAGTCACCAGGCCAGAAAAAGCGTCCAATGGCATGGCAGCCACGGCCAGGTAGCGAGCAAGAGACCGCACGGACATACTGGCACTATTCAGGGCCACATCTCGACCGGTCTTGCCCCGACCGTGAGGGGAAGCCTTCGCAACCAGAACCAGACCCAGATGAGGATGAACCGGAGCATGCAAGTGTCAGCATGCTGAGGGACGCGGAAGTTCCTGAGGACACTCTGAGAGCAGTCGAGGAGTTTCAACGTGTGGAAGAGACACTGGCTCCAGAAGTTTCAGAATCCAGCCACGTCTGCCCTAGCCAGGATGGGAGGCCTGTACAGCCTGAGGTAGACGCGCTTCCTCGAGACCTGGAAGATGACTCTTTGGAGAAGGAGCTGCACCGTGAAAGAGAATCCCCCCCGCAAGTGTGCGAAGTGGAAGACTCGACGTTTGACACGAGCAAGAGGAACCTGAAACAAGTCAGCATGGAGGTGCTGAGTGGACAACAACTCGTGCTAGAAGACTCCGGCTCGAAGAGGAATCACAGCCATGGGATGGCCAGGAAACAGCCACCCCGCACCAGCACAGACGTGCACCCAGATCAGCTTAGGTTACCACCCGACAAGCAGGAGGAGGATCCGATCGAGCAGTACACGAGGCCGCCGGATACGAGTCCTCGCCTTCAGCGCGCACCACCTCTCCACGAACATCGGAAGAGAAGGAAAAGGATGAAGGAACCGTGGCCAGGAGTGAAAAATCTGTGGAAAGGGTTGAGGGCGTAAGGAGGGTTAAGTTTTGTCAACAGAAGATGGTGGGAATTGATACGGCACACTTTTTTGCGTAGGCCCTGAATTTCGCCATCCGTCGAACTCCTTGACAAAACTTAACCCTACACGCTGATTGGCCGGCGTTCGGCAAGACACCGGCCGAGCCGAATTTACTGTAACAAAATTTATGTGTTTTATTGTAATAAAAAGGGAATAATTTGTCACAAGGTTTGTCGGCCTGTTGGCCCGAAGACCGGTTCTGTTTGTAACTTGTACTGAAAAGAGAAAAAGAGAATAAAAACAAAAAAGAAAAACCTTCAACCAAGTCGTCCTCATTTTAAAGAGAGGGTATCACTACAATATGTGTTAATTTTAAGAAGCAATCAAGGAAAGCTACTGTCTAGGTTTTATTTTAATTTATGCTTACGCTAACATAAAAACTTGCTAACCTTACTCAGACGTTCCACATTTCTTAAAACACTCTCATAAAGTTTTTCTTTACCAATCCTTACATAAATATTGATTTTCTTTCTACGATGTCATGTTTGCTAGGATTTAAGGAATATTTTATTGTAATTTTTATTTGTTACTCGCATTATTTTTGTTATTTCACATGTCTGTAAAAGTATGTACACGCCTATACTTGCATGTACACGCATGCACATACTTCTAGTTCTTTGTCATTCTACTAGTGACGCTTTCGCTAGGAGGGGAGGACTGTGGCAGCACTGGTCAAGTGGGCAGCACCCACCGTGGGCATGCCCACCGCAGTGCACACACCAGTGTTGCCACCTTAGTTTTAGTAATGGGGGCAATAGGGTATTTTCACATTTTTCTTTTTTTTGTGATTAAAATTCGTTTATGCTTTATTAGCCCAAAACTTCTTGAATTTTAATTTTAGTTGTATTTTTAGCAAAGTTATAAGCATTTTAAAATCGATTTTTGAATTTTCGCGCCAAAACGCTACCAGATGAAATTTTCTCGCGTGACGTCACGGTCTTGTAAACATCGCCGTATCCAGCCGTATCAACTGACAGCCCTCACATTCATGTCATTCAAACATCGCTTTTTCATGCTTACATCGTTGAGGCTGTTGTTTTTTCAAGAAGTTTGTGTGTTTCTTTAAAAACATTTCATTTGTTTCTGTTGTTTTCATTTGTTTCTGTTGTCAACAACACATGTCAACAGAGTATGGAATGTCAATAAAAGAAAGTGACGTCACCATGTGACGTCACAGCACCGGAAATAGAAGAAGCAGATCTCATATCCGTTTAAAAACTTGTCCAAATTTCTATATTTTCTTTTTTAAATATAAAATCGAAAAAAAATATTTTCGGCTTCAAATCAACATATTATTATTTGATTTTTCGAAATCTATCAAAATAATATACTTTTTATCATATTCCTCACTATTGCAAATACCCTGAAGAAGCTAAAAAGGGCTAGATCGGGCTAAAAGGAGCACAAAAAGAGTTGGTGTAAAAAAAGGCTAAAAAAACACCTGGACTAATGATTTCAATTGCTTACGTATTTATTTTTTAGTTTGAATCACAATAATTTTTTTCAAAATTAGGTTCAAAAATTGAAAATATTAGTTATTTTACAAACTAAAATTAACAAATTTTCCGTTTAGAATCATTTAGTTGCCATAGATATGTTGCCATAATCGAACAAATGGTATCTACCAAAAAAAAAAACAATATATATGACAAAAATCGCGAAAGTTCGATGTTATCGCGATGTTAGCATGGCGCCAATTTCAGATTTTCGTACAATATTTTTAAGTAAATGAAAAGGGCTAGATAGCCCTTTTCGGGCTAAATCATTAAACAATGAGTTCACCTACAGTAAAAAGTGCTAGATCTAGCCCCAAAAGGGCTAAGGTGGCAACACTGGCACACACATCAAATCCAGCGCATAAGCAATTAGTCCTACTCTGTGAATTAGTCATTGCAAGTCATTAACGCATCTCGCACGTTGAACGACGCGTAGCGCCCTCCCCCGGTAAGCAAGCGAGGTAGAATACAAAGGCCTGAATGCTGTGTCATCTGCCAATGTATCAGGTACTTCAATAAAAGAACATTACATAAACTGGTTTATTAATTAACTAGCTAAACATAACACTCTAAACAAGTACACAATCGCTAAAGAACGTTAAAAAAACAACAGAAACAAATGAAATGTTTTTAAAGAAACACACAACTTCTTGAAAAAACAACAGCCTCAACGATGTAAACATGAAAAAGCGATGTTTGAATGACATGAATGTGAGGGCTGTCAGTTGATACGGTGATGTTTACACGACCGTGACGGCGCGAAAATTCAAAAATCGATTTTAAAATGCTTATAACTTTGCTAAAAATACAACTAAAATTAAAATTCAAGAAGTTTTTGGCTAATAAAGCATAAACGAATTTAAATCACGAAAAAAAGAAAAATGTGAAAATACCCTATTGAATATATCGATTCGATATTATTTAGTTTTTTTCGTTTGCCCATCCCTAACATCGCGCGCAAACCAGTGTGAAGATAGCCTGCCAGGGCTGCTATTCCCATTTCTCACAAAAATCTCGAGTCCCAGAAATCAAGATTCACAAAAAATGGCCGCCTCGTATTCTGCAATGCAAGTGTTTCTGTCTAATACGATTCTATCAAAACGATTTGGCAACGTTGTTTTTGATCATGCTGTCTCATTCTAAATCATATATTTTTATTCGCTCTCGCAAAAGTCAGCTGGGAATTTAAAATAATATTATTATTTACATATTTTGGACAGTGTTATAATTTTCTGAGATTATTATCGTATAAAATAACGTTGCATTGGAATTGCAATAAAAGTACTTATAATGTTTTCATCGACCAAGTTTTTCACCTTAAAACCACGAATTCTAAATTAAAAATATGATACTGAAGTACTTCTTAATATTATGATATGTTATTTTACGGAGGAATAACATTTCACCTTTTTAAAATAAATACTTCTCAAAATCTTCGCAACATAACCTCCGTAACATAGATCTTCATACATTTTGAGCGCTCGAGATGCAACTCACCGGCAAAATGGCTCATGATTCTTCTCTAATGACAAGAATCGAGGTGAGACCTTGTGGAATACCGTTTATGGCTTTTTTGACATATTTTCGTAAATTCTAGAAGATTATTGTCTATGGGTCAAATGGGAATAGACACCCAGGTGCCAACCTGACAGCTGAGTGCTGTAAGTACAACACGCTTCTCCACTTTTTTTTAAATAGCCTATCCTGCCTGGCCAGAAACAGGTATTAATGTCATCAAATTATTGTTCTTCTTCTTCTTCTTCTTCTTTGTGGCGGATTCCCGCATTCAGCAGGGGCGCCAGTGTCAAGTTGTTAAATTATTGTATATTTTAATGAATTTACCTACATTAAACAACTTGACACTGGCGCCCCTGCTGAATGCGGGAATCCGCCACAAAGAAAAAGAAGAAGAAAGAAGAATTCCCCAATGACATCTGTTGAACCAGGATCAAAGTTATGGTAAAATGCCCCAATGGAGGATCGAACCAACGTTATTTAATTCCAAATACGTTAGAAATATCAGCCACTTGATCTATCGGCCAAATCAACGATTGACTCCCGCCAGTAGGCTCTTGGCTGGGAAACCGGAAATACATGAATGGTGGTAAATTTAAATTAACTGCAAGGCGGTAAATTTAAATTGGATGCAGTTTATAAATATTATTCTGAGTATTAAAATCATGTTATTATATAGCCCTGGGGTGCCCATACTTTTTTTTGAGGAGATCGACCTAGCAAAAATTTATGAATAGGAGATCGATATTTTAACTGTTTAGCCCACCAAATGTAACTAATAAAAGCATAATTTATAAATATTTATTAAGAAAAAAATTAGCATAAGTAAAACTACATTGAGTGCTAAATGTCAAATCAGTTTTAAGGTCGATGACTGAAATTTTAGAAACAAAGCGGGACATTCAAAATATCCCTACATTCATTGAAAAATATAATAATTTAACATCCAGTCATTTTTGTAAAACGAAAATACTATATAAAATAATATTTTTTAGTGTTGATCTGTTAACACAGTGAAAGTCCATTTTTATAAATATAAATGGTAAAACATTGTTTTAATTCACTTTATTTTATTTGTTTATGCTCGAATATTTTCGCCTAATGAGGCATCTTCAAGAGCAGAATGGTTACAAATATATTTTTATAAAATAATTTTCAAAACAATTTTCAAAACAACTTTTTTTCCCAAAACAAAAGCAAAATTCATAGACAAAAATTTTTTTGTAACACAAATGTAAGATTCAAAAATGCATTATTGTTAGGTATAATGAAATTAAAAATTTGAATACAATAAAAATAAAATATGTTAGTTAAATAAAAATAATAATAGTAATAACAAATAAAAAACAAATTATTGCAATATTGGTGAAACATAGGGAATCTGCACATTCACTAAGTCTTTATTTTTATTATTGTAGATTTCCAACGCTTCCAGAGCCATCAGTCTCCTCACTTCACACTCAGAGTGCATTACCTCTACATTGGTAATATCGAAAGTATGGTCTTTATCAATGCAATGGTCTGCCATCTCAGAGTATGCAGATAAGCCTCTGAGTGCTCTGGAATGTTCTTTAAATCTTGTGCGTACTGATCTCCCTGTCTCACCAATATATAAAGCTTGTTTTGGGAAAAAAAGTTGTTTTGAAAATTGTTTTGAAAATTATTTTATAAAAATATATTTGTAACCATTCTGCTCTTGAAGATGCCTCATTAGGCGAAAATATTCGAGCATAAACAAATAAAATAAAGTGAATTACAACAATGTTTTACCATTTATATTTTTAAATATTTATACTATATAAAATCATCATTAGCATTAATTCATGTCGTGGAGTAGTTACATATAATAAAAAATTATTTATTTAAAGAAAAAGTCCACTACACATTAAACATAAAACTTTTAAAGCAACATTAACAATTTAGTGGCTTTAGTTTTGATAAAACTTATAAGAATTTCAGGTTTTCTAGCTAATTAGTCTTACTTTTATTTGAACATACTTAAAAAATGTAAACAATACTTTTTGAGAAAAAAATATGAAAGTAAGTTTGTATGAAAACTGATACCAAATCACTAGTGTCAAAAGAGGCAGCTGATTTGGGTCGTAGGGACTCGTTAAATTTTGTTCAACATTTTATGTTTTCTAGTTAATGAGATTAACTACTTATGACACATAGTTAAAAGTTGAGACCATTTATACTTTTTGAGAAAAAAAATATAAAAGTCTAAGTTTGTATGAAAACTGATACAAATCACTAGTGTCAAAAGAGGAGGCAGCTGATTTTGGTCATATTGAATTTTATTCAAAGTTCTATATTTTCTAGCTTATTAGACTGACTATTTTGTTTACATCTTTTAATGTTGTGACCCTTGATCCTTTTTGATAAAAATAGTTGCCAAATTTTGTATCGCTCGTCTTATGGTTTTAGACAACCAAGATATAAAAAGAACTAATAAATATATTTTGTTTAAAATGAAAATATTCAATTCTATACGTTATGTTTAGTACAAAATTATCTTTATATTTTTTATGGTTTGTGTATTAACACTGTGAAAATTCATGTTTTTTTTATTGTTATTTAATTAAACAACACCTTTTTAAACTTTAAACCACTGTTTATTTTCACAAATATATAATATATTAAAAAAATACTATTTTTTAAATATTTCAAATATTACAAACGTTTTCGACCAATATAGTCATCTTCAGGTAGTGACTACCAGGTAGTGACTACCTGAAGATGACTATATTGGTCGAAAACGTTTGTAATATTTTAAATATTTAAAAATTAGTATTTTTTTAATATATCATATATTTGTGAAAATAAGCAGTGGTTTAAAGTTTACAAAGGTGTTGTTTAATTAAAAAACAATAATAAAAAAATAAAATTATCTTTAGTTATATTTTGGAGTAAGTCAAGATTGTGAATTTACAAAAATACGAAAATATTTACATAAGGCTCGGGGCTTGTATATGTTCTCGTGTGTAAGTGCTACTATGAGGATTTCTTTATTGCTGTGTATGATATATATGAATATTTAATAGTTTTAACACGTAGGTAGTTAATTAAGTGTGCGCATGATGTCGCACGTTTAATAATAAAGAGCAATGACTCGATAAACAAAAATGTTGGGAAATCACGTTTGAAGTTCAGACAACCAGTACAACTTGTATGGGATGAAAAAGGCGGCCGATGTTTTATCTCGGTCATATTCGTCCAAATTGAACGGCTGTCGCATTCTACATATTCTTCTCGCATTGTTCTTGCGTTTTATTACAAAATCTCGATTTTCCCAATTTTCTAGTTATTTCTCTTTATTATTAAGCGTGCGATGTGTGGATGTATGGAAGTGTGTATGTGTGCCTGTATACTGATTATTATTAATAATATTATTGTTATTAACGGAAAATGTATAGACAATTTTTTCAATTATTAATTAATCTATGATGTTATTGTAATTAGCCGAAGAAATTTGTTGTTTTTTTCCTGAATACAATAAAATAAAATAAAAATAAAAGAAGTGCTGTATTTGCGTTGCTGTATTTTTTAACAAACCATATAAATAATGCTTGGTTTTCTGGTTCCGGGTTTTGACCGTGGTCCATGTTTTTGCTCGTCTTCTTCTTTTTTCTATAAATAATATTATTCAATATCCGGTATAATCATTACACAAAATTTCAGACTTTATTCATCTTTCTATCGTTCCATCACATAAACATTTGCGTTTTTTTTTTTGTTTTTCCCTACACACTGTTGTTGAATTTTTCGATTTCGCGGTTTTTTTTTAGCCCCCTAACCATAGACAAAGTCTCTAAAAATGAACGTTTTATTTTCCCTACATTTGGGGAATCGTTTTTGTTTACAGCATATTTTACAGCATCTTTGGAGGCTGTTTCTGTGGGCTGTTTTTCTGTTTTCACAAGAGTGTGGGTCAGTCGGTCAGTCAAAGTTATTAGTTTTTGTAATTTTGTGCTTTGTGCAAGTTACAATGGACGTAGTTGTGAAGTATGAGAAGGAGCCGATCTCGGAGGATATGGATGCACAACTAGAGCACTTACATGAACAAATAGACATTGAAGAGAGCGATCTGAAGCAAGAGAGACTGGCTTGTGAGAAGGAATGGGAAGCCGAGGACATAGTAATGGGAAATATAAATAATGAGGACTTGTTGAAGGAATGTCGCGTGCTTGTGGACAGAATCGACATCGCGCGGTATTCAAATGATCCAGCCAGGTTGGAACATGAGTGCCATGCCTGCAGCTACAAGGTCAATCAAAAGAAACCCTTGAGGATCCATCAGTTGTTCAGTTGCTGCGAGCTGGAGCACACTGGGACAAGCAAGAGCCACAATCATAGACACACAACCTCAGAGAGCAGGCCATCCACCTCAACAGATCAACATAAAGCAAACACTCACAAGAAATGTGAACAGGACAATGCAAAAAAAACTGAAAACACAAAATTGGACATTGTGAAAAGCATTCCCTATGTTTGCCATGAAGGTAGTAACAAAGCAGTGTGGAGATCTAAAAAACAGAAACACAAACTGGGACACACGGTAAAGAAACTATTTGCTTGTGACCAGTGTGATTATAAAACTATATTGTCAGCTAATTTAAAAATACATAAACTGAGACACTCTGGACACAAACTATTTGCTTGTGATCAGTGTAATTATAAAGCTGCATTATTAAGTGATTTAAAAAAACATAAACAGAGACACTCTGGACATAAACCATTTGCGTGTGATCAGTGTGACTATAAAGGTACAGAGTCAAGTAATTTGAAAAAGCATAAAATGACACACTCTGGATGCAAACCATTTGCATGTGATCAGTGTGACTTTAAAGCTACACAGTCAAGAAATTTGAAAAAGCATAAAATGAGACACTCTGGACACAAACCATTTGCGTGTGATCAGTGTAATTATAAAGCTGCATTGTTAAATGATTTAAAAAAACATAAACAGAGACACTCTGGACATAAACCATTTGCGTGTGATCAGTGTGACTATAGAAGTACAGAGTCAGGTAATTTAAAAAAACATAAAATGAAACACTCTGGACACAAACCATTTGCGTGTGATCAGTGTAATTATAAAGCTGCATTGTTAGGTGGTTTAAAAAGGCATAAACAACGGAGACACTCTGAACACAAACCATTTGCGTGTGATCAGTGTGACTATAGAGGTTCAGTGTCAGGTGATTTGAAAAACCATAAAATGACACACTCTGGATGCAAACCATTTGCGTGTGATCAGTGTAACTATAAAGCTACACAGTCAGCTCATTTGAAAAATCATAAAATGACACACTCTGGAAACAAACCATTTGCGTGTGATCAGTGTGACTATAAAGGTATAGAGTCAGGTAATTTAAAAAAACATAAAATGACACACTCTGGACACAAACTATATACTTGTGATCAGTGTAATTATAAAGCTGCATTGTTAAGTCATTTAAAAAAACATAAACAGAGACACTCTGGACACAAACCATTTGCGTGTGATCAGTGTGACTATAGAGGTACAGAGTTAGGTAATTTGAAAAGGCATAAAATGACACACTCTGCATACAAACCGTTTGAGTGTGATCAGTGTGACTATAAAGCTACACTGTCATATTATTTGAAAAAGCATAAAATGACACACTCTGGATGCAAACCATTTGCGTGTGATCAGTGTGACTATAGAGGTATAGAGTCAGGTAATTTGAAAAAGCATAAAATGATACACTCTGGACACAAACCATTTGCTTGTGATCAGTGTGACTATAAAGCTACACAGTCAGCTCATTTGAAAAATCATAAAATGACACACTCTGGACACAAACCATTTGCGTGTGATCAGTGTGATTATAGAGCTAAACAAGCAAGCGCTTTGAATGTTCATAAACTGAAACACTCTGGATCCAACTAGGGATGTTATGGATATGATGTTTCGGATATGGATAAGGGTATTGCAATTACATTATTTTAGTTGCGGTTATGGATATTGAATTATTTCGGATATCCGCCAGTTTCGTGTTATGGATATTAGATTTTTAAGCAATAGCAGAAGAATCATTTAAAAAAAAAACATTTTTAATTTTAATTCTACTTTTCAGTTAATTTTACAATCACATATATTAGGTCGGGGAAAAAGTTTTTTAGCAAATAGTATGGATATACTTGTAATTTTTTATTTTTTATTAGGAAGACCAACAGCGTTAAAAAACAGGATTAAAAGTTACAGTAGACACAAGAAGCCAATAAGAGGTCCTCACGTATAAAGACAATTTAAATTAAACAAAGGAGAAGAGTATTACAAGAGATAAATAATATAAAATACATTTTGTATTGTTTGTGTATTAACACTTTGAAAATTCATATTCAATAATTTATTTACTTTAAGGATTTTAATCAAACACTGGTTTATATTTTCACTTTTACAATTATTTATTCTTTAATTTTACTAACGTTTTCGATCTTAGATCATCGTCAGGTATAATTTTTTTTAAATAAAAGACAATGGTACCATAAAGTATTACAATAAAATTGTGTGGTCATTCAATAAAATCATATAAATTTAGATAAACATTCAATCTATATCTATAAAGAAGGATGTATGTATGTATGTATGTATGTATGTATGTATGTATGTATGTATGTATGTATGTCCCCTATAGACTCATAAACCGCTCATCCGATTTTGACGAAATTTTCAGGAAACATGTAACATATTCTTAGAACGAATCCTGTGAAGTTTGATGGTGATCAAATAACAGTGGTTCTCAATTCTCGATATTTCAGCAACGAGGTCGGTAAATTTTGAAACCACCCAATAGAAGAAGACCATTATATTCAACTACAATACATAATCTTAGTTGCAAATATACATTTACATTAAAGATTCATATAAAATGCATGCTCACAAGTAGACACATGTAAGTTCACGCTTACAAATGCTGCATGTGCACCCACTCATAATTTAAAATCCAAATCTAAAATGAACAACCCAGTAACTTTTACTTTACGCCAACTGGAAATGGATGTTATTCAGCTCCTGAGTGGCTTGACACTCATTTCTTATGAAGGCTGAGTAAGCCTTGCCGGTATTTTATTTTGGGTTTAAAATAAACACTGAAACGGGAAATAATTTCTGACATATTCGGTGGGATTCTAACTCGAGATCTCGGCATGGAATGCAATCTATCTATCTATATCTATAAAGAAGGATGTGTGTATGTATGTATGTATGTATGTATGTATGTATGTATGTATGTTCCCTATACTCATAAACCGCTCATCCGATTTTGACGAAATTTTCAGGAAACATGTAACATATTTTTAGAATGAATCCTGTGAAGTTTGATGGTGATCAAATAAACAATGGTTCTCAATTCTCAATATTTCAGCAACGAGGTCGGTAAATTTTGAAACCACCCAATAGAAGAAGACCATTATATTCAACTACAATACATAATCTTAGTTGCAAATATACATTTACATTAAAGATTCATATAAAATGCATGCTCACAAGTAGACACATGTAAGTTCACGCTTACAAATGCTGCATGTGTACCTACTCATAATTTAAAATCCAAATCTAAAATGAACAACCCAGTAACTTTTACTTTACGCCAACTTGAAATGGATGTTATTCAGCTCCTGAGTGGCTTGACACTCATTTCTTATGAAGGCTGAGTAAGCCTTGCCGGTATTTTATTTTGGGTTAGAAATAAACACTGAAACGAGAAATAAATTCTGACAACTTCAGTGGGATTCTAACTCGAGATCTCGGCATGGAATGCAGTTACTCTACCAACTAAGCTATAGACCGGACTTTTTACAAATATGGTGGATCGATATCGGTTTGGTTAGGGGTAAGCAACCTGCGGCTCACCAGCCACATGCGGCTCTTTGGGTGTGAAGTTACGGCTCTTTAGCTTCATACGCAAATATAAAAAAAACACAGAATTATACTTCTGATCGAAAAAAACTAAATCGTTCTGAATCGATTAACGATCTCTCCGCTACTTGTACTCGCTTTTCACCCTCCCCTCGCCCCATCGACGCTATTTATTGTTGGCAAAAAAACATTTGTGGCTCTTTACAAATCCAAATCCAAAATAAGATATGTATCATTTGAGATTCACATCAAATGCATTCCCATAAGCAGACACGCATAATTTCGCGCTCACACATACCGCATGTGGAACTACAATATAAAAACCCAATCTTAAATGAACATAAGCCCTGCAACTCTTGCCGACCTTCCCTGAAACAGGGGCGACATTGGCAAAGTGAACCATTTTTTACAGTATGGGTGGTCAGCCTCATACCAACCTATAAGTCAAGGAAAAACTTTGAAATTTGTAAATTGTAATTTTTGGCTCTTCCGACTCAAAAGGTTGCCGACCCCTGGCCTAGACAAAAGTTCCAAATTAAAAAATGTTATTCAAGTATTCCAAGTTGAATTTTAGAAATGTAAGAAAGCTTTTATATCCCGCACTTATAAAAAATACGATAAACGAAAGTTCGTAGGTCACAACTAGAAGACCATATTGAAATATATTATTATTATTAAAACCTTTTATTGAAACATACTTTTAATTAAAATATACATAATATAGTTGTTTTTTCAAAAAACGCATTTCTGTAAAATTATATACTCACCACAAATTTAAAGATCGTTTTTTTCTCGGCGGTTAAAAGTCTTTCTTCTATGTGACAATGGTCCAAAGCAACCAAAATAAACAAAATGTTTGCCTTTTACCTAACCCGGCCGTGCGACTTACAATTTTGTTGTCAATAGAAAATGTTCCGTGTGCACTACCTAAAACTTTCACTTATTGAAATAATGGATAGAGCACATTTTAAATGTGGGGAAAAAATGTGAATTCACTTGGCCGGGATAAAGACAGGACAGGGAGTCAAAAATTCAACATAAATTAAACACTTTTATGGAGATAGTTGAAAAAACACTTAAGTGCATCATATTGTATGAAGCATTTTCCCCAACTGCATACGTTTCACAGTGCGGTTACATTGAAAAATATTCCTGATTGTTTGGAATACATTTATTTCTTCACTTTGCTCAAAGAGTATAGTGAATTTTATAGATTAGTTCTTTAATTGTATGATTATAAAATTTAATTTATTGTTTATATTCTTTTCTTGTATAGGTCAATATGCATCTGACCAACTATAAATAGAAAATGGTTCACTCTGCCAATGTCACCCCTGATTCAGGGAAGGTCAGCAAAGAGTTGCAGGGTGTATGTTCATTTGGGATTTGGGTTTTTATGTTGTAGGTTCACACGCAGACTGTGCAAGTGTGAACTTATACGTGTCTGCTTGTGGGCATGCACTTAATGTGAATTCCAAATGTAACAATTATATCCATGCAACTTAGAATAGATTAGATGAGTGACGTTACATAGCCGATTTTTTTATCTTAAATATAAATGGAGCACCGCAATCGATTTTCCCTATGCTTGGCTCTGCTGCTTAACAGTTGTACCTAGACCTTTTTTTTTAGAAAACGTGAAGATTAACCTAGAGATAAATTGTGTGAAGCTTGATTCCGATTAGCACACTTTTTTTTTTGATCCTGTTGTTTCCTCTTTTATCTGTAGAAAAAAAATGATACCACATGCCCAAATGGCGTAGTGAAACACGCCGGGTACTGCTAGTAAAATTAATAAAATTAAATAACATTACAAAATTCTTGAAATGAATTAGCAATTATTTTCAAAATACAAAATTACCTATCCATCTATTTAATAAATTAATATGACAGTATTATTTTATTTTGTTTTTTGGGGTTTTAGCCATAATTTGTCTCTTCATGTCCAGTTTATTTTTGTAGTTTTAAATTTTATCAAAATTAATTAGGGTGACCTGGTTAACAGTGAACCACCTTTTTTTCAGCACAACATTGTGCCTACATAAAGAAAGACAGAAACTTAAAATATTGTCAAGATGCTGAATGGTTATTAAATTTTATGTTTTCATAACAGTTTTTTTTATTAATTGAAAGGATTATAATGTTATGCACTACTTTTTCAAAAATGGTATTTTGGTTCACTGTGTACCATGCCAGTACACAGTGAACCATAGTCTGTAATTAGCAGAAAATGATGGACATCAAGATTTTAAAGTAATACGGAACATATACATGATATCACTTAATTTGATTAAATTATAAAAATATCAGTGATGACAAAGTATGAAAGAAATTTCATTGAAAAAAACAGTTGAGCGCCCGCTAATATCAGCAGCCGAATGGGCTCCAATTTGTCGATCATTCTTTGTTCGAGGCATTCTAAATGAAGAATTATCTATTAATATCACACCATAAAACACAGTTCACAGTGAACCTACTAACTATGTTTCACAAGGAACCTGCTCACTATGGTTCACGGTGTACCACCATGTCCTGGTTCACTACACATGTACATGATGTACCATAGTATCATTTTGTTTTTTAACAGGCGCACAAAAAAAATGAAAAACATAAATGTATTAATAATTAAATATTATGTATTATATTATTGTGAAAATTAAACTACGTTTAAGAAAAAATAATTTTATTTTAAACATTATAAACCTTAAAATATCACTCGCTGGTAGCCAAATAATTATATAATGTAATCGGGTTGAAATAAAAAATCTGTCATAGTATCCGAGGGAGAAATAGTCCAGAAACATTAACTTGAATAAAAGTGGCTGATAGATGATTTTTAAAAACTCCGTAGTGACACAGCCATTCGCCAACAATGTCAAAGTCAGACCAGCCTGAATCTTGTATGTGCTTGATGTGGTGATTAATACAAATTTTCAGGAGCAAAACATGCATAGTTTGTGTTGTAGGTCTAGTGGTTCACTGTGTACCACTGGTTCACTGTTAACCAGGTTACTAATTAAATGGATGCGATAGGTAATTTTGTATTTTGAAATTTTGAATTTGGATTAATTAGTCCGGTCGATAGCTCAGGTGGTAGAGTGCTTGCATTCCATGCCGAAAGCTCGGGTTCGAATCCCACCGACGGTGTCAGAAATGATTTCCCGTTTCGGTGTTTCTTTCAAACCCCAAAATAAAATACCGGCAAGGTTTACTCAGCCTTCACAAGAAATGAGTACCAGCACTCTCAGGAGCTGGGAAACCTCCACTTCAACTGAATTGGTTGGCGTAAGGCCGGCCCCCTTACCTGTAAAAATAAATAGGTTCAACTCGCCACATGCGACCCCTTCGGGGATAACGCGGCAAGAAGTTACACTATATGTGTAGCTTAGTTGCGTGCGTTGCGTTTATTAATGTTCATTTGAGGTTTGGATTTTATTTGTAAGTACACATTCAGCATTTGTAAGCGCGAACTAGTCCAGTGTTTGTTTGTGGGCATACATCTGAGAGCTTTGAATGAATATATCCTTGCAACTTAGATTATAGATTAATGTAAGTACAATTGCTAATTTATTTCAAGAATTTTGTAATGTTATTTTAATTTTATTAATTTTATTGAATGTTTATCTAAATTTATATGATTTTATTGAATGACCACACAATTTTATTGTAATACTTTATGGTACCATTCTAAATCTAAATCTAAGCTGCAAAGATATGTATCATTTGAGATTCATATTAAATGTATTCCCACAAGCAGATATGCATAATTTCGCGCTTTCACATGCCGCATGTGGACCTACAATATAAAAAACCCAATCTCAAATGAACATAAGCCCTGCAACTCTTGCCGACCTTCCCTGAAGTAGGGGTGACATTGGCAAAGTTAACCATTTTTTACAGTATGGGTGGTCAGCCGCATACCAACCTATCAGTCAAGGAATACAAGCAATTAAGTAATACATTCAAATATATAAAACAAATAAACTCGAAGCAATTAAAAAGTAAAAAATTAAAAAACTACAGAACATATTTAAAAAAAATTTAAAAAAATTAAAAGCCTCAGCTTTAACTGCCAGCATTACAGATCAACCGCGATTTCTTTCGATCCTTGCATACTTCTTTCATTTCATCCAGACTTACCATTGACTTTTATTTAAAAAAAATTATACCTGACGATGATCTAAGATCAAAAACGTTAGTAAAATTTAAGAATAAATAATTGTAAAAGTGAAAATATAAAAAACAGTGTTTGATTTAAATTATTAAATTAGTAATTAAATATCTTTAGCTGTAGGTACTATTTGTATCTGGCTGGTTTTCATCACATTAAAAAGGGGACATTTCAAAAAATGAATCGAATTGGAAAAATTTAGTTTCCCGATAATTTTCATTTGTTTTTCTTTCTGTCAAAATGAGCGAATCGAATGAAGAAATTAGATACATTTAAAAAAAATAGTACAAAAAAAGGAAAAATGCTACGCAAGCCTCAAAAAAAGTTGTGACGTTTATGGAGCTAATGCAGGGTCAGTAAAGTTGTTTTAGTTGGTGTAAGCATTTTCAATCCGGGAATTTTGATGTCAAAGATGCACCTCGCTCTGGTCGCCTAAAGCAATTCTCATATATATGCGAAGAAACTTTTTCCCCGACTTATTATAAATTAATGACTAAGTAAATGGTGTATATATTTTTTTTTTTACAATTTTTATCTACATATTAAGTGATTAATTTTAAGTTAAGATAAGTTGGAATCATCCCCAAAACACAAGCTATGCTTACTTTGGGGAGTATTTATTGTTAATTAAAATACTTTTTTAACTTTGTTACAATTCACTTGAGTTTTAACTCAAGTGAATTGTAACAAAGTTAAAAAAGTATTTTAATTAATTAAAATGTGCTTTCACAAAGTTACTGCCCAAAATCTAAATAATATAGTATTTATTGTAATTAGATTTTTAAAAATTATTTTTAAATATTTTGTACATATTGATAAAAACAATAAAGACCTTATGAATTATGAATTAAATAATATAGCTACTCATTTTCAAGTGGTATATAGGTACAAAAAAATAAAAAAAACAAAGTAACATTTCGCACGCTTAATAATAAAGAGAAATAACTCGAAAATTGGGAAAATCGAGATTTTGTAATAAAACGCAAGAGCAATGCGAAAAGAATAGGTAGAATTTGACAGATTTTCAATTTGGACAAAGATGAGCGAGATAAAACATCGGTCGCCTCTTTAATTCAAAACGAGTCGCCCAGTTGTCCGTCAAAAAACGAAGCATTTAGTGATGCTTCAATCTTTGTTGAAAGTAGACGTGCGTTTTTGCGGCGTAAAGTTGAATATTCTTGTTTAAAATTAAAACGTTAGTATTGTATTCATATTTTTTTAATCATAAAATGCAAAATTTCGATTTACTTCTATTTAATATTTACAATGTAGCATTTTCAAATGAATCATTTTTACTTATTTCAGTTTAGTTTTAAATTGTGTTGGTGGTTTAAGAAGTAACTTGAGTTGTTTCAGTTTATTTTTAAAATGCCATCGCTTTTTTTGTAACATTAAAACCTATTTCAGTTTATTATCAAAATGTGATAACAGTAGGATTAAACTTTTGTTTTTATTTCAGTTTATTATTAAAAGTGTAGTAAATTTAACTAATGTTATTGTGATTTATTGCTTTTTCTGATTATGTAGGCGCTGCGACAATGCAAAAATGTTTTCAAGAAGCCGAAAGATTTTAGGTCTACTAAATATTAATATCCCAGCCGTCGACAATGAGGAAGAATTACAGTCAGAAGAGATGGACATTGATTCATCTTTATTGGTAAGCCACTTTTTACGTTAGTACTTCCTTAGAACCAAATAACTGTTGGCAACGGTTTTGTTTCAGGATTCGCAAGATCAAGTTAATAATAGTATGTTGATAAACATGGAAAATATTAATCCTAATAACAAAAACTTTGATTTGATATTGAGTTATTTAGAAGTGAGTACTCTGTTTTCTCAAGTGAGTACTCAAAAAAGATAGCACTGGAATACTTCAAGAAGACCTTCGAGGAAAGCACGGGAACCACAGGCGATTGAGTAAGGAGTTAGTTGAAGACATAAAGAAGCATATCGATTGTATTCCTCGTATTGAATCGCATTATGTGAGAGCCACTACTTCGAGGCAATATATTGACGGTAGTAAAACAATCAAAGATTTATGTGAAGATTTCGTTCAAAATCAAATTAAGACAAATGGGGAAACTGGAAATTATATGGCATTTTACAAAATATTTACAATGGAATTCAATTTGAGCTTTTATGAACCGCGAAAGGATCAGTGCGATCTGAGTACTTCCTATACTAACTTTAATGAAGAGCAGAGAAAAGATATTGAAGAGGTATACGAAAAACATTTGAAGGAGAAGGAGCTAAGCAGGCGTGAAAAAATTGCAGACAGGCAGAATATAGATTTAAATAACATTGTAGCAGTGTATGACCTAGAAGCAGTTTTGCAATGCCCCAGAGGTGCAACATCGGCTTTTTATTAAAAATCCAAGCTCAATAGCTACAATTTGACATTGACAGAATTAGAAAGCAATACTGAGAAAAGGGAAGCATACAAAAATGTTAACTGTTATTTTTGGTCTGAATCTGATGCAAAGAGGGGTGCGATTGAAATTGGATCTTGCGTCTGGTATTATTTAAAAGATTTGTCTTCTAAGGCTGAAGAAACTGGCAATAAAAATGTTATTTTCTATCCGGATAACTGTTGCGGTCAGAATAAGAATAAATACAACGCAAGTCTGTATTTATTTGCAGTCCAGACTTTGAACATTGAAAGTATCACACACAAATTTCTAAAACGTGGTCATACGCAGAACGAAGCGGATAGCGTCCACAGCCTTATCGAAAAGAAAGTGAAAAAGAACTTGAAATCAGGACCTATTTACAGTCCTGACCAATACATAACGTTGATAAAAAATTCCAAGAAAAGTCCACCACCTATCAATGTTCACGAGCTAACTTATGATTCATTCTTTGATACAAAGACATTGCAAGAAAATATGGGTTACAATTTTAATGTCAATACAGGAGGAGGATCAGTAAACTGGAATGACATAAAACAGATAAAAGTCTTTAAGCAGAATCCATTTACAATTTACATTTACAAAACGTCCTATGAACAAGTCGAGATCTGTCAGGAAATTGATATTAGAAACAAACGAAAGAAGATGCCACACATTAATTCAATCTCTCTTGAAAAAGCATACACAGGAAAGCAAGAGTTAAGTGATAATAAGAAGAAAGACTTACAGGAACTTCTCAATAAAGGTCTTATTCCTCCATATTATCAAAACACCTACAATTATATTTTATCTGGTTAAGTCTATACTACCTGTATTTACTATTTTTATGGTGATTTTACATTATTTAGCGCTACGATAGTTTTTATAGTTTTTGTGTGCTAAGAGTTTTGTTTCTGAAGTTTATTTGGTTGTGAGCTCCAGATCTCCATTATTCCAAAGTCTACCTACTCGTAGGTTGAATAAAAAGTGCCTTTTAGCAAGTAAGTTGAGGAGTCCTAATTTCATTAAAACGTAGAGCTTTGTTTTGCTGAGGAAAGTATAAGTATTTATATTTTGTCTATGCTATTATGAAATATTAATTCTTGTATTATATTATTTCTTTGTCATTTTCTGTAATTACTTTTTCATATAATTATGTAATTGGACTATTATGTCCGTAAGTAAAATAAATAAAAATAAAATAAAAAACTCTTTTATTTTGAACTACTATTTGATTATTGTATGTAGGTATTAAAATTATCGCTTTACCTTACCGTGTTGTTTTAGACGAAACTGTTTTAGATTATGCTAGCAGTTCCTACTTTTTATGTTATTCTTATATTTTTTGATACGTTACTAGTTTAGTTTCTAAGTCTTTATGTGGAAAACTTTTTGATTAAAAAAGTAACCAAACCAAATCCTTGTTTTGTTTTTAACGGTTTTTATCATCATTTTACTAAATAATTCTGTGAATACAGAATTTATTTCACTTTAAATTTATGTTGTCAAAAATAGTACAAATAAGAAAGGAAAATATTTGGACATAAAGTTCAGAAGATATATAGTTACAGATCAAAAGAGAAGTAAGTCTCATTTATACACATGATTTATTTATTTTTTTAAAAGAAAAGAGAAATATTTAGTTATGTGCCATGGCTGATGTCGGTTTGACTACTTTGCTTTTGTAATAAACTGAAATAAGTATCAGGTTTGTTTTTCTTTGTACTTTTTTTTGGGGTTCCCAATATTGTAGAATGGTTATTGCTATACTTAATTAAAAGTCGAAATCTCTACTTTAAGATTCACGTCTTTTATTTTAAGAAATGAGACTATTTTAACCTTTTTTTTTACATTTAGTGCAACAAGTCAAACATACAAAACTTCAATCGTGATTTCCCAACATTGTTGTTTTTAGAGTTATTGCTCTTTATTATTAAACGTGCGATTTGTCATTTCAATAATAATAATTAAGTACTATATAGTATTCCTTGACTTATAGGTTGGTATGAGGCTGACCACCCATACTGTAAAAAATGGTTCACTTTGCCAATGTCACCCCTGTTTCAGGGAATGTCGGCAAGAGTTGCAGGGCTTATGTTCATTTGAGGTTTGGATTTTATTTGTAAGTACACAATCAGCATTTGTAAGCGCGAACTACACGTGTTTGTTTGTGATGGGCATACATCTGAGAGCTTTGAATGAATATATCCTTGCAACTTAGATTATAAATAAATTATTATAGATAGTTATCACAAGTGTCTCAAGGTTATCCGGGGCTTTGGTTGTGTGACCAGAAAACTGGATGGTTTGTTTTTGGCACAAAGTTGGAAGATGATTGATATTCCCCAGCTGCATTTCCCTCTTAGTAAATCAATGTTTGTATATTATGTTAAGTTGTACCAAGATATGGCACCAAAGATAAAAAAAAAACAAAAATATTAATGCTTCTGACGGCAACGCAACTCGTAACTAAGCTTCACATATAGTCTAACTTCTTGCCTGTGTTACCCTTGAAGGGGTCACATGTGGCGATTCGCGACCTCTTTCTTTTTACGGGTAAGGGAGCCGACCTCACACCGACCAGCTCCCGGGGGGCTGCTTCTCATTTCTTGTGAAGGCTGAGTAAACCTTGCCAGTACTTATTTTGCCCACAATCTAACTACCGGCAAGGCTTACTCAGTTTTCTCAAACATTTTTGATTAGGCGCGAAGCAAATTCTCTCGCGTTTCTCTTCATTCGGTGTATATGCTTCGAGAGCTCCTCAATCCGACAACGATCGAGGTGCCTCGACGACAATTGGGACGCAATATCTGCCCCGAGAGCCCGGATTCTGTTGGTCGGGACAACAAGGAAAGGACCGAAGGAATTGCCACTAACCTTGATGCTCCCGTGGTTCAGGCCTCGTTCGACTGCAGTCTCGTCCCCGATTTCCGGCTGCTTCTCTCCACGCAGCGATCCCGTTGCACGCACGACGAATAGGGTGTTATCACCTTTCCACACGAAGGAGCTTATATCAGTTCCACACGACGACCTTTCTAGTCAAAGGTATGAGCACAAGTGGCAATATAGGTAGGTAATACAGATTTTTGGGCATTGTGGTAAAGTTGTGAACAAGGATAGGTATTGATTTAAGGAATGACCAACAGATGTCGCTTTGGCGCGAACATCCCCCCGGGCTTGAAAGAACCCCGTCTTTCAAACATTGCTCATCCCCGCCTCAACACCCCACATCACCACGCGAATCAAGAAGCCCTCGACTACGATTTACCTACCTATATCTACCTATTACAAAACAAAAACGAAAACTCTAAGATAGATGCCAAAACTATTTGCACCTATACTTATATCGACACGAAACAAGTGGACTGTAATATCTAAATCTAAATCAACGAATCGAAAATATAAACAAGTAGCTTAACTTATATCAAACAAAGAAAAACGACGAAAATAAACAAAAATAAAAAATAAAAAATAGCAAAAACCATATCAAAAAACAATCTATTGAGTTGGTAGAGGATAGACTTTAACTGCCGGTCTACGATATGTACCGCATTTTGTTCGCACCTCTACTACTTGAACAACTCCATCCTTACCCGGGAAAACCTCCTGAACAAAACCTATTGGCCAGTTCAGCGGTGCGCCCGTTCCATTATCCAATATTACGATGGAGCCCTTTTCTATCGATTTATGATCTTTATCCCATTTTTTTCTCACCTGAAGGGTGTTTAAGTATTCCGTTTTCCAACGCTTCCAAAACGACAGCACTAGCTGGTCGCACACCTCCTTTCTTCTGATCAAGCTTGTGCCTCCATCACTGATAGGTCCCGCAGGTAACGACTTTAATGGAGTTAAGGTCAAAACATGAGCCGGCGTCAGAGCTAATGGCTCAGCCGGATCTCCACTTAACACTGTCAACGGACGGGAGTTGAGTATGTTTTCAATTTGCACGAGCACCGTCAACATCTTCTTGTAAGTTAACAGCTGTAATCCGACTACCTTTGCCAAATGAGACTTCATGCATCGTACGCCAGCCTCCCAAATACCTCCAAAATGAGGAGCGGCGGCGACATTGAAACAAAACTCAATACGATGCTCTTGGAGCTCATGCGCAAATCGTTCGTTGAATTCCTTTGAATCCAACATTTAATAAAAAGCCTCTAATGAGGATTTGGCTCCAACAAAATTAGTACCTCGGTCGGAATATATAACGCATACTGGTCCGCGTCGGGAAATGAATCGTTTCAATGCACTCAAAAAAGCATTGGCACTAAGATCAGGGGCCAATTCCAAATGGACAGCCTTTGTTACAAGACCAACGAATAGACATAATATGTATGCCTTAATACTTCGGACGCCTCGGCGCCGATAAGTGATAATAGCCAGAGGGCCTGCATAATCTACTCCGGTATGACAGAAGGCCTTGGCTTCTCTCACTCGAAACTCCGGAAAATCTGCCATCAAGGGGAACTCATTTCCCGTCTGCAGATTTCTTCGATGCCAATGATCAATCATAAGATTGACCACATGATCGCGACGAGGTAAAAGTATTGGATGCTGACTATCATATTCTATATTTGCATTTGATAATTGTCCACATACTCTTACAACCCCATCTTTAAGGAAGGCTCTCAACCTTCTAAAAGCGGGTTTCAATTGTTTTTCGAAATTCAACAATTTAATTTCATTTCCAAAATGCCGAGATTGTAAATTCTGTATAATTACTTTCTCTGCCGTTTCCAAATACGGCTTCTGGGGAAACTCTTCTAATTTAAAGAACTGGGTTAAATCGGAGGGTAGCGTGTCTATCGAGTGCAAGGCTTCCACCTCGTTTGCTACCTTTTCTATGGCTGGAGCCTTTCCTACTATTATAAAGCCGAGTGCAGTTTCTACTGCTACTGGCTCCCCGGCAGATCTCGATACCGTTTTAGCACGTAGGATTCTTGCAAAAATGTCAGCTCCCAAAATGACATCCACCTTTGCTGGCTTGTCATAGTCCTCATCCGCAAGTACGATCCCCTCGAAATAGGTCAATTGTGATCTATCAATTTTCGCAGTTGGCAACTTATTTGTTATGGTGTCTACAACCAACGGTTCGATTTCAAGCTCAAATGTTTCGTCAATCCTTGATCGAATCGTCAAAGATGTGACGCCCTTTATTTTGCTTTGACTATTTCCCACTCCAGAAACAAATTTATTTTTAGTGGCTACAATAGGTAATGCCAAAGACTTGGCGCACTCCACCGTGATAAAATCACGCTGCGAAGCGCTATCAATTATGGCTCGAATAATTTTGACATGTCCATTTTCATTCTTAGCAGTACACTTTGCCGTACCCAAAAGTACAGATGAAAATGGAGCCCAGTCCGACCCGATCTTGCGCTCTCCAACAGAGCACAACGCCACCGATACAGGATTGCTGGTTGGCGACTTCAACGCAACATTTCCTTCGACGTTAGCACCAGTTGCCCTTACCGGCGTGCTAGCGCCCTTAAAATGCAATAGAGTATTATGAGGGCGTGCACACACACTGCATTTCATCTCCTTGCTGCACTCGCGCACCATATGTCCTGGCTCTAAGCATTTCATGCATAATCTATTTTCTTTTACAACGTTAAATCTACAATTAACATTCATTCTCTTAAATTTTTGACACTCTGATACTCGGCGATGATTTTCAAGACCACACAAAAAACACTTTATCGATTCTCGAATACTCACAAATGATTTCACATTGTTGGCTTTATACGAACGTAAAACAGAAGACGATGACAATGAACCCTTTACGAGGCTGCGTGTGATCTGTCAAACCCAATGTTTGACGAGAACGCTGCAGTATCTGTGCTTGCTTTCTAACGAACTCTATGAAATCCATACATTAAGGCATACGACCGCCTAAATTTAGGCTCCATTCTGTCTCAAAAGATTTCCCTGTCTCGAAGCCAATCTTCTTGCTTTCAATATAAATAAGCAAAAAATCCTCCAAGTTTTCAATTTGTAACTGCTTCAATGCCGCGACGTTTGACGAGAAAGCATCTATAAAAGTTTCTAAACTTGAGGGTGACTGTTCAACACGATCTACGCTAGGTAGTTTGAACAGTTTCTCTAGATACGAAGTGGCCAACATCCTTTTATCATTGTATTTATCAACAAGCGCTTTCCACAATACCACATAATTTTCAGCCGATGGTACAATCCCATGACAAAGGTTTAGAGCTTTTCCAGAAAGTTTCCCAATCAAATATTGAATTCTCTCACTATCAGAGAGATCCTCATTTTCGTGAACTACAGTTCGAAATGATTCATAAAATAATGGCCACGATTCTATTTCCCCATTAAAACTACATAACTCCAGTTTCGGCAAATTGAATCTTTTCTTTGCAGTTCCCGATTTTTCGACAACTGGACTAATCGTTTCTAATCTAATCTAAGCTGCAAAGATAAATATCATTTAAGATTTATACTAAATGCATTCCCACAAGCAGATATGTATAATTTCGCGCTAACACATGCCGCATGTGGACCTACAATATAAAAACCCAATCTCAAATGAACATAAGCCTTGCAACTCTTGCCGTCCTTCCTTGAAACAGGGGTGACATTGGCAAAGTGAACCAATTTTTATATTATGGGTGGTCAGCCGCATAACAACCTATAAGTCAAGGAACATACATGACAAATTACATTTTTTTTAAATCAAAGAATAAAAATAACAATATATACATGGACATAAAAAACTAAATCATAAAACCAATTTCACTTTAACAAACCCTAGCCGCCAACATCACAGATCAACCGCCATTTCTTTCTATCCTTGCATACTTCTTTCATTTCCTCCAGAGTCATAACCTTCTTCATACAAGCTCTTCTTTTATTATGACTCTGGATATTCCATTCATTCGCAATTTCGGATATTTGGTCCATCCATACCTTTCTCGGTCTTCCTCTACCACGACATCCATCTATTCTACCAACATATACTTTCTTCGTCAGTCTTTCCTCATTCATTCTCTCCATATGCCCAAACCATCTTAACAAACTTCTTTTAATCTTCACTTTCACACTTTCTTTTGCACCACATTCTTTTCTTACAAAATCATTCCTCACCCTGTCACTCCGTTTTTTCCCAATCATACTTCTTAGAAAGTCCATTTCAACAGTATGGACTTTACTAATTTCACTTTCATTCACCGTCCAGGCCTCGCTTCCATACATCAAGGTGGGTAAAAGTATGCCACTGCGTACCGCCAATCGAGCATTTTTAGATATGTTTTGATTTTTGGCGATACAAGCTGTGGCACCCAGTACACACCTGCCCTTCATTACTCTTCTTTCAAGTTCACCTGTCATTCTTCCATCTTTCTCAAACTTACTTCCCAAGTATACAAACTCATTTACCACATCAACATTCATTCCGTTTATTCTAAATTCGTAGTTCGTATTTTCTTCATTTCTTTCAAAAATCAAAACTTTCGTCTTACTTGCATTCAATTTCAAATAATTACCTAGCAGAGCTTCGTTCAATCTAGAGAGCATCGTTTGCAATTCTACTGCTGAGTCCGATACAAGAACAGCATCATCCGCATACAGTAGAACACTCACTTTGCTCTCTCCTATCATTAATCCACAATCATCAAGTCTAGCATCTCGAACACACTTGTCCATGACTATGTTAAATAGCCATGGACTCATCACACATCCTTGCCTTACACCCTTAAAAACTTCAAACCATTCACTATACTCATCATCAATACGAACACATGCTATACTATTTTCATAGTTTGCATGCACCGCACCTAGGAGAGCCCCATTCACTCCGTATGCTTTCAAAACATCCCATAACATACCTCTGTCTACTGAGTCAAAAGCCTTTTCCAGATCTACAAAGGCCGTGAACAGCTTCCGCCTCACCGACAATTGTTTTTCAACAAGTTGTCGTAGAGTAAAAATCTGATCAACACAGCCTCTACCGGCCATAAAGCCGGACTGTATATCGGAAATCCTTTCACTAGTAGTCAGAATCACATTTTTTATAATCACCTTACAGAAGACTTTTCCTGGTATACTGAGTCGACTGATTGGTCTGAAGTTCTGACAGTCTTTTTTGTCCCCTTTACCTTTGTAAATGGGAACAATGACTGCCTTCCTCCAATCCATCGGTACTACTCCTGCATTCACACAAAGCTTACATAATTCGTACATCCAATCTATCACGCATTCACCTCCTGCTTTCAACATTTCACCATTTATTCCATCAAACCCAGCAGACTTTCCATTCTTCAAACATTCAATAGATACTTTTATTTCTTCTTTCAAAATCCTAAATTCATTCTCTTCTGTCATTTTTCTAAACAAAATTCTTTCGCCCCGACCAAAAATCCCTTCAAAATATTCTTTCCATCTCTTACATACTTCATCATTCTCCCATACCATCTCACCAACAGCACTTTTGATTCCTGGGGTGGTCAATGCAGAATCTTTATTCCTATTGGCACCGACCCATCTCCAGAATTCCTTCCTACTGTCGGTGAAACTCCTGTTCATTTTTTCATCAATCTTTCTCTGTTCATTCGCTTTGCTTTCATAAACTACATTCTTCGCCATTTGCTTGGCTATCTTATATTCATCTTCTAGCTTTTTATCATTCCTGTCGTTCAGCCACTTTTTGTAACATTCCTTCTTCACTTTCACAGCCTCTTTTACTTTAGCATTCCACCAGGCATCCCCTTTCAATCTTCCACCTTTCGTTTCTCCACATACTTTTCGAGCACATTCAATCATTCCTTCTTTCATAAACTTCCACATGCTTTCAATATCTTTTTCATTCACATTCTTTTCAAGTTCATTCACACTTAACTTTTTTTGTATTTCGGATTTATACTTCACTTTCACGTTTTCATCACTCAGACTTACTACTTTTATTCTTGGCTTTCTTACTTTCTTCTTACGTTTCATCTTTCTTACTTCTCCAATCATTATTTTAGCGCATAAGAGATAGTGGTCACTGCCTATTTCAGGCCCACGATAGACACGGCTATCTCTTACGGCTCCTCTCAGTCTTTCATCCACACAGATGTAGTCAATGATTGTGCGACTTCCCACAATCTGCCTTGTGTACAGATGCACATCCTTATGTCGAAACCATGTGTTTGATGCAAAAAGGCTGTGCTCTGCACACAAAGCTATCAGGTGTCGCCCATTATCATTGACTACACCTCGTCCACTAGGACCAACAATTTTCACACACTCATCTCTTTGCGTACCTACCCATCCATTCATATCTCCCAAAATTATAATGTATCATTCTTCTTGCTTTCGCGCACAACTGCATTCAACTCATTCCAGAATCTCATTTTCACGTCCATACACTCTGAATCTACAGGTGCATAACAGGCCACCAAGAAAATTTTCATCCTGTTTGTATTGAGTTTAACAGTCAAAACTCTTGGAGAGATTCTTTGGTAGCCCGTTATGCATCCTTTTACATTCTCACTTATAACCACACCCACACCCTGTCTTTCATTCCCATCTTCCACACCTGACCAGATATACAGTTCACCATTCATTAATACTTTTTCACCATTCCCTTTCATTTTTGTCTCTGTCACACCCATCACTTGTATTCTTTTTTCATTCATCACATTCACATTTTCCTTCTCCTTACACTCATTCATTCTTCTGACATTCCAAGTTCCAAACACCCATTCATTCTCTCTGAGCAATTGATTAACCCGGAACTTTATTTTTGTATAAAACTCTTCAACTGACATTAGCGAATTATAATTGGGAACACTCTTCGCAGAAACCGACAGCACTTTATTTCGTTCATCAATAGTGTTTATGAAATCGGTACGTAGAATATCGATTGTAAAACTGTTGGCCAAAAAGTCATCAATTTTTACAGGATCATTATTGAAATTCCTACTTTGATAATATACTCTGAATATACTCTGAATTCTCCCGTAAATAGCCGTCAGTTTGCTTTGTAAAAGCTGAACAACAAATTCTTGGTCTTCTTTTTTAGCCATATTTGACGGAATATATTAAGTATCCAAAATATCAAAAAGAAGAAAAAAAAAAAAATAAACAATAAGTGTAAACAAAAACTTAGTTATGAATGACAATATTCCCTTGACCTTGAATATTATGTAAACAAACGTCAAAATAAATTCGCAAATCAAAACAACTATTATTTTTATTACCCCATTAGCAATTAGGTACCTACCGATTGATGATTTCAAAAATTCACATAAACAGTTAGGTATATAAAGGGAATTTAATTTAAACAAATGACCAATACCAACTTTCAAATTTAAATCTGTACACCGAATTATTGTTACAAATTTTATCTCATCTACCCAATGCTAATATTATGATTATAAAAATACGATTCTGTTTATATTCCAATATCTATATCAAAAACTAACTATTCAAAATAAGTAGCTACACCAAATGAAGATTTCAAAATATTTTACTGTACGATTTACAGCAAAATTACCCAAATATCCGGTGCGAAGTGACCAATGGATGCGCGCAAAGCGAATCTCGCGCGCTTCAAAATATTTAACTGTACGATTTACAGCAAAATAACTAAATATCCGGTGCGAAGGGCCAATGGATGCGCGCAAAGCGAATTCTCGCGCGCTTCAAAATATTTAACTGTACGATTTACAGCAAAATAACTAAATATCCGGTGCGAAGGGCCAATGGATGCGCGCAAAGCGAATTCTCGCGCGCTTCAAAATATTTAACTGTACGATTTACAGCAAAATAACTAAATATCCGGAACGAAGGGCCAATGATTACGCGCGAAGCGAATTCTCTCGCGTTTCTCTTCATTCGGTGTATATGCTTCGAGAGCTCCTCAATCCGACAATGATCGAGGTGCCTCAACGACAATTGGGACGCAATATCTGCCCCGAGAGCCTGGATTCTGTTGGTCGGGACAACAAGGAAAGGACCGAAGGAATTGCCACTAACCTTGATGCTCCCGTGGTCCAGGCCTCGTTCGACTGCAGTCTAGGCCCCGATTTCCGGCGGCTTCTTTCTACGCAGCGATCCCGTTGCACGCACAACCTTGCACTCGGGAATAATGTTATAACTTTCCTACACGAAGGTTACCACGTTCGACACAACGATCTTCCTACACGAAGAATCTTGGACCAGTTCAACACGACAACCTTTCAAGTCAAAGGTATGAGAACAAGTGGCAATATAGGTAGGTAATACAGATTTTTGGGCATTGTGGTAAAGTTGTGAACAAGGATAGGTATTGATTTAAGGAATGACCAACAGATGTCGCTTTGGCGCGAACAATTTTATTGGGTGTAACTTCTCATAGTAAGTGAACTAATTAGAAGGCAGTGCACATGACAAACTTCTAAACTACAGGACTTTACTCATGTCACTGTCATTCGTAGTCCATGATTCACTTCCTTACATCAATGTTGCTGACAATGTGCCATTGTGTACTGAATTTCAAATCCATCATCAGCCACTTGTTTCTTGCGATTCTTCTTAGCGCACCTACCACTTGCTTTCTCTTACACAAGGTACCTTTTCCTTAATTTCTCTCATCGTTTTTCCGTTCTTCTCAAACATACTTCTTGTATCACTTATTCAGTTTTACCTTGAAGGTATCAAAACAATGTAGTTACTAGTAATCAGTGGCGGCTCTTCATTAGGGGACAGTGGGGAACATCCCTATGAATGAAATTGGAAACATAAATTGTTTGAGCAGAAAAAACTGAGAAATTTGTAAATAATAGCGTACACGAAGTATATTTTTCAAACTATTTTACTGACCGAAGATGTTGAAATATTTCACAATAGAACGGACGCAGTGAGTCACACGAAGGTTTTTGTTGAAAAAAATATAATAATATTTGTTAAAACGTTAGGTACATGTGTATTGTGTACATTCGCTAAGATTGAAATATGATCCACTATCCATCGTTTCCTCGTACCTCGTTCCCTGCGCGGACGCAAGCGAAGTCATATTTCGGGCGGTTCCGGTTGAGCGGGACTTTTATTCGGATCACCGCGATTAGAGATTGCAATCCGGACTCTTCGAAATTCGAAAATAACTGAAAAATCCGGATTTTCTGGAGTTTTTTTAAATCCGGTTTTTAAAACTCAAATCCGGTTTCTTCGGATTTTAGCCAAAATTGAGTTCAATGCATAATATTTTATATTTATCCACAAATTTTCATTCTAAGTAGTTCGATTACCTACTCTAATAAGCAAATTCGAACAATATTTGAATTGGTAGGATTAGCTATAGGCTGTAGGTACTTTGTTTGAGCGAATTTGGCGCGAAATCCGTGATTGGCTCTGTTTATGCCCATATAAGGCAATAAACCGAGCAACGCGAGACGTGCGCGTGCCGCGGGCGCGACGGACGCCCCGCGCCCCGCTCACTCACCGAGACACTTGACGCTTTCATGTTTTTAAGATCTCATTTTCTAAATAAGACTGATTAATATGTACTAAATTAATGTCATAAACTATAAATTAATGTCACTAAATTAATGTTATCTTGTGTGAAAATTTCTAACCGACCATTGTTTGACAACGGCAAATTTAATTTGAGGATGAATAATACGTTTTGTTGCATTTGATTTTATGTTATGTTCAGTTTATGACTATGTTAGTTAACTAATCTATCTATCTATCTATCTATATCTATAAAGAAGGATGTGTGTATGTATGTATGTATGTATGTATGTATGTCCCCTATAGACTCATAAACCGCTCATCCGATTTTGACGAAATTTTCAGGAAACATGTAACATATTCTTAGAACGAATCCTGTGAAGTTTGATGGTGATCAAATAAACAGTGGTTCTCAATTCTCTATATTTCAGCAACGAGGTCGGTAAATTTTGAAACCACCCAATAGAAGAAGACCATTATATTCAACTACAATACATAATCTTAGTTGCAAATATACATTTACATTAAAGATTCATATAAAATGCATGCTCACAAGTAGACACATGTAAGTTCACGCTTACAAATGCTGCATGTGTACCCACTCATAATTTAAAATCCAAATCTAAAATGAACAACCCAGTAACTTTTACTTTACCCCAACTTGAAATGGATGTTATTCAGCTCCTGAGTGGCTTGACACTCATTTCTTATGAAGGCTGAGTAAGCCTTGCCGGTATTTTATTTTGGGTTTAAAATAAACACTGAAACGGGAAATAATTTCTGACAACTTCGGTGGGATTCTAACTCGAGATCTCGGCATGGAATGCAATCTATCTATCTATATCTATAAAGAAGGATGTGTGTATGTATGTATGTATGTTCCCTATAGACTCATAAATCGCTCATCCGATTTTGACGAAATTTTCAGGAAACATGTAACATATTTTTAGAATGAATCCTGTGAAGTTTGATCTATCTATAATCTATAATCTAAGTTGCAAGGATATATTCATTTAAAGCTCTCAGATGTATGCCCACAAACCAACAAGTGTAGTTCGCGCTTACAAATGCTGATTGTGTACTTACAAATAAAATCCAAACCTCAAATGAACATAAGCCCCACAACTTTTGCCGACCTTCCCTGAAACAGGGGTGACATTGGCAAAGTGAACCATTTTTTACAGTATGGGTGGTCAGCCTCATACCAACCTATAAGTCAAGGAATATATATATATAGATGGTGATCAAATAAACAATGGTTGTCAATTCTCAATATTTCAGCAACGAGGTCGGTAAATTTTGAAACCACCCAATAGAAGAAGACCATTATATTCAACTACAATACATAATCTTAGTTGCAAATATACATTTACATTAAAGATTCATATAAAATGCATGCTCACAAGTAGACACACGTAAGTTCACGCTTACAAATGCTGCATGTGTACCTACTCATAATTTACAATCCAAATCTAAAATGAACAACCCAGTAACTTTTACTTTACGCCAACTTGAAATGGATGTTATTCAGCTCCTGAGTGGCTTGACACTCATTTCTTATGAAGGCTGAGTAAGCCTTGCCGGTATTTTATTTATGGTTAGAAATAAACACTGAAACGAGAAATAATTTCTGACAACTTCAGTGGGATTCTAACTCGAGATCTCGGCATGGAATGCAGTTACTCTACCAACTAAGCTATAGACCGGACTTTTTACAAATATGGTGGATCGATATCGGTTTGTTTAGGGGTAAGCAACCTGCGGCTCACCAGCCACATGCGGCTCTTTGGGTGTGAAGTTACGGCTCTTTAGCTTCATACGCAAATATAAAAAAAACACAGAATTATACTTCTGATCGAAAAAAACTAAATCTATAATCCGCTACTTCACCCCCCACCCTCCCCCCGCCCCATCGACGCTATTTATTGTTGGCAAAAAAACATTTGTGGCTCTTTACAAATCCAAATCCAAAATAAGATATGTCTCATTTGAGATTCACATCAAATGCATTCCCATAAGCAGACACGCATAATTTCGCGCTCACACATACCGCATGTGGAACTACAATATAAAAACCCAATCTTAAATGAACATAAGCCCTGCAACTCTTGCCGACCTTCCCTGAAACAGGGGCGACATTGGCAAAGTGAACCATTTTTTACAGTATGGGTGGTCAGCCTCATACCAACCTATAAGTCAAGGAAAAACTTTGAAATTTGTAAATTGTAATTTTTGGCTCTTCCGACTCAAAAGGTTGCCGACCCCTGGCCTAGACAAAAGTTCCAAATTAAAAAATGTTATTCAAGTATTCCAAGTTGAATTTTAGAAATGTAAGAAAGCTTTTATATCCCGCACTTATAAAAAATACGATAAACGAAAGTTCGTAGGTCACAACTAGAAGACCATATTGAAATATATTATTATTATTAAAACCTTTTATTGAAACATACTTTTAATTAAAATATACATAATATAGTTGTTTTTACAAAAAACGCATTTCTGTAAAATTATATACCTACTCACCACAAATTTAAAGATCGTTTTTTTCTCGGCGGTTAAACGTCTTTCTTCTATGTGACAATGGTCCAAAGCAACCAAGATAAACAAAATGTTTGCCTTTTACCTAACCCGGCCGTGCGACTTACAATTTTGTTGTCAATAGAAAATGTTCCGTGTGCACTACCTAAAACTTTCACTTATTGAAATAATGGATAGAGCACATTTTAAATGTGGGGAAAAAATGTGAATTCACTTGGCCGGGATAAAGACAGGACAGGGAGTCAAAAATTCAACATAAATTAAACACTTTTATGGAGATAGTTGAAAAAACACTTAAGTGCATCATATTGTATGAAGCATTTTCCCCAACTGCATACGTTTCACAGTGCGGTTACAATGAAAAATATTCCTGATTGTTTGGAATACATTTATTTCTTCACTTTGCTCAAAGAGTATAGTGAATTTTATAGATTAGTTCTTTAATTGTATGATTATAAAATTTAATTTATTGTTTATATAGTAAGTAAGACGAAAGTTTTGATTTTTGAAAGAAATGAAGAAAATACGAACTACGAATTTAGAATAAACGGAATGAATGTTGATGTGGTAAATGAGTTTGTATACTTGGGAAGTAAGTTTGAGAAAGATGGAAGAATGACAGGTGAACTTGAAAGAAGAGTAATGAAGGGCAGGTGTGTACTGGGTGCCACAGCTTGTATCGCCAAAAATCAAAACATTTCTAAAAATGCTCGATTGGCGGTACGCAGTGGCATACTTTTACCCACCTTGATGTATGGAAGCGAGGCCTGGACGGTGAATGAAAGTGAAATTAGTAAAGTCCATACTGTTGAAATGGACTTTCTAAGAAGTATGATTGGGAAAAAACGGAGTGACAGGGTGAGGAATGATTTTGTAAGAAAAGAATGTGGTGCAAAAGAAAGTGTGAAAGTGAAGATTAAAAGAAGTTTGTTAAGATGGTTTGGGCATATGGAGAGAATGAATGAGGAAAGACTGACGAAGAAAGTATATGTTGGTAGAATAGATGGATGTCGTGGTAGAGGAAGACCGAGAAAGGTATGAATGGACCAAATATCCGAAATTGCGAATGAATGGAATATCCAGAGTCATAATAAAAGAAGAGCTTGTATGAAGAAGGTTATGACTCTGGAGGAAATGAAAGAAGTATGCAAGGATAGAAAGAAATGGCGGTTGATCTGTGATGTTGGCGGCTAGGGTTTGTTAAAGTGAATTTGGTTTTATGATTTAGTTTTTTATGTCCATGTATATATTGTTATTTTTATTCTTTGATTTAAAAAAATGTAATTTGTCATGTATGTTCCTTGACTTATAGGTTGTTATGCGGCTGACCACCCATAATATAAAAATTGGTTCACTTTGCCAATGTCACCCCTGTTTCAGGGAAGGACGGCAAGAGTTGCAAGGCTTATGTTCATTTGAGATTGAGTTTTTATATTGTAGGTCCACATGCGGCATGTGTTAGCGCGAAATTATACATATCTGCTTGTGGGAATGCATTTAGTATAAATCTTAAATGATATATATCTTTGCAGCTTAGATTAGATTAGATTAGATTAGATATTCTTTTCTTGTATAGGTCAATATGCATCTGACCAACTATAAATAGAAAATGGTTCACTCTGCCAATGTCACCCCAGTTTCAGGGAAGGTCAGCAAAGAGTTGCAGGGTGTATGTTCATTTGAGATTTGGGTTTTTATGTTGTAGGTTCACACGCAGAATGTGCAAGTGTGAACTTATACGTGTCTGCTTGTGGGCATGCACTTAATGTGAATTCCAAATGTAACAATTATATCCATGCAACTTAGAATAGATTAGATGAGTGACGTTACATAGCCGATTTTTTTATCTTAAATATAAATGGAGCACCGCAATCGATTTTCCCTATGCTTGGCTCTGCTGCTTAACAGTTGTACCTAGACCTTTTTTTTTAGAAAACGTGAAGATTAACCTAGAGATAAATTGTGTGAAGCTTGATTCCAATTAGCACACTTTTTTTTTTGATCCTGTTGTTTCCTCTTTTATCTGTAGAAAAAAATTGATACCACATGCCCAAATGGCGTAGTGAAACACGCCGGGTACTGCTAGTTACTTATAAACTGAATTATTCATTTTATTTAATTTTTTACTAAATGGTTTATTGTATTACTGATTTTTCTCTACTTTATTTTTGTTACATTTTATTATTGTTTTTGTTTTTTCTTTCTTTCATCAAAAATTTCAACTTTTTCTATAAATGAACTGGACTTTGTCTCTTTTCTATAAAAGTTTTTGTTTTTCCTTTTTTCTGTATAGGTAGATAGTAATTAAATTTTTTAACTTTTACTTTTACTGTATCATATTTGTATACCCACGCACAGGCTATGCCTATGTGGGTTTCTCTTTTCAGTTTTTTTGAAAATGTGTGTAATTATCTGTATTTTTGAAGAGGAATATTAATAAATAAAAAAATAAAAATAAAAAAAAGGCCAAACCATCGCATCACACTTCTTTGAACTTTCACGCTTTCTTTTACTCCGCATTCATTCAGAACCCATTCGTTGCTCACTCTATCTTTCAGTGTTTTTCCTGTCATACTTCTCCAATGAGTCATTTCTACGGTGCATACCTTATTTATTTCTCTTTCATTCACCGTCCATGACTCGCTTCCATGCATCAGAGTCGGCAACAATATACAATTGTGTACCGCCATTTTCATTTTCTTTGGTATCCTTTTATTCTTCCCTATTCTACCAAACGCTCCTATCACGCATCTTCGTTTGCTGGCACGCTTCTCTAATTCTTTCGTCATCTTACCATTCGCCTCAAACTTACTTCCTAAATAGTCAAACTCATTCACTTCTTCAACTTTTATTCCATTCAATTTAATTGTAAGTTCCTCACATACTTCATTCCTGTCAAAAACTAATATTTTTGTCTTATTCACATTCACTTTCAAGCTATTCTTACAAAACGCTTCATTCAGTTTGGTTAACATCGCTTGGAGTTCCTCCGCCAAGTCAGCTAAAACTATAGCATCATCAGCATAAAGAAGTACTCCAACTCTTGTTTCACCCACTTTCACTCCGCTCTCTGATATTCCAGCTTCTTTTATGCAACTGTCCATGATTATATTAAACAACCATGGACTCATCACGCAGCCTGGCCTATAATAATATCTATAATCTAAGTTGCAAGGATATATTCATTCAAAGCTCTCTGATGTATGCCCACAAACAAACACGTGTAGTTCGCGCTTACAAATGCTGATTGTGTAAGTACTTACAAATAAAATCCAAACCTCAAATGAACATAAATAAAGCCGACATTCCCTGAAACAGGGGTGACATTGGCAAAGTGAACCATTTTTAACAGTATGGGTGGTCAACCTCATACCAACCTATAAGTCAAGGAATACGAGCAATAGTATAAAAAAAAACAACAAAACCTTAAAAATAAATCTACAAAAAAAAGTCAAAAATTTCTTATGCAAAAAATGTAGCAAACTAATAAACCAACATTATTACAAATTAGCATTGCAGATTAGCCGCCACTTCTTCCTGTCCTTGCATACTTCTTTCATTTCATCCAGAGTCATAACCTTTTTCATACAAGCTCTCCTTTTATTATGACTCTGGATATCCCATTCACTCGCTATTTCGAAAATTTGGTCCATCCATACCTTTCTCGGTCTTCCTCTTCCACGACATCCATCAATTCTTGCATCATATACTTTCTTCGTCAGTCTTTCCTCATTCATTCTCTCCAAATGTCCAAACCATCTAAGTATACTTCTTTTAATCTTTACTTTCACACTTTCTCTTACACCACATTCCTCTCTAACAAAATCATTCCTCACCCTATCACTCCGTCTTTTTCCAATCATACTTCTTAAGTAGTCCATTTCCACCGTATGGACTTTACTAATCTCAGTTTCACTCACCGTCCAGGCTTCACTTACATACATCAGAGTGGGCACTAGTATACCACCGTGCACCGCCAGTCGAACATTTTTTGAAAGATTCTGGTTTTTGGCGATGCTAGCGGTAGCACCCAGTACGCACCTGCCTTTCATTATTCTTCTTTCAAATTCACCGGTCATTCTTCCATCTTTTTCAAACTTACTTCCCAGGTATACAAACTTATTTACGACATCAACATTCATTCCATTAATTTTAAATTCATAATTCATATTTCCACCATTTGATTAGCTGTCAACTCTATTGTCATATTTTTTTTATAAATGGTTACTACATTCCGTTTTACTTTCTTGCTATAGCTGAAGGCTATAAAGGAAGTTTTGATTTGGTGTGAATTTTTTTTTCGAGGTTTTCATGGAAATGAGTTGTCCTGGTGCAGGACATGCCAAAAAACATTATCTTTCAAAAACGTCCGTCTGTATGTGTGTCACTTTCCAAAGTATAAGACCTAGAGATACCAAATTTAGGCCACATCAACTTTTTTGGACATGTATTAAGTATTTATAACACGGCATTACACCAACTTGAAAATTCAATATGGCTGCCATACAAAAAAACATACAACTGCACTTTTCTCAAAAACGGCTGCAAGATTATTTTTTAAATATTCAAAGTTGGCATTATTATTTTTTTTTTTTTTAAGAAATCCTGTGCGGGAGACTCCCTAAATTCTAAAGACTCTAGGGGTCTATGACACTTGTTGTAGTGCCGCAGAGGTGTACGAGCTTGGTCGTCGCTACAAAGCGCCAATACTCAAGCAAGACCTAATTGCTGTAAGACTGGATGAACCTTTGGTGACCGGTCATTGGTAAAGGTTTATGAGTTTTTCAACCCAGCGAAGAGCACATTCGAAATAAAAATGGTAGATTTTTGTGCTCCGCCGGGATCCGAATCCACAACCTTCCATTAACGAGTCCGAAGTGTTGCCACTACGGACCGGTCCAAGATGCTAACGACACGCGGTGTACCTGAGCGGTTACTCATCCAAGTACTGACCACGCCCAATGTTGCTTAACTTCGGTGATCTATGGGAACCGGTGCTTTCAACATGGTAACGTCGTTGACTAAATTTTTAACTAAATAAATTATTTATGGCAACACTCTTGCTAATCTGTGTCTATGAGCTGCCATATGAAAAAACAATCGATTAGGATTTTCTCGAAAGTCATAGGGTTAACAAAAATATAATGTTCTACAATATTAAAGAAAACATAAATTTCTACAAAATCAAAATATTTTTTTTTGAAAAAAATAAAATAAAGCACCGTTTACACGACCTGAAATTTTAAATCGAAAATAAATCAAAAACCTACCGAAATGCAAAATATTTCAATTTGGTTTTAGATTTGATAGAAAGAAATCGTTTATTACTTTAATTCGTAACCATTTTTTTTACTTTTTTGAAACTTCAAGTTGGCTTCCAAAGAGCTGAAAATTTTGAATGCGATTTTCTCAAAAACAGCTCCGACGATTTTTCTCATTTTTTTTGTGAATCCTTTTTTAAAATAGTGCTATCTAATGATTATAATCACTGCTTCATCATAATCTCAGTTTAGGGAGTTGCGATACAAAAGAAAAAAAATATTGAAAAATTCTCGGCAGTTACAGGGTTAATAACAAAATAATCTTCTACAAATGTAAGTAAATAATGATAACTTATATATTGCCATCATTATTTTTTCCAAAAAGAGAATCAGAAGTATAGCCGCCATACAAAGTGAAATTTTTCCATACAAAATGTATTTGCAATTGTCTTGGTAGTCAAAGGGTTAAAATAAGATGAAAGGCTGCGATTCATAAAATTTTATAAATGGGTAACGCCGTATAAATTTGTACCATAACTGTCGACCGGCAAGATTCAAGAAAACGAAAACATCGTGAGTTAAATTAAGGTCTATTCAAAATGACGGACAGGTTCGAAAAATTAGGTTTTTTTACATTTCGATATCTCATTTCTTTTTTCGACGACGAATACAAGATTTTATAGCAGTTCGTAAACACTGTTTAGTAAAAAATAAAAGAGCACCATTTTGAATGTCTATAAATATGAATGTTGTTTGTCTATGAATGTTTAATAAAAATATGAATACGCACATTTAATCTAATCTAATCTAATCTAAGCTGCAAAGATATATATCATTTAAGATTTTTATTAAATGCATTCCCACAAGCAGACATGTATAATTTCGCGCTAACACATGCCGCATGTGGACCTACAATATAAAAAACCCAATCTCAAATGAACATAAGCCTTGCAACTCTTGCCGTCCTTCCCTGAAACAGGGGTGACATTGGCAAAGTGAACCAATTTTTTACAGTATGGGTGGTCAGCCACATAACAACCTATAAGTCAAGGAACATACATGACAAATTACATTTTTAAAATCAATAAATTATAATATATACATGGACATAAAAAACTAAATCATAAAAACCAATTTTACTTTAACAAACCCTAGCCGCCAACATCACAGATCAACCGCCATTTCTTTCTATCCTTACATACTTCTTTCATTTCCTCCAGAGTCATAACCTTCTTCATACAAGCTCTTCTTTTATTATGACTCTGGATATTCCATTCATTCGCAATTTCGGATATTTGGTCCATCCATACCTTTCTCGGTCTTCCTCTACCACGACATCCATCTATTCTACCAACATATACTTTCTTCGTCAGTCTTTCCTCATTCATTCTCTCCATATGCCCAAACCATCTTAACAAACTTCTTTTAATCTTCACTTTCACACTTTCTCTTGCACCACATTCTTCTCTTACAAAATCATTCCTCACCCTGTCACTCCGTTTTTTCCCAATCATACTTCTTAGAAAGTCCATTTCAACAGTATGGACTTTACTAATTTCACTTTCATTCACCGTCCAGGCCTCGCTTCCATACATCAAGGTGGGTAAAAGTATGCCACTGCGTACCGCCAATCGAGCATTTTTAGATATGTTTTGATTTTTGGCGATACAAGCTGTGGCACCCAGTACACACCTGCCCTTCATTACTCTTCTTTCAAATTCACCGGTCATTCTTCCATCTTTTTCAAACTTACTTCCCAGGTATACAAACTCATTTACGACATCAACATTCATTCCATTAATTTTAAATTCATAATTCATACTTTCATCATCTCTTTCAAAAATCAATACTTTCGTCTTACTTGCATTCAACTTCAGATGGTTACCTAACAAAGCTTCATTCAATCTAGAGAGCATTGTTTGCAATTCTACTGCAGAATCAGATACAAGAACTGCATCATCTGCATACAGTAGAACACTCACTTTGCTCTCTCCTATCATCAATCCACAATCATTAAGTCTAGCATCCCTGACACACTTGTCCATAACTATGTTAAATAGCCATGGACTCATCACATAATAACTACCTAAAATCGTTCGTTTATTGTATTTCAATAAGTTTCCTTGACTTATAGGTTAGTATGAAGCTGACCACTCATACTGTAAAAAATGGTTCACTTTACCAATGTTACAAAAGTCTTAAATGCAATATATTTTTGTAACTTAGATTATAGATTATCATAGATTTAGATAGATAGGCAATGTTTTTTTTTCGTACATTTTTCACAGTATCCAGCACCGATATAAAAATTAGGTACTTCTGTGGTCCAAATTTCATTTAATCGTTTAGCCCACAGATCACGGAATAAACCTTTTTGCTATTTTGAATAACAAACATCAAACGGTGCATTTAAAATATTTATAGCATGTAGTAAGGTTGATTAGATAGTTTTATGTTTCAATTAGGTACGTAAATGTTATTTGTTAGTCAACCATAAATTAACGGTAAGTAGGTGTATTTTTTTAAACCTACGTGAATACACCTTAATATGGTAACATACGGTAAAGATTGTAAATAAAAAACCACCCGACATTACCTTAAACTTGTGCCATTTGAAAAATAATACTGTTAGCAATGATAAAAACATACAATCATTAGAAGAATTAATGGATCTAAGTAAAAAATATACAACTGACAACATATTCGAATACATACCTTAATAATGCCAAGCTAACTTCCACTCAAAACACACACGACAAATTCCCGAGTCTGATGTAAACGTTCTCAAAAGAAAATGAAGGTATCGAATGAGTTTTTTTGTGTTGTCCACACTACATCAAAGAGTTACCATACGTGAACAAATACTTAAGATTGCAAGATTTTTGTCAGTTCCAATGGAATTGGTAACATACTAAAAGAAAAATTTCGGAGCCAAAAATGGAGACAACCCTTAGCAATCAATATTTCGTATTTAAATAAGTAAATATTATTGTGGCTAGTACAGAAAATGAAAGATACGTTACTAAGGTATATGCAAAAATACTCAACTTTAAAAACGTTTGACTATTTTGATCGTATCATGCCATCAAAGGGTCAAAAACGGGTTGCGGACATGTAAAATTTGTATGGGAATGGAAAAAAGGCGTTTTTGTTTTATTTTTTAATTACATCGCCACTTAATGATTTTTGCAGTTTTTTTTTTGTATTTCGATACGCTTTTTATTTACTTTACTCTGATAATTTTAGAATTCAGTAGAGATCACCAGTTTTTATGAAAAAGCTGAAAATCATTAGGGGACACACGCACAAGACAAAAGGTACAAATTTCGACGGCGATAGGTACCCAAATACAAATAATAAACAGTCGTTATTTTTTCAAAATATAATTTAAAAGTTTACCCACCATACAAAGTCCTAGTTTGCATACAAAAGGGTTCAATGACCATCTATAATAATCTAGATTCTAGATTTCAGAATCTAAGTTGCAAAGATATATTAAAATTAAAAACTCATATCAAATGCATGTCCACAAACAGACACGTGTAAGTTCACGCTGAAAAACGCTGAATGCGTACTTAAAAATTAAAACCACATCTAAAATGAACATAAAACCTGCAACTCTTGCCGACCTTCGTTAAAACAGGGGTGACATTGACAAAGTGCATTATTTTTTACACTATGGGTGGTCAGCTTTATACCAACCTGTAAATCAAGGATCTTTCTTGTGTAATTGACGCTTTTTCCAGAGAACCCCAACCTCGCAGAGGGCTCTTGAGGTGTGATTCACACAAAACGGCGTTCACCAAATAAATCATCCAAATATTAATATTCATTGAAGTATTTATATGGCTATTTCCATATTGTACGAGTACACACCGCGGTGGAATAAAATTGATTTATTATTGAAATATTATATTTTTACTAGGGGCGTTGCCCCTGGCTGCTACGCAGCCCAACCCCTTAACATTTGGGGAATGTGTATATTGCGCATAGTCTCCTCGCGTTAAAATTCTGAAAACATTAAAATAAAAACATGCAGTCTTTGTAAAAGAGAATCGACCACCCATACTTTAAAAAATGGTTCACTTTGCAGATTTCACCTCTGTTTCAGGGAAGGTTGGCAAGAGTTGCAGGGCTTATGTTCATTTGAGATTGGGTTTTTATGTTGTAAGTCAACATGCATTATGTGTAAGCGTGAACTTACAAATGTCTGCTTGTGGGAATGCATTTAATATGAATCTCAAATGGTATGGATCTTTGCAACTTAGATTATATAAAGAGATACACAAAATAATTTCCTTGACTTATAGGTAGGGACTGGAAAATAGTGGTGTTATTTTTTAGAAAATTCGCGTTATTTTTTTGTGAAATTCGCGTTATTTTTGATCAAAAACAGGGAAATTCGCGTTATTTTTCATGATAAACGGGGAGATTCGGTATAATTTTTAGGGTTGATTTGATCAAAATAAAGGTTTATATAATTGCAAAACAAAATATATGTATTACTAATATTTACAATTTATTATATAAACAACATTATGTACTTTCAAAAACAATGAATAAACAAAATCTGAATCAATACGAGTATCTGCAACCGAAGATGGTGGAAGTACCCCCCGAAAACGTTTTTGCAATAAAAAATACTCAAGTGGTAGGTAAAAAACAATGTTTTGTAATTTTAGTTTCTTAAAAAAATGTATACTATTTTTTAAAATAATCCTTTTTTACAAAAAAAAACCATTGATTGAAAAAAGTATTAATATTTCAATGACATTCCGAATACCCTGCAAATATCCTTTTAAAATATTTAATTTTTGTGCATTTAGTGTCTAGATGAGGGTTATCTAATTTTTCAAGGGATGTTGGCTTTTATGAAAGCTTCAAGTTGTGCTCTTGGCTAATCCAGCAACAGCTTCACTCCTTAAAGTGTTTTCCTTCAATGATGTCACGATTCAAGTCTGCTTGGATGATCCAGGACAGTTCTGCTTATCATTCATTAAAAAAAAAAAATAGATTAGTGAATAGGAATGCAATTCACCAACCTACTTTACCTGGCCAGATACAGGTATTAATATCATTAATTAATAATTCCTTTTTGTTTATTTTAATGAATTATTCATTTATAATTACCCAATTACATCTGTTGAACCAGGGTCAAATTTATGGTCAAATGACCCAGGCGGGGATCGAACCCCGCGTCTAGCGAAAGATCAGCCCACTTGGCCCTCTCGGTCATAATACCGACCAATTTTCCTGTGCTTTGCACCTTGCAAAGGGTTTTCGCATGATTTTTTTCTTTCCAACAAAATCGTTGCGTTGCAAAAGCGATACATGACAACTTTTTCGTACAATTTCTACCAAAAGTACGAAAATTCGCGATATTTGCGTAAAACCTCAAATTTCGCGTTATTCGCGTAAAAACATCAAAATTTGCGAATAAATTCGTTTTATCGCGATCGCGAAATTTTCCAGTCCCTACTTATAGGTTGATATGAAGCTGACCACCCATACTGTAAGAAATGGTTTACCATGCAAATTTCATCTCTGTTTGAGGAAAAGTCGGCAAGAGTTGCAGGGCTTATGTTCATTTGAGATTGGGTTTTTATGTTGTATTTTTACATTTTTATTTTGTTTGTTTGTTGTTTTTTTGATTTGTATCAAATAAAAGAAAATAATATCGTAAAAAAAAACTTTCCAATATTGCCGCTAGATGTCTATATTTTCTTCATACATTTTAATACATTTCCATACAAACAAAAGAGTCTTTAAAAAATTGAGCGGGCTTTTTTAAAAATACTGTTTTCAGAAATTATAATTACTTCTTCTAAAAACTACTGTTTTACGAAAAAAAAATTGTAGTTAATATTGAAAGAAGTTAAATGATATAATAAGTGCATTTAAAGCTGCTTGTCAAACACATAAGTGAATGGTATTTTTTGCAGCATATATACAAAAATTAATTTGCCATAGATCAGGAATGTGTTTCATCTGCTGTGATGGCATTAATTTTGAAAATCGAAACTCCAAGCGATTGACGACCACGAAGGACAATATAATTAAGGACTGAAACTACATAAGCTGGTAGATGATTCTAGCTTTACATGCGTCATACAGTGGGTTAATTTATGCAAGAAAGTTGAGTGCAGATTCTGTGCAATTTATTTTCGTATGAATTTTAATTTTCGAATGGCGACTATGGGGGGGGGGGGGCGCCTTAAAAAATCTCGCCCAGGGCGCTGGTAGTGCTAAAACCGGCACTGATGATAATACAAAATAGCCCTGTAGGTACATAACATCACAATCATAAAACATCAAACTATCTTCATAATTTTGGATACAAAATAGGACACTGTCCTGCCTCTAGCCCGGGCAAAACATTAAAATCCAAACATTTAATTCCCATATTTTAATTAATGTACCAACTAAGTTAATAGGGAAATTTCACAAAAAAAAATTCTTGTGGATTTAAATTCCTTTATATTTGCTTATCATAAAACTTCTTGAATTTTATTTTTACGTGCTTTTTTTACAAAGTTATTCATGTTCAAAAAATGAAGTTTGAAATTACGCGCCAAAACGCTCCTTGGATTGAATTTTCGGCTGTGACGTCATTTTCTTTGACTTTTTATAGCCATCGCAATACCAGCAGCGTTGTCGATACAAGAAAATGACGTCACGGGGGCTACAAATTTCGTTTACGGATCGCACATCCGTTTCAAAACCGGTCAAAATTTTCAAAAGATCTTTCAAATTTAAAATTATATAAATTTATTTTGGACTTGAAATTAGGCCCTTGTTTATAATATGCTTATCGTAATCTAACAAAATTATACACTTTTTACCAAATACCTCACTATTGCAAATACCCTATTCGATTTTCATATTTTTTATTTTATGGGGAAAATCATTACAGAGTAAACAGCTGCCAGACTTGGCCAGGCTCACTTCAAACTGGTCTTGCGACTCGGATGCAATTTTTTTGTTTGAAGCTCGGTGGGTCAGTCAAAGTTATTAGTTTTTGTAATTTTGTGCTTTGTGCAAGTTACAATGGACGTAGTTGTGAAGTCTGAGAAGGAGCCGGTCTCGGAGGATATGGATCATGCACAACTAGAGCACTTACATGAACAAATAGACATTGAAGAGAGCGATGTGAAGCAAGAGAGACTGGCTCGTGAGAAGGAATGGGAAGCTGAGGACATAGTAATGGGAAATATAAAGAATGAGGACTTCTTGGAGGAATGCCGCGTGCTTGTGGACAGAATCGACATCGCGCGGTATTTAAATGATCCAGCCAGGTTGGAATATGTGTGCCATGCCTGCAGCTACAAGGTGAATCAAAAGAAACCCTTGAGGATCCATCAGTTGTTCAGTTGCTGCGAGCTGGAGCACACTGGGACAAGCAAGAGCCACAATCATAGACACACAACCTCAGAGAGCAGGCCATCCACCTCAACAGATCAACAGGAAGCAAACACTCACAATAAATGTGAACAGGAAAATGCAAAAAAAACTGAAAACACAAAATTGGCCATTGCGAAAAGCACTCCCTATGATCGCAGTGAAGGTAGTAACAAATCAGTGTGGAGATCTAACACACAGAAACACAAACTGGGAAACACTGCGAAGAAACTATTTGCTTGTGATCAGTGTGATTATAAAGCTTCACAGTCAAGTAATTTGAAAAGGCATAAAATGACACACTCCGGATACAAACCATTTGCGTGTGATCAGTGTAATTATAAAACTGTAGTGTCATGTGATTTAGAAATACATAAACGGAGACACTCCGGATACAAACCATTTGCGTGTGATCAGTGTGATTATAAAGCTACACAGTCAGGTAATTTGAAAGCGCATAAAATGACACACTCTGGATACAAACCATTTGCGTGTGATCAGTGTAACTTTAAAGCTACACAGTCAGTTTATTTGAAAAAGCATAAAATGACACACTCTGAACACAAACCATTTGCGTGTGATCAGTGTAATTATAAAGCTGCGTTGTTAGGTGGTTTAAAAAGGCATAAACAACGGAGACACTCTGGACACAAACCATTTGCATGTGATCAGTGTGACTATAAAGGTACAGTGTCAGGTATTTTGAAAAAGCATAAAATGACACACTCTAGACACAAACCATTTGCGTGTGATCAGTGTGATTATAAAGCTACACAGTCAGGTTATTTGAAAACGCATAAAATGACACACTCTGCATACAAACCATTTGCGTGTGATCAGTGTGATTATAAAGCTACACAGTCAGTTTATTTAAAAATACATAAACGGAGACACTCCGGATACAAACCATTTGCGTGTGATCAGTGTGATTATAAAGCTACACAGTCAGGTAATTTGAAAGCGCATAAAATGACACACTCTGGATACAAACCATTTGCGTGTGATCAGTGTAACTTTAAAGCTACACAGTCAGTTTATTTGAAAAAGCATAAAATGACACACTCTGAACACATACCATTTGCGTGTGATCAGTGTAATTATAAAGCTGCGTTGTTAGGTGGTTTAAAAAGGCATAAACAACGGAGACACTCTGGACACAAACCATTTGCATGTGATCAGTGTGATTATAAAGCTACACAGTCAGGTAATTTGAAAAAGCATAAAATGACACACTCTGGATACAAACCATTTGCGTGTGATCAGTGTGACTATAAAGCTACGCAGTCAGTTAATTTGAAAAACCATAAAATGACACACTCTGGACACAAACCATTTGCTTGTGATCAGTGTGATTATAAAGCTACACAGTCAGGTAATTTGAAAGCGCATAAAATGACACACTCTGGACACAAACCATTTGCGTGTGATCAGTGTGATTATAGAGCTAAACAAGCAAGCGCTTTGAATGTTCATAAACTGAAACACTCTGGATCCAACTAGGGATGTAACTGTAACTGTAACTCTGTCGCCATTCCGCTAGGGGTGGCCAGAGCCTCTGCAGAGTTGCCTCCATTTTTTCCTATCCTTACATACCTCCTTCAATTCATTCATATCCATCACCTTTTTCATGCATTTTCTTCTTTTACGCTCACTTTGTATATCCCATTCTTTGACAATCTCCTCAATCTGATCACTCCATACTTTTCTCGGTCGTCCCTTCCCTCTTTTTCCTTTCACACTTTCTTTGTATACATACTTTGTCAGTCTATCATCATTCATTCTTTCCACATGTCCAAACCATCTCATCACATTCTTTTGTACCTTAACTTTCACATCCTCTTTCAAATTACATTCTTTTTTTACCCATTCATTCCTAACTCTATCCCTCAGAGTTTTTCCTGTCATGCTTCTCAAATGCTTCATTTCCACCGTACATACTTTACTCATTTCGCTATCGTTCACTGTCCATGCTTCACTTCCATACATCAAAGTCGGTAACAATATGCCAGGATGTTATGGATATAAAGTTTCGGATATGGATATGGATAAGGGTATTGCAATTACATTATTTGGGTTGCGGATATGGATATTGAATTATTTCGGATATCCGCTAGTTTCGTGTAATGGATATTAGATTTGAAGCAATTTAGCAAAATAATCATTTGAAAAAAAAACATGTTTTTAATTTTAATTCTACATTTTCAGTTAATTTTACAATCACATACAGTGGTGCCTCACACAACGAACGCCTCGCACAGCGAACGCTGCACACAACGAACTTCCTGTTCGTTCATTTCACGATTCATACAACGAACTTCGCTTCACACAACGAAGTCGCCCGAGCTTCCACGACTGCTTCGCCCGAGCTTCCACGATCGCTGCCGATGTATTGCATACTCCCGCGCAGGCACTGCAGACAGTCGTTAGTCACTGCGCTAACTTACGCACGTATCGCGGCAATCGTTCTTCATTACGAATTAAATCACGCACGTATCACGGCAGTCGTCCTTTTAAGTTTAACTCAATATTTTTTTTATATCATGGCTTCTAATAAAAGCAGGAAGGTGATTTCTGTTGAAATGAAACAGGAAATAAATGGAAAGCAGTTCAGGAGTTTACCAATGCCCACTATCCGGATTCAGATGAAGCAAACAGGATCAAGGATCTTTACTCCGATACTCTTGTCCGTTATTTCCGGCAGATGTTGGAGAAAAGAGAAAAACAAACGACTTTGGACAAGTTTTTCATGAAACCATCAGCCAAAAAGCAGAAAATGGATGAAGATGTGCAAGATTCTACTTAGTGTGTCTTAAAATAAATAAAAATATGCTTTTGTTAGATGTATCTAAATAAAAATAAAAACAAAAAATTATCTTTTTTTATGTCATCTTAGCATATTTTATGCTACAGAACGAATTATTTTTTTTACCATGTATTGTTATGGGAAAACGCGTTTCACATTACGAACTTTTCGCATAACAAACTTGCTCCCGGAACAAATTAAGTTCGTTGTGTGAGGCACCACTGTATATAAGGTCGGGTAAAAAGTTTTTTAGCATATAGTATGGATATCTATAATCTATAATCTAAGCTGCAAGGATATGTAAGCATTTAAGGCTCATATGAAATGCATGCCCACACACAGGCACATGTAGGTTCGCGCCTACACATTCTGCATGTGTGCATACAAATAAAGAAAACCTCACATGGACATAAACCTTGCAACTCCTGCCGCCGTTCCCTGAACCGGGGTGGCATTGGCAAAAGTGAACCGATTTTTACAGCACGGGTGGTCAGCCTCGTACCAACCTATCAGTCAAGGAGCTTGTAATAAATATATTTTGTATTGTTTGTGTATTAACACTGAAAATTCATATTCAATATTTTATTTAGTGTAAGGATTTAAATCAAACACTGTTTTATATTTTCACTTTTACAATTATTTATTCTTTTATTTTACTAACGTTTTCGATCTTAGATCATCATCAGGTATAATTTTATCTAAATTTATATGATTTTATTGAATGACCACACAATTTTATTGTAATACTTTATGGTACCATTGACTTTTATTTAAAAAAAATTATACCTGAAGATGATCTAAGATCGAAAACGTTAGTAAAATTAAAGAATAAATAATTGTAAAAGTGAAAATATAAAACAGTGTTTGATTTAAATCCTTAAACTAAATAAATCATTAAATTAGTAATAAAATATCTTTAGCTGTACTATTTGTATCTGGCTGGTTTTCATCACATTAAAAAGGGGACATTTCAAAAAAGAATAATGAGCGAATCGAATGAAGAAATTAGATACATGTAAAAAAAATATTACAAAAAAAGGAAAAATGCTACGCAAGCCCCGATTTTTTTTTTTTTTTTTTTTAATGGTGTACAACAGGTTACCCTAATAGGGTAGTTGCAGTGGTAGGGGAAACGGTTGAAAATAATATGGTTCTGTAGAGTACATTTCAAGGATCACAACCATATATTTTTTGTGTAGTAAAAATAAAAATATCATTCATAATTTAAAAAAATAAAATGCGGAGAATTTTAGTCGCGCCAAAACGCAGCGCGTTCGACTTCGCGAATCTTGACGTCAAGATTCGCCACTGGGCCCGCCGATACCTGCACTCCGAAAATGCATCGGTGTCATATCTGCCTAAATAAACAAAATGACCTTTTTTCCGAAAATCGAGAATACGCTAATTTTAAAGAGATTTAGTTTAAAAACTAAGAAAGATATTTTTTTTTTGAAAACGCAGATGCATTTTTAAAAATGTATTCTACCATTTTATACAATGAAAAAATTATGTGATACTTCCCTATTACAGTGCACCCTCTCAGCCATCAACAAGCTGGGAGGAACTCTTTTACCATGGATTAAAGGTGTCTAAATTGTTTTGAAATATATCAATCTTTGATTCGTTAATGAGTTTAACACTCCGAGTTAAAGGATGTTGCGCCAAGACGTCAGTGCGACTCATCGGTACATGTAATAAATCATGACCTCGTCCCCGATTATAGTCATTGGGCACGTACAACCTGAAACCCGCCAACAGGGTGGGACTGTCTATTAACCCGTTGATGACCTTATGAGAGAGCACTATAAGGGTCCCGTTGCGCCTAGTTTCTAAGCTCCTGAAGCCAGTTTCCCGAAGCAGCTCCTCATGGTGCATGAACTGAGGGTAATTTCCCTGCGTCCTCATGAGGAGGTACCTCAGGAACTTCTGGAGCTGCTCTAACATATTAATGTACTTCCACTGGTAAGGTGTCCACACCTCAACAGCGTACTCTAATTTAGACCGTATGACACTGCCGAAGTCATCCGCCATCGCCCTAGGCTCCGTAAACTGTTTGCACAGTCTGATGACAAAGCCCAGAAGCCGATAGCATTCGGTCGTCAACTGCGTCACATGGTCTGAAAAATTCAGTCCGGGATCAAAAACCACCCCCAGATCCCTAAACGAGGAAACACGAGTCAGTATCAGCCCACCCATACTGTACTCGTGGATTATGGGACAAGAGGATTTTGTAAATGACATAACACAACATTTGTTGATGTTGAAACTTAGCCCATTCTTGTTTGACCACTCCAACAAGTGGTTCAAATCCGTCTGAAGATTTATACAGTCCTGAGAGTTTGTAACTTCAGTATAAATTTTCATATCATCAGCAATTTACCGGGTGTGTGAAACTTATAACAAGTGTTTCAGTAGCATTGATATTTTTCACTTAGAGACGGCGCACTTTCGCAAAGCGGTGGGTGCTTCACTCAGGGAGAAATGATTTCCTTTATTTTTAAAATTACATCATATTCTGTTTTGAGAGCAGTATTTTTTTTTCTTCTTGTAATTAGTCACTTGTAATTTACATCTTGTAATTCTTTCCAACTTCCTAAGCTTGATATCCGTGGCAACATATAATTGGCCATGTTTTTTGTAATTGCTATTATTTATTTCTTATGTAACGCTGTTTGTTGTCCTACTAAAATAAAAATAAATAAAATAAAGCAAATAAGAACAAATTTCGAGTTCATCTATAATGTCGTTTTATAAACACAATGAAGGCTAGGGGACCTAAATTTGAGCCTTGGGGAACTTCTGAAGTTGGAAAAAACCCTGCCGATCGGTGGCCATTTATTTCCACAAAATGGCATCTGTTTTTAAGGAATGACGAAAAAAAGATTAAAAGGGATTTGGTGAAACCAAAGTCTTGTTAAAAGAATACCATGATTTACTCGATCAAAAGCTTTGGAGAAGTCAGTATATATGACATCTGTTTGCTTGCGAGAATAAGTTTTTGTTTTCGCCAACCCGCTCGGCAAGCGTGGCGTTGTAATGCCAAAACCCCCCCATATGAAATGTCAAATAATCATAATAGAGTACCCCAGGTGAGTAGGACAACACGTCCAGAATCTCACACTGAGAATTCAGTCTGCCCCACGGATTCTGGGGGGGACAATTGTTTGACATATCATGAAAATCACCAGCAATCAAAATCCAAATGTCAAAAGTTTAACATAGCTACCTATAATGTCCGCACACTGGCATCCGACTCAAAATTACTGGAACTAGAGGAAGAACTAACAAAAATCAAATGGGACTTTGTGGGCCTTTCGGAAATAACAAGAAAGGGCGAAGAATTACTGACACTAAATTCTGGGCATACCTTCTACTACAGAGGCGACCTCGAAAAATCTATCGGAGGAGTCGGATTTCTTATTCACAAAAAACATTGTCAACCTCAAAAGCTTATCAACAAGAGTAGTATACATGATTCTAAAACTAAACTCTAGATACAATCTAAAGGTTATCCAAGTATATGCACCTACATCCAGTCATACTGATGAAGAGGTGGAAGTATTCTACGAAGATATTCAAACTGCTATTCGAGAGAACAAATGTCACTACAACATGATAATTGGGGATTTCAACGCTAAAATTGGTATCAAAAGTGATGAAGCTGAAAAATCGCTCGGAAACTTTGGCAGTGGCTTACGGAATAATAGAGGAGAAACTCTACTGAATTACCTCCTTGAGAACAATCTGTTCTTGATGAACACCTTCTTTCATAAAAAACAACAACGACGATGGACATGGTTAAGTCCAGATGGAAAAACTGCAAATGAAATTGATTTTGTTATATCAGACAAGAAAGGTATTAGTTAGGTTTAAGTTAGAATTACGGTCGTTTGACATTTTGACAATTATATTAATTTTCGGATATTTAACGAACCGTTCGGTGAGAACTTACATTATTCTCTACGTTTCGTCAGCGACGTAGCCGACGTCTTCAGGAGAACATCCTATCTGTACGGCGACTGAGGATGAACTGAATTTGAAAAACACTTTGTCACAAATCACTGACTACCTTCGAACGAAGGTAGTAATTATGTTTTGGTCTGTCACACATACCACTATCATCTTGTGTGTATTCCACATCACTAGATGGTATTATTTCACCTGTACACACCACACTAATAATATTGTTGTCTTTGACATGAAATTTGGGTACTGGTTTCAGTAGAGAGTTTAATGTGGGTTTCCAAATACTGGACAAATTGAAGCTGTCGTCTCTGTTGAAGTTAGGATGTCTATAAATTTCAATGGCCTCTCTTACAAGTCTGGGAATCAAGAATTTTTCTTTCGATAGAACCTTCGTTTGGTCGAATCTAATGAGGTGCAGGCTGCCTTTGGCGGAATGATCGCAGAATGCCGATTTATTGGGGTTGTTTGTTTTCATTGCCCCAATATGTTCCTTGAGGCGCACCTTAATGTTTCTTTTGGTTTGACCGATGTAGAAGGCACCACATTCGCAAGGTACCTTATAAACGCCCGGGGAGTCCAGGGGGGTGCTATCTTTCACACTACGAAGCATCTGTGAAATCGAGCTGGGAGGACTAAAAATTGTTTTTATATTATATTTAAATAATAATCGTCCCAGTTTTTCGGAGAGGCCACGGATGTAGGGAAGGTATGCTTTTTGACGGGGTACTTCGCATGTGATGTTAGCCTTCTTCTTAAGAGTCTTGATTGCCATTGAGTAGCCATTGGAAGACAGAGCCTGTTGACAGTGTTGTAGTTCAGAATCCAAACTCTCCTCATCGCAGATCCTTTTAGCTCTTGTCAATAACGCAGTAGGTACTGATCGTAGATGTGCTGGGTAGTGGTGTGATGAACTGTGTAGGTATCTATCTGTGTGTGTAGGTTTCCTATACACAGAATGACCCAGGCTGCCATCTATCCTGCGTACTTGCACATATAGGAATGAGATTTTTCCTTGTTCCTCTATCTCCATGGTAAACTTGAAAAGAGGATGAAGGTCATTCAGATGCGTAAGGAACTCCTTTAATTTTTGTAGTCCATATGGGTAGATGCAAAATGTGTCATCCACATATCTGAGCCAAAGCGATGGATAGATGGCAGCCTGGGTCATTCTGTGTATAGGAAACCTACACACACAGATAGATACCTACACAGTTCATGCAAAGATATGTAACATTGGGGATTCACATTATACACATTTTTTTTTTTTTTTTTTTTAAAATAGATTTGTGAAGAGGAATGCAATTCACCAACCTATTCTGCCTGGCCAGAAACAGGTATTAATATCATCATTTAATAATTCATTATTGTTTATTATTAATGAATTATTAAATAATAATTACCCAATAACATCTGTTGAACCAGGGTCAAAGTTAAAGTCAAGTGACCCAAGCGGGGATCGAACCAACGTTGTTCCATTCGAAACACGCTAGAAAGATCAGCCCTCTTGGCCCCCGCGGCTATTACCCCGACTAAATTCTTATATTAATCTCATCTATTAATATTATCTAAATTCTTAATATTCTCATAAGTAGATACAAATAAGTTCCCGCTTGCACATGCTGCATGTGAACCTACAACATTAAAACCTAAACCTGATGAACATATACCCTGCAAATCTTGCCTGCTTTTCCTGAAACAGAGGTGATATTGGCAAAGTGAACTATTTTCCATAGCGTGAGCATACCAACCTTTATGTTAAGGAACAAACATAATGATCAACACGATGATCTACCCTAAATTATCTTAATGATCTTACTTCTTCTAATATTAACCAATATGTTTATACTGTATATCAATAATTGAAAACCTGTAAGTAAATGATAATTTAATTATTTTGAAAATGTACAAAGAAAAGGTTTCCTCCTGCCCAATAGATTGACAGCACTCCTTTATAGGTATTAAGCAATGAAATTATGCTTGAAATACTAATTACAGTGTAAAAATGAAGAAATATACAAAACTTTATAAATCTTGGCAAATTTAAAAAGGCTTGAACATCTTTCGTACTTGCAATCCCAAGTACTACACTATCTTTAAATGAGCCTAATTTCATTTGATATAATGTCCATGAACATATGCACGCTCAATTGTTTCAAGTTATTGAGCTATGCTGTCTCACGAAAATAGTTACAATGATGACTTCGAAATAAGTTTCTTCTCATCGTTTCAATTTTTTTAACACCCGTTACCAGATTTACAAAAATATTCTATATAATTTATACAAATAGAGGCAAGACAAAGTTTGCCGGGACAGCTAGTACATTATAAAAATATGCTAGAGCAGTGTCAACACATTTACAATTATACAGATAAGACCAATCATAATATTCTAAAATACTCTTACATCTACTTATATCTAAAAGATTGTAATTAATATTATTAGAATCATGTAATGCATCAGCTTGTCCATGAAATGTGACGTTTATGGAGCTAATGCAGTGTCAGTAAAGTTGTTTTACTTGGTGTAAGCATTTTCAATCCGGGAATTTTGATGTCAAAGATGCACTTCGCTCTGGTCGCCTAAAGCAATTCTCATAAGAAAGAAACTTTTTCCCTGACTTATTATAAATTAATGACTAAATGGTGTATATATTATTTTCTTTACAATTTTTATCTAGATATTAAGTGATTAATTTTAAGTTAAGATAAGTTGGAATCCTCCCCAAAACACAAGCTATGCTTACTTTGGGGAGTATTTATTGTAATTAGCTTTTGAAAAATTATTTTTAAATATTTTGTACATATTGATAAAAACAATAAAGACCTTATGAATTAAGAATTAAATAATATAGCTACTCATTTTCAAGTGTTATCTAGGTACAAAAAAATAAAAAAAACAAAGTGACATTTGTCATTTCAATAATAATAATTAAGTACTATATAGTTATCACAAGTGTCTCAAGGTTATCCGGGGCTTTGGTTGTGTGACCAGAAAACTAAATGGTTTGTTTTTGGCACAAAGTTGGAAGATGATTGATATTCCCCAGCTGCATTTCCCTCTTAGTAAATCAATGTTTGTATATTATGTAAAGTTAAAAAAATCAAAAATATTAATGCTTCTGACGGCAACGCAACTCGTAACTAAGCTACACATATAGTCTAACTTCTTGCCTGTGTTATCCTTGAAGGGGTCACATGTGGCAATTCGCGACCTCTTTCTTTTTACGGGTAAGGGGGCCGACCTCACACCGACCAGCTCTAACTCTGCCCACAATCTAACTACCGGCAAGGCTTACTCAGTTTTCTCAAACATTTTATTGGGTGTAACTTCTCATAGTAAGTGAACTAATTATAAGGCAGTGCATATGACAAACTTCTAAACTACAGGACCTTACTCATGTCACTGTCATTCGTAGTCCATGATTCACTTCCTTACATCAATTTTGCTGACAATGTGCCATTGTGTACTGAATTTCAAATCCATCATCAGCCACTTGTTTCTTGCAATTCTTCTTAGCGCACCTACCACTTGCTTTCTCTTACACAAGGTACCTTTTCCTTAATTTCTCTCATCGTTTTTCCATTCTTCTCAAACATACTTCCTGTATCACGTATTCAGTTTTACCTTGAAGGTATCAAAACAATGTAGTTACTAGTAATACCTGCTTCTGTACCCTTAGTACAAGTTGCAAAACTTGAGAAAAGTAAAGTTTACGGAAAATATTAAAGTGTGATTTCTCCCAAAATCTGCCGCTTTTGTTTCTTACACTATTTGGTCTTAGAAAAAGAGTTAGTTATGAAGAAAATCAAGTTCAAACAAACAAAAACGGCAGATTTTGGGGGAAATCACTCTTTAATAATTGCCGTAAACTTTACATTACTCAAGTTTTGCAACTCGTACTAAGGGTACTGGAACCAGGCCAAAATTAAGTGAATTTTAGCCTGAACTGGATGAATTGCATTCCTCTTTACAAATGTGTTACAAAAATACATGAGAATGCAGGGTTGTCATGAGTTTATCTAATCTAATCTAAGCTGCAAAGATATATATCATTTAAGATTTATACTAAATGCATTCCCACAAGCAGATATGTATAATTATTAATTAATTATATAGTTTACAATATGTATAACTGTATTATACTCTTGCCTCCTGTTTGTCTGCTCATATTTTTGTTAAGATACTTTAATGTGATAAGCTATGACATTTTAATTTGTATGTTGATAGTAGAAACTTAATTCAAATGTATTATATCAGAATATATTAAGTCGGGGAAAAAGTTTCTTCGCATTTTATATGAAAATTCAGGTCATTTTTTTCAAAGTTAATTTACATTTAATTACAGTACATATGTGCCATTTCGTTCGTATCTATCTGCCATCTTGTAGGTAGAGACATGATCCCGCTGCTGTAGAAATTTTGGGACTTCTGAACAAAAAAACGTAACAAGTAGTTTTGGCAGTCCTCTCTTAATTTTAACCTGACACTGCCTAAAAAAATCTGAAGAAATCGAAACAGGTGGAAATCTAAAGGTGCCAGGTCAGGGCTTTGTGGCCGATGCATTCACACCTCCCAGCCAAACTCTCTTAATTTTTGCTGAGTGGCTAAAGATGAATGTGGTCTAGCGTTAACGTGATGAAAGACCACACTTGTATCCTGCCGCCATTCCTCTAGGGGTACCTCCACACAAGTGCCTCCACTGGACTCTGTCCTTGCATACTTCTTTCATCTCATCTAATTTCATCACTCTTTTCATGCATGCTCTTCTCTTGTTTCCACTCTGTTAATTCCATAAATTCGCAATCTCACTTATCTGATCAATCCATTCCTAGGTCTTCCCCTTCCACGCTTATCTATTACATTCCTTTTATACACTCTTTTTGTCAGTCGGTCTTCATTCATCCTTTGAATAGTTTTCAAAGGATAAATAAGAAAGTGGGTCGTGGATAAGGAGATCATTCAAGGTGTACTAAATGGCTGATTGAATGCAGATTTTCAATTTTATTTGGCTTGAAGAAAATTATGTTAGATGAAAAATTATTACTTGTGTCTAATGAGCTTCTGAACTTTATTACTTATAAACTGAATTATTCATTTTATTTAATTTTTTACTAAATGGTTTATTTTATTACTGATTTTTCTCTACTTTATTTTTGTTACATTTTATTATTTTTTTTGTTTTTTCTTTCTTTCATCAAAAATTTCAACTTTTTCTATAAATGAACTGGACTTTGTCTCTTTTCTATAAAAGTTTTTGTTTTTCCTTTTTTCTGTATAGGTAGATAGTAATTAAATTTTTCAACTTTTACTTTTACTTTATCATATTTGTATACCCACGCACAGGCTATGCCTATGTGGGTTTCTCTTTTCAGTTTTTTTGAAAATGTGTGTAATTATCTGTATTTTTGAAGAGGAATATTAATAAATAAAAAAATAAAAAAAGGCCACACCATCGCATCACACTTCTTTGAACTTTCACGCTTTCTTTTACTCCGCATTCATTCAGAACCCATTCGTTGCTCACTCTATCTTTCAGTGTTTTTCCTGTCATACTTCTCCAATGAGCCATTTCTACGGTGCATACCTTATTTATTTCTCTTTCATTCACCGTCCATGACTCGCTTCCATGCATCAGAGTCGGCAACAATATACAATTGTGTACCGCCATTTTCATTTTCTTTGGTATCCTTTTATTCTTCCCTATTCTACCAAACGCTCCTATCACGCATCTTCGTTTGCTGGCACGCTTCTCTAATTCTTTCGTCATCTTACCATTCGCCTCAAACTTACTTCCTAAATAGTCAAACTCATTCACTTCTTCAACTTTTATTCCATTCAATTTAATTGTAAGTTCCTCACATACTTCATTCCTGTCAAAAACTAATATTTTTGTCTTATTCACATTCACTTTCAAGCTATTCTTACAAAACGCTTCATTCAGTTTGGTTAACATCGCTTGGAGTTCCTCCGCCAAGTCAGCTAAAACTATAGCATCATCAGCATAAAGAAGTACTCCAACTCTTGTTTCACCCACTTTCACTCCGCTCTCTGATATTCCAGCTTCTTTTATGCAACTGTCCATGATTATATTAAACAACCATGGACTCATCACGCAGCCTGGCCTATAATAATATCTATAATCTAAGTTGCAAGGATATATTCATTCAAAGCTCTCTGATGTATGCCCACAAACAAACACGTGTAGTTCGCGCTTACAAATGCTGATTGTGTAAGTACTTACAAATAAAATCCAAACCTCAAATGAACATAAATAAAGCCGACATTCCCTGAAACAGGGGTGACATTGGCAAAGTGAACCATTTTTAACAGTATGGGTGGTCAACCTCATACCAACCTATAAGTCAAGGAATACGAGCAATAGTATAAAAAAAAACAACAAAACCTTAAAAATAAATCTACAAAAAAAAGTCAAAAATTTCTTATGCAAAAAATGTAGCAAACTAATAAACCAACATTATTACAAATTAGCATTGCAGATTAGCCGCCACTTCTTCCTGTCCTTGCATACTTCTTTCATTTCATCCAGAGTCATAACCTTTTTCATACAAGCTCTCCTTTTATTATGACTCTGGATATCCCATTCACTCGCTATTTCGAAAATTTGGTCCATCCATACCTTTCTCGGTCTTCCTCTTCCACGACATCCATCAATTCTTGCATCATATACTTTCTTCGTCAGTCTTTCCTCATTCATTCTCTCCAAATGTCCAAACCATCTAAGTATACTTCTTTTAATCTTTACTTTCACACTTTCTCTTACACCACATTCCTCTCTAACAAAATCATTCCTCACCCTATCACTCCGTCTTTTTCCAATCATACTTCTTAAGTAGTCCATTTCCACTTTACTTATCTCAGTTTCACTCACCGTCCAGGCTTCACTTACATACATCAGAGTGGGCACTAGTATACCACCGTGCACCGCCAGTCGAACATTTTTTGAAAGATTCTGGTTTTTGGCAATGCTAGCGGTAGCACCCAGTACGCACCTGCCTTTCATTATTCTTCTTTCAAATTCACCGGTCATTCTTCCATCTTTTTCAAACTTACTTCCCAGGTATACAAACTCATTTACGACATCAACATTCATTCTATTAATTTTAAATTCATATTTCCACCATTTGATTAGCTGTCAACTCTATTGTCATATTTTTTTTATAAATGGTTACTACATTCCGTTTTACTTTCTTGCTATAGCTAAAGGCTATAAAGAAAGTTTTGATTTGGTGTGAATTTTTTTTTTCGAGGTTTTCACGGAAATGAGTTGTCCTGGTGCAGGACATGCCAAAAAACATTATCTTTCAAAAACGTCCGTCTGTATGTGTGTCACTTTCCAAAGTATAAGACCTAGAGATACCAAATTTAGGCTACATCAACTTTTTTGGACATGTATTAAGTATTTATAACACGGCATTACACCAACTTGAAAATTCAATATCCAGATAGCATTTTAAACTTGGATCTGACTTGCAACAAGTTTGATGTGTCAAAAGTGAAGGCTTGCTGCAAGTTCACCATGGCAAGTATATACACTTGAGGCAAGTTTTAATCAAACTTTCTAGTTTCCCAGCAACAAGCTTGCAGGAACTTTGTCATAACAAAGTTCCCGCAAGCTTGTTATGACAAAATTGCAAAATGTTTGCTCCTGCAAATTATATATATTTTTATATTATTATAATATTAAAAAAAAACAATTAAAATAAAAAGATGAAATAATTTTATTTTATTTACAGTTTGCTTATAGTAGTAACAAAGTTTTATAATAGTCACATCATCATCATCATTGGCACGACCTCCCTCAGCAACCGCTGCCAGCACTGTCTATCCAACGTCTTCCTCCTCCAGTTCCACTGCACGACAATCCGCCACCACTCCATCCAGCTATCTTGAACGTGGTCTTCTCACTGTCCGCCGTCCCTTGGGGTTAGTCATCACAATCGTCTTCTCCAGGCTATGATGGTCCATTCGCTGAATGTGCCCCAGCCAATGAAATCTGTTGACCTTTATTGAGCGGACCACATCAGCGTCCTGGTACAGCTTATACAATTCGGAGTTATATCTTCTTCGCCATATGTTTCCAGTCACACTCAGGTACATTATTCCCCTGGCTCCGTTGCTTTGTCTCTCGGCTCTGTAACAAAAAAACAAGGCTATTTTTAGTAATTATATACTTACAAAACATTTATAATTAAGGATGCAATATACACTAAGTACTGATTTCATTATAAACAGTTTTAATTTTCTTTTTAGAAATTTGTTCCATGGTACTCGTTTTCTTAAAAATTATTAAAGCAAATATTATAAAATACCAATATCGGATTGCCCTGTAAGGAGTTATGCATGGAAACACATAAAAATATAAAGGCCACCAAATTAACCATATATGTGGACATTTCTGAGACATATCATAATATAACTACTTAAAATCAATTTGTAAAATAAGAGTACTTCAGAAGCCGTCAATCAAAAAGTTTGATTTAAGCTACGTGACCTGCACCAAATGCATCACAACGTCCACAGCACAAATACATACAATTGATAGAATTACAAAATAGCTAGGAACAAACATGTGAATTTTTGAGGTTATATCAGTAGGTACTCGTGTTGTGTTCTGTCTGTAGGTATAAGAACAAATACGTAAACTAGACTTAATTCTTAAACACGTTAAGTATATTGTGTCCATATTGTACAAAAAGTATTTTTAATTTGTTTTTCACAAAAATAATATTTCATAAAATAACTTGCCTGGATTTGCGATAAAATAACCGTTGGATTTGCGCGCGTTACCACAGGCCCACCACAGGCCACAGAGCACCACAGAGTAAGGTACTTAAGGCTAGTTCGCACAAGGCCACTGATTTAGTCAAGTAACGAGTAATTTAGTAGTGGGCGGGGCGCTACTCGCCCGTGAAGCGTTCGCATTACGGTCCAGTACAGTACACAAGTGCGAAGTTGGCTGCAGAAAGCCCTTTCTATAATGGCGGAAAATTTGAATTGGCTGCAGTTTGAAAATATTAATTGAGTATTAAAATCATGTTATTATAAAGCCCTTTAAATTGGCTATGGTTTGGTAATATTAACTGATTTATGCCCGGCCACCTAGCTAGGAGCCTGTTTAGCAAACAACTTCGAAACTCGACTTTTGTAAATTCGAAATGTATTTTATGGTTTATAAAATAATATACACATTTTTAATAAAAACAACACATGACTATTTGATGTTTATAATAATATCTACCATTTACGCTGCAAACATTATTTTTTAATTGAATTTTTATCTTTTCAATGATGTGTACAAAGTATATTTTGTATGCACACACTATAATACGGCTCGTAGTCTGCAGCTGCATTCAGATTCATTTCTTTGTTGCGTTTTTCGTTGTTGACAATTAACATCAATATTCGACATGTAAAATCGGCATTTCAAATACACGGCGGTCACCAATCAATTATCAAGTTAAAGAAGAAACATGGTTCAACTTTTCAGAGGCTGACCGCGAGAAACTTGTTCAATCCTGCTACATACGCCTCTCACGTCTGTCACAGATACCAGTTGATGGCTTACAGTGGCATAAAATTGTAATGCCTCTAATCAGTTATCCTCGTGTGTCACTGAATTGTTTCTGTACAAAACAATAAGTAACAATCCATCTGAAGGATATCATAAGGCCTGTGATATGACAAATTTATGGTAGGTACCTATAAACATCGATCAATGTAAAAGATCGATGTTTTTAAATACGTAATAAATTCATGGACGATGATATTTATTTCCACAACATCTTTACCAAAACTATATTTGTACAGCTCTATTGTCCGAAAACTTAAAAATTACTACAATTTCATCCAGCAAGGAGCTACATGATTGTATTTTTGACAGCTGATATCCGCACCAAAAATCGATGTCATACTATTCTTATCGAAAAAAAATTACCTTTCTCAAAACTTTTTGGACGTAGATAAGTCCTAGCAACTTCTATATTCTCAAGAGTTTCTAAAAAACCAAGGATATCGGTGTGCATATCCACTTATTTACAGTTTAAACATGACATAACCTCACAGACAGGTCGCTAAGTTTAGGGAGCGGAACATTGGGCTCGCAAATATAAGAAGTTCTTAAGTACTTAAATATTTTTAAACAGCACTTTATCTTTAAATATTCTTGCTGAAAACGGGCATTATCTTTTCAAACTGCAGCCAATTTAAATTGCCGCCATTCTTGCATTTCCGTTTCCCCGCCAAGAGTGAGCGGCCAATGGCGCGGCCGCTAATAAACTCGACTCGGACTCGGGCTTTTCCGTGGCTCTTCGGACTCGGACTTTTCCGTGGCTTCTCGGCAACACTCGCCCACGGACGGTGGGCGGGGCCGCTACTTGCCCGAAAAAATAGAATGAAATGGATCGGCTTGACTAAACCATTGACTTAACTACTGGACTAAATTGTTGGGGTTCGCACACGTTTAGCCACTAAATTACTCGTTACTTGGCTAAATTACTCGCCTTGTCCGAACCAGCCTTTAAGGCTGGTTCAATAAAAAAAGAAAAATATCGATATTTTCTCTGAAAAATATCGATATTTTTCTCGATATTAGAAATATCGATTAATCGTTATTTCGATATTGTTTTTCAAGTATCAAAATCGTATCAAAAACGATATTTTTTTGCAAATGTGACTTAATAGCTGATTGTGTTTGGAAGCCAACATTTTTACGTAGCAAATCAAATCTCCTCTTCCCCCCCCCTCAGTCGACAAACTTTATATAGCAAAAACTTTAAAAAATTTAAGCCGCTACCCGCCAAAAATTTCGAAATTTTGAGACCTTACCCGCCAGCAACCGATATTTTATTTTGGAAAATTTCGATATTTTTCTATCATCGATATATCGAAATATCGATATTTTTTCCTCGATATATTTCGATAGTGTTTAAAAATATCGATTCGATATATATCGATATTTTATTCCATTTGCCCATCCCTACGCGTCATCATCTGCACATCATTTGTCAACTGCAACTCGGGTCTGATCTAGGGATGGGGGATATATTTTTTTTTTTTTTTAAATAGATTTGTGGAAAGGAATGCAATCCACCAACCTATTTTGCCTGGCCAGTTGTCGTCATGCGAAAGCAGAAGCTTGTGTGCATGCAACGGCATCTGTTGAACCAGGGTCGAAGTTATCGTCGCGGGATTCGAACCAGCGTTATCCGGTTCCAAATAACCTGTCTTGATCCTCGCGGCCATAAGACCGACATATATCGATATATCAAAAGTACCGATATTTTTTTTGAAAAATATCGATATTTTCATCGATATTAGAAATATCGATTAATCGATATTTCGATATTGTTTTTCAAGTATCAAAATCGTATCATAAATGATATTTTTTTGCAAATGTGACTTTTCCCCCCACACTTTATAGGTGGTTGTGTTTTGAAGCCAACATTTAAACGTAGCAAATTGCATGTCTCCTCTCCCTCCCCCCCGTCGAAAGATTTTAACCCAAAAAATTTCGAAATTTTGAGGTGTTACCCGGCAGCGACCGATATTTTTTTTTGAAAATTTCGATATTTTTTTTGAAACGCGTTTCTACCCCTCCCCCCCCCCCTGGAAATTTTGTCAAAATTTTGAGACATTACCCGCCAGCGACCAAAATATATTGAGGAAAAATATCGATATATCGATATTTTTTTACCTCGATATATTTCGATAGTGTTTAAAAATATCGATATATTTTTTTCATTTGCCCATCCTTAGTCTGATCAGTGCTGCCGCTAGGAAAAACCAAAAGTCTACCTATTTTAGGAATCAGATCAGAGGAATTTAGTCAATGTCAATGCAGTACAATCTGTGATTAATTATAAAGGTGTAAAGGTACCAATTTATAGGTAATTTGTTGAGATATATTTTGAATAAAATGAGGATTTTTTAATAGATAAATAAAACAATAAAATACAAACGTTTATTTCAATGGGCATCCCAATTATCTGGCTCAACTCGTCTGCAGCCATCTCCTGGTCACTGTTTTCGATCTTTGGCTCCCCCCAGGTTGTAATTTCGTCATCTTCATCTTCAAGTTCTACATCTGATGCATTCCCATTCAAACACATAATAATCTCTCGAATAGAGTAAGACATCTGAAAAAATAAAATAGAAAGGCGGTTAAAAATGACCTCAAAATCCTGTGTATGTTCAATCATACACGTTATTTTGTATACAAAAAAAAGTACTAAAAAACATAGAACTTGCTACAAATTATATACTGTTGAATAGTTTATGAACTAAGGAACACGCTAAAAATGATTTTTTTTTCAATTGAATGTATAATTACCTTGAAAATTGACGATTTCGAGGGGAAGAATTGTCAGAGTTGAAACGCAAGCCGGCTTGACAGTTGACAGACGTTATGGCGGTTAAAATGCAGGCAGGAAACATAAAGAAAAAATATAATGCTGTAAGCTCGCTCTAAAAAAAGAAACAACGTTGCAGCAATCTTGCAATAAACTTATTTTATCATATTTGACATGACAATATTAATTTAAGTACAAATCAAACTTGCAGCAAACTGACCTGCTATCTGGGATGGCTGCCATACAAAAAAACATACAACTGCACTTTTCTCAAAAACGGCTGCAAGATTATTTTTTAAATTTTCAAAGTTGGCATTAATTTTTTTTTTTAAGAAATCCTGTGCGGGAGACTCCCTAGATTCTAAAGACTCTAGGGGTCTATGACACTTGTTGTAGTGCCGCAGAGGTGTACGAGCTTGGTCGTCGCTACAAAGCGCCAATACTCAAGCAAGACCCAATTGCTGTAAGACTGGATGAACCTTTGGTGACCGGTCATTGGTAAAGGTTTATGAGTTTTTCAACCCAGCGAAGAGCACATTCGAAATAAAAATGGTAGATTTTTGTGCTCCGCCGGGATCCGAATCCACAACCTTCCATTAACGAGTCCGAAGTGTTGCCACTACGGACCGGTCCAAGATGCTAACGACACGCGGTGTACCTGAGCGGTTACTCATCCAAGTACTGACCACGCCCAATGTTGCTTAACTTCGGTGATCTATGGGAACCGGTGCTTTCAACATGGTAACGTCGTTGACTAAATTTTTAACTAAATAAATTATTTATGGCAACACTCTTGCTAATCTGTGTCTATGAGCTGCCATATGAAAAAACAATCGATTAGGATTTTCTCGAAAGTCATAGGGTTAACAAAAATATAATGTTCTACAATATTAAAGAAAACATAAATTTCTACAAAATCAAAATTTTTTTTTTTTTAAAAAAATAAAATAAAGCACCGTTTACACGACCTGAAATTTTAAATCGAAAATAAATCAAAAACCTACCGAAATGCAAAATATTTCAATTTGGTTTTAGATTTGATAGAAAGAAATCGTTTATTACTTTAATTCGTAACCATTTTTTTTTACTTTTTTGAAACTTCAAGATGGCTTCCAAAGAGCTGAAAATTTTGAATGCGATTTTCTCAAAAACAGCTCCGACGATTTTCCCAATTTTTTTGTGAATCCTTTTTTAAAATAGTGCTGTCTAATGATCATAATCACTGCTTCATCATAATCTCAGTTTAGGGAGTTGCGATACAAAAGAAAAAAAATATTGAAAAATTCTCGGCAGTTAGAGGGTTAATAACAAAATAATCTTCTACAAATGTAAGTAAATAATGATAACTTATATATTGCCATCATTATTTTTTCCAAAAAGAGAATCAGAAGTATAGCCGCCATACAAAGTGAAATTTTTCCATACAAAATGTATTTGCAATTGTCTTGGTAGTCAAAGGGTTAAAATAAGATGAAAGGCTGCGATTCTTAAAATTTTATAAATACAAATAATAAACAGTCGTTATTTTTTCAAAATATAATTAAAAAGTTTACCCACCATACAAAGTCCTAGTTTGCATACAAAAGGGTTCAATGACCATCTATAATAATCTAGATTCTAGATTTCAGAATCTAAGTTGCAAAGATATATTAAAATTAAAAACTCATATCAAATGCATGTCCACAAACAGACACGTGTAAGTTCGCGCTTAAAAACGCTGAATGCGTACTTACAAATTAAAACCACATCTCAAATGAACATAATACCTGCAACTCTTGCCGACCTTCGTTAAAACAGGGGTGACATTGACAAAGTGCATTATTTTTTACACTATGGATGGATGTCGTGGTAGAGGAAGACCGAGAAAGGTATGGATGGACCAAATATCCGAAATTGCGAATGAATGGAATATCCAGAGTCATAATAAAAGAAGAGCTTGTATGAAGAAGGTTATGACTCTGGAGGAAATGAAAGAAGTATGCAAGGATAGAAAGAAATGGCGGTTGATCTGTGATGTTGGCGGCTAGGGTTTGTTAAAGTGAATTTGGTTTTTATGATTTAGTTTTTTTATGTCCATGTATATATTGTTATTTTTATTCTTTGATTGTAAAAAAAATGTAATTTGTCATGTATGTTCCTTGACTTATAGGTTGTTATGCGGCTGACCACCCATAATATAAAAATTGGTTCACTTTGCCAATGTCACCCCTGTTTCAGGGAAGGGCGGCAAGAGTTGCAAGGCTTATGTTCATTTGAGATTGGGTTTTTATATTGTAGGTCCACATGCGGCATGTGTTAGCGCGAAATTATACATATCTGCTTGTGGGAATGCATTTAGTATAAATCTTAAATGATATATATCTTTGCAGCTTAGATTAGATTAGATTAGACTATGGGTGGTCAGCTTTATAACAACCTGTAAATCAAGGATCTTTCTTGTGTAATTGACGCTTTTTCCAGAGAACCCCAACCTCGCAGAGGGCTCTTGAGGTGTGATTCACACAAAACGGCGTTCACCAAATAAATCATCCAAATATTAATATTCATTGAAGTATTTATATGGCTATTTCCATATTGTACTTACGAGTACACACCGCGGTGGAATAAAATTGATTTATTATTGAAATATTATATTTTACTAGGGGCGTTGCCCCTGGCTGCTACGCAGCCCAACCCCTTAACATTTGGGGAATGTGTATATTGCGCATAGTCTCCTCGCGTTAAAATTCTGAAAACATGTAAAATAAAAACATGCAGTCTTTGTAAAAGAGAATCGACCACCCATACTTTAAAAAATGGTTCACTTTGCAGATTTCACCTCTGTTTCAGGGAAGGTTGGCAAGAGTTGCAGGGCTTATGTTCATTTGAGATTGGGTTTTTATGTTGTAAGTCAACATGCATTATGTGTAAGCGTGAACTTACAAATGTCTGCTTGTGGGAATGCATTTAATATGAATCTCAAATGGTATGGATCTTTGCAACTTAGATTATATAAAGAAATACACAAAATAATTTCCTTGACCTATAGTTATAGGTTGATATGAAGCTGACCACCCATACTGTAAGAAATGGTTTACCATGCAAATTTCATCTCTGTTTGAGGAAAAGTCGGCAAAAGTTGCAGGGCTTATGTTCATTTGAGATTGGGTTTTTATGTTGTATTTTTACATTTTTATTTTGTTTGTTGTTTTTTTTATTTTTATCAAATAAAAGAAAATAATATTGTAAAAAAAAAACTTTCCAATATTGCCGATGACTGACGATGGATCTGAGAATGGCGGTTCACAATGGCATATTGTTACCGACTTTGATGTATGGAAGTGAAGCATGGACAGTGAACGATAGCGAAATGAGTAAAGTATGTACGGTGGAAATGAAGCATTTGAGAAGCATGACAGGAAAAACTCTGAGGGATAGAGTTAGGAATGAATGGGTAAAAAAAGAATGTAATTTGAAAGAGGATGTGAAAGTTAAGGTACAAAAGAATGTGATGAGATGGTTTGGGCATGTGGAAAGAATGAATGATGATAGACTGACAAAGTATGTATACAAAGAAAGTGTGAAAGGAAAAAGAGGGAAAGGACGACCGAGAAAAGTATGGAGTGATCAGATTGAGGAGATTGTGAAAGAATGGGATATACAAAGTGAGCGTAAAAGAAGAAAATGCATGAAAAAGGTGATGGATATGAATGAATTGAAAGAGGTATGTAAGGATAGGAAAAAATGGAGGCAACTCTGCAGAGGCTCTGGCCACCCCTAGCGGAATGGCGACAGAGTTACAGTTACAGCCGCTAGATGTCTATATTTTCTTCATACATTTTAATACATTTCCATACAAACAAAAGAGTCTTTAAAAAATTGAGCGGGCTTTTTTACAAATACTGTTTTCAGAAATTATAATTACTTCTTCTAAAAACTACTGTTTTATGAAAAAAAAATTGTAGTTAATAGTGAAAGAAGTTAAATGATATAATAAGTGCATTTAAAGCTGCTTGTCAAACACATAAGTGAATGGTATTTTTTTGCAGCATATATACAAAAATTAATTTGCCATTGATCAGGAATGTGTTTCATCTGCTGTGATGGCATTAATTTTGAAAATCGAAACTCCAAGCGATTGACGACTACGAAGGACAATATAATTAAGGACTGAAACTACATAAGCTGGTAGATGATTCTAGCTTTACATGCGTCATACAGTGGGTTAATTTATGCAAGAAAGTTGAGTGCAGATTCTGTGCAATTTATTTTCGTATGAATTTTAATTTTCGAATGGCGAATATGGAGGGGGGGGGGGGGGGGCGCCTTAAAAAATCTCGCCCAGGGCGCTGGTAGTGCTAAAACCGGCACTGATGATAATACAAAATAGCCCTGTAGGTACATAACATCACAATCATAAAACATCAAACTATCCTTTTAATTTTGGATACAAAATAGGACACTGTCCTGCCTCTAGCCCGGGCAAAACATTAAAATCCAAACATTTAATTCCCATATTTTAATTAATGTACCAACTAAGTAATAGGGAAATTTCACAAAAAAAATTCTTGTGGATTTAAATTCCTTTATATTTGCTTATCATAAAACTTCTTGAATTTTACTTTTTACGTGCTTTTTTTACAAAGTTATTCATGTTCAAAAAATGAAGTTTGAAATTACGCGCCAAAACGCTCCTTGGATTGAATTTTCGGCTGTGACGTCATTTTCTTTGACTTTTTATAGCCATCGCAATACCAGCAGCGTTGTCGATACAAGAAAATGACGTCACGGGGGCTACAAATTTCGTTGACGGATCGCACATCCGTTTCAAAACCGGTCAAAATTTTCAAAAGATCTTTCAAATTTAAAATTATATAAATTTATTTTGGACTTGAAATTAGGAATTGAAATTTAAAATTATATAAATTTATTTTGGACTTGAAATAAGGCCCTTGTTTATATGCTTATCGTAATCTAACAAAATAGGGTATTTTCACATTTTTCTTTTTTTTGTGATTTAAATTCGTTTATGCTTTATTAGCCCAAAACTTCTTGAATTTTAATTTTAGTTTAATTTTTAGCAAAGTTATAAGCATTTTAAAAATTGATTTTTGAATTTTCGCGCCTAAACGCTACTAGATGAAATTTTCTCGCGTGACGTCACGGTCTTGTAAACAACGCCGTGTCAACTGACAGCCCTCACATTCATGTAATTCAAACATCGCTTTTTAATGTTTACACCGTTGAGGCTGTTATTTTTCAACAAGTTTGTGTGTTTCTTTAAAAACATTTCATTTGTTTCTGTTGTTTTCATTTGTTTCTGTTGTCAACAACACATGTCAACAGAGTATGGAATGTCAATAAAAGAAAGTGACGTCAACATATGACGTCACAGCACCGGAAATAGAAAAAGCAGATCTCATATCCGTTTAAAAACTTGTCCAAATTTCTATATTTTCTTTTTTAAATATAAAATCGAAAAAAAAAATTTTCGACTTCAAATCAACATATTATTGGAGTGAAGTTTTCCGGGATCTGTTGCCGTGGTCTGTGGGAGCTGGAGCTTCCGGACGTTTCGGCAGACCCGGATCAACAACAGATCCCGGAAAACTTCACTCCAGCATCATCAGCCGGCCGTGTAAGCCTAAAACTCTTATTCAACATATTATTATTTGATTTTTCGAAATCTATCAAAATAATATACTTTTTATCATATTCCTCACTATTGCAAATACCCTATTTTACACTTTTTACCAAATACCTACCTCACTATTGCAAATACCCTATTTTCATATTTTTTATTTTATGGGGAAAATCATTACAGAGCAAACAGCTGCCAGCAGTGTTGCCACCTTAGCCCTTTTGGGGCTAGATCTAGCTCTTTTTACTATAGGTGAACTCGTTGTTTAATGATTTAGCCCGAAAAGGGCTATCTAGCCCTTTTTATTTACTTAAAAATATTGTACGAAAATCTGAAATTAGCGCCATGATAACATCGAACTTTCGCGATTTTTGTCATATATATTGTTTTTTTTTTTAGTAGATACCATTTGTTCGATTATGGCAACATATCTATGGCAACTAAATGATTCTAAATGGAAAATTTGTTAATTTTAGTTTGTAAAATAACAAATATTTTTAATTTTTGAACCTAATTTTGAAAAAAATTATTGTGATTCAAACTAAAAAATAAATACATAAGTAATTGAAATCATTAGTCCAGGTGTTTTTTTAGCCTTTTTTTACATCAACTCTTTTTGTGCTCCTTTTAGCCCGATCTAGCCCTTTTTAGCTTCTTTTTTAGCCCCCATTACTAAAACTAAGGTGGCAACACTGGCTGCCAGACCACATGCCAGACTTGGCCAGGCTCATGCCTAGGAAACTTAGGGCATATTTTGGTTCCTGGCAACATTATTTGGGTAGTTATTCACAGTCACGGTTTCTCCGACCAATCAGAGCTCCGATTGGGTCACATGTCTGGTCACGAGGTATACCGCCAGTCCCCATGTGGCCGCCATTTGTGTTTTTGCAATCTACGTAAGGAGCGCTTCCCTTTTGAAAATTCTTTAAATTTTGTGATTTGGCAATTTACAATGTCCAGTCGCCGTTGTTGTGTACCTCATTGTTTTAATACGGAGTTAAAGTAATCGGATTCGTTTCTATTTCACGATTAGTAATGTACTTACTGGAAAAAACAAAAAGTTTGGGTGAACTGTACTTTTTGTATGAAATGAAGGACTGTACTTTTTATATGAAATAAAGAACTGTTTTTTTAGAAAAGTTGTACTTTATAAGTGTGAAATGTGTCTTCTTGTGGGAATACATTTAGTGTAAATCTTAAATGTGATATATCTTTTCAACATCAGATTATGGACATAATTATTAAATTTGAATTGAGCAAGTCACAATGTATATATTATGATAGAAAAATAAGTAATAACACATTAAAAAAGAAGAAAATGTATTTATAACATAAATGTAATTTATAATCAATTGTTGTAATGTAATTAAGTTGTGCTATTTGAAGTTTTTTTTTTAAATAAAATATGTTTTACCATCTTCAATTGTTTTCATTTACTTCGCCAATTGAGTAGAACAGTAATAATATAGAATGATATTATGATGATAATTTAGTATTGTCTAGACACGTAGGGTAGTTACTGGCGCTACCCATCGTTTCATATATAAATAATACTACTTGGTTACATTTTTTTTGTTCTAAGACCGCCCTCTATAAACCTACAATACTCTATGGCCAGGCTCACCACAGATAGAGAGCGGTCTCGGAACAAAAAAAATGTAATCATGTTGTACGTACTATGGCACTATACTTATATATGTGAGACGACGGACAGCGCCACCAAGTACCCCGTGTCTAGACAGTACTAAGCCGTCATAATATTATCCCATATTATTAGTCTGACGCGTATTATAATTCTACGCCACTTGTTCCATTTATTATTCTTCTCAGTTGGAGTAAGTAAATAAAAACACAAAAAGATGGTAAACATATTTTATTCAAAAAATCTTAAAAAAGCACTAAATGACATAATAACAATTTATTATAAATAGGTATATTTTCATATTTTTTATTGTTACGCGTAATATTTATTTCTACACATTTCAATTATTATACTATATAAACATGAAAGTGAAATGCTTAGGTACTTAAAATTTAATAATTATGTGCAAGGACGTTTTCCTCCCTCAATAAAATTAACAAATGATGTGTGATAGCATACTTTTCAACATTTAAGTTAGACAATGACAACTTTACCTGAATAAAAAATTAAAAGGACAATTTTAAGTACTCATCAAAAATACAAAACATTATAAATATGAGGTGATGCTTGTCAACAAGGGATTTTATAATGGGGCACCCTCTAATTTTGTTCCATGGCATAAAATAAGTATTCTACCAAAATTTAAAAAACACCTACTTTCAGCGGTCACTACCTTTGGAATACTTGTTCAAACTTATAATTCTGTGAAATGATAATACATACGATATTTTTTGTGTTTTAACTTTAAATCCTGATATCAACCCCTAAAAGTCTACAAAAAAAAATAGTTTAAGGCGTGTTATAAAGCTAAATCTGCCATTTTTGTTTCTTACACTTTATGGTCTTAGCAAAATAGTTACAGTAATGAAAAAAATCAAGCATGTTTATTATTTTTTTATCTTAATTATAAAGCTTGAACAAAATATATAACTTAAGAATTGACACCACAAAAAATATTTAAAAAAACGCGTTTTTTTACATTTTTAGTTTGTTTTTCGTGTGCTGTATTTTGATTTTTTTTTTGCTTTTTAATTACAGAACTATACATTGTTTAGGTTCCGTACTTAACATTTTTTTTATAATGTCAATAGTTTTTGAGTAAATATGGAAAAACTGTGTTCTTTGATTTAATTAAAATTTAATTCATTTAGTAGTTTCAGTTTTTCCATATTTACTCAAAAACTATTGACATTATAAAAAAACTAGGGGCTCCGCCCCTGGCTGCTACACAGCCCAACCCCTTAACATTAGGCAATGTGTATATTGCACATAGTTTTCTTGCTTTAAAACTTGTTATATTAGAGAACATGTAAAATAAAAAATGCAGTTTTTGTAAAAAGTCTTTTAACAAAAGAAAGAAAACTAAAAGCAAATAAGAAAACGAAACCGGTTTTAATTTGCTCCATCATAGTCATTGACTTATATGTTGGTATGAGGCTGACCACCCAAACTGTTAAAAAATGTTGTACTTTGCCAATGCCAGTAGTGACAGTATGATGAATTGCAACATACAGAAAACTCATTATCATTGGAGATAAATAAACTCAAATGATGTAAAGACAATATTGAACACAAGAAAAGTGACAGTATGATGAATTGCAACATACAGATAACTCATTATCATTGGAGATAAAGAAACTCAAATGATGTAAAGACAATATTAAACACATGAAAAGTGACAGCATTATTATTTGAGACATACAGAAAACTCATTATCATTGGAGATAAAGAAACTCAAATGATGTAAAGACAATATTAAACACAAGAAAAGTGACAGTATGATGAATTGCAACATACAAAAACTCATTATCATTGGAGATAAAGAAACTCAAATGATGTAAAGACAATATTGAACACAAGAAAAGTGACAGTATGATGAATTGCAACATACAAAAACTCATTATCATCAGAGATAAAGAAACTCAAATGATGTAAAGACAATATTAAACACAAGAAAAGTGACAGTATGATGAATTGCAACATACAAAAAACTCATTATCATTGGAGATAAAGAAACTCAAATGATGTAAAGACAATATTGAACACAAGAAAAGTGACAGTACCTATGATGAATTGCAATATACAAAAAACTCATTATCATCAGAGATAAAGAAACTCAAATGATGTAAAGACAATATTAAACACAAGAAAAGTGACAGTATGATGAATTGCAACATACAAAAAACTCATTATCATTGGAGATAAAGAAACTCAAATGATGTAAAGACAATATTAAACACATGAAAAGTGACAGCATTATTATTTGAGACATACAGATAACTCATTATCATTGGAGATAAAGAAACTCAAATGATGTAAAGACAATATTAAACACATGAAAAGTGACAGCATTATTATTTGAGACATACAGAAAACTCATTATCATTGGAGATAAAGAAACTCAAATGATGTAAAGACAATATTAAACACAAGAAAAGTGACAGTATGATGAATTGCAACATACAAAAACTCATTATCATTGGAGATAAAGAAACTCAAATGATGTAAAGACAATATTGAACACAAGAAAAGTGACAGTATGATGAATTGCAACATACAAAAAAACTCATTATCATCAGAGATAAAGAAACTCAAATGATGTAAAGACAATATTGAACACAAGAAAAGTGACAGTATGATGAATTGCAACATACAAAAAACTCATTATCATCAGAGATAAAGAAACTCAAATGATGTAAAGACAATATTAAACACAAGAAAAGTGACAGTATGATGAATTGCAACATACAAAAAACTCATTATCATTGGAGATAAAGAAACTCAAATGATGTAAAGACAATATTAAACACATGAAAAGTGACAGCATTATTATTTGAGACATACAGAAAACTCATTATCATTGGAGATAAAGAAACTCAAATGATGTAAAGACAATATTAAACACATGAAAAGTGACAGCATTATTATTTGAGACATACAGAAAACTCATTATCATTGGAGATAAAGAAACTCAAATGATGAAAAGACAATATTAAACACAAGAAAAGTGACAGCATTATTATTTGAAACATACAGAAAACTCATTATCATCAGAGATAAAGAAACTCAAATGATGTCAAGACCATATTAAACATAAGAAAAGTGACAGTATGATGAATCGCAACATACAGAAAACTCATTATCATTGGAGATAAATTAACCCAAATGATATAGTTAATTTAAAATACAAAAGAATTTCAGTATTATGAATTTGAGAAAAAAAATTAAAATACAGAAAAGTCATCATCATTGGAGATGATAAATAACAAAATTAACTATCAATGGGAAAACAACAAAAATATAAAATATTCATTATTTGAACATACAGTAACTCAAATAAAATATTTTTTTCTTCATACTCCTATATTGCTAAATAATAAGTTTCCATATCAACAATGCACACAATAAGGGGTCAGTACTTGAAAAGCTCTTCTACCATAGAATAAATGAAGCATTATCTCAAGGGTCATCAGAAATCTGTAAATACTTGCGCAGACATCTATGTATGTTGGCGAATACACATAGTATGAAGAAGAATATACTGACATACATGAAGAACTCAAACTATGAAGAAGTATATACTGACATACATGAAGAACTCAAACCATTAAGAAAATATATTTGAAACTCTTCCTGCCTTTTCATGAACTAATCTAGTCTAAGTTGCAAAGATTTGTTACATTGGGGATTCACATTATATGCATTCTCACAAGCAGACACATACAAGTTCGCGCTTGCACATGCTGTATGTGAATCTACAACATAAAAAACCAAAGAAATGCAAGCAAAATTGGTAAACGAGAAAAATACATTAAATAATCACTCAGCAGTAACAGAACTGCTTTTGTTAGGTCCTATTTGTGAAATTTTTTATGCTTGGCAAATTTTAGATATCTCTCCCTAGCTGCCTTTTTTATGATATCACTATCCACTCTGCTGTCTTTGCCTATCAATACATTCGAGATTTCCTTGCACCATCGGTGCACAACGACGCGAACAATGACATTGATAGTTTGTGTTATAACAGCTTCCTTGTGCTTTTCACACGTCAAAAAGCTGAAATCAACAATTTTCCTTGCTATAAGTGATATATTTTTTTTTAAATTATTTTTGTGACACTCATCCATAAGATAATTATGAATGAGTGCCTGCATGCGCTGAAACGTCGCCTTCATGGCTTTAGATGGATAAACAAGCCATCTTCGGCCAGGATGATACTCTCTCGCTGTTATTAAATCATGGCCTTCGCAACTAGTATCCAATATAACGGAAGAACAGATTTTACAGTTTTTAAAAACATTTACCTTTAATTTTTTTGCAATAAAACCGGCGACGAAATCTGCTGCGTTACTGTGGAGATCTGAATCTTCACCAACAAGCAGAGATCTTTCATCCAATGATGAGATATCTTTGTTCGTTTGTGAAGAAGCAGATTCAACTGGTGCTGATGGCTCATTTTTTAATAACAAACGAAGATTTTGGAGAGTATCACCTTCTTGCTCTTCGCAATTCATCCCCACCGCTCTGATTGAGGTCAGATTGTTAACTAATAAGGTTTTATAACTCCCCTCAAAGTCAGAGACACTGGGAGCTACATTTCTCCAGCCCTGACTTCGAATTGCACCGAAGAAATTTTCTAAGGGATCCTGATTGAATCTCCGTAAGAATATTCTCTTCATTCCTAGGTCTAAGAGCTTTTCAGAAATACATTTAAATACCTTTATTGTGTGGATCCAGTTATACAAACACGGAGTTGATGCTTTCCCTCCCACATACTCCATGGTGCTTAATGTTTTTAGGGAATTATGCCAGAACTCGAAATGGAAGGATTTCTTAGTCACGGGACACCGAAACTCCTTGCCGTGCTCTTTTGGGCTGCCACAATTAATCGAATCGAACAATTCATCAAAAAAGAGAAGCAAATCGGCAGTCTCTGCAGCTTCATCTGGGAGAAGATGTGTTCCTAAAAGAATTGTAACTTAAATCAGTTTTTTTAAAGTGCAAAAACATTTCTTTTCCTAAACTTCTTTAATTTCTTTTCACTTATTTTAAAATAAAAACATTTTTGATTATATTTTGACATCAGGTATATAATAAAACTCTTTAAAACTAAAAGAGAAATGATGGAAAATGATTGTACTATATAAAAAAAGTAGTTTAGAAAAGAAACTTGGTTATCATTTTGTACTTTTTAAAAATATTTTTTCAGCGTATTATTAGAAATCATCCAAATTTAAATTATTAAATCTTAAAAATAAGAAAATTAAGTCTTAAAAATAAGAAAATTTATACATCAAAATGTTAAGAAAAATATTTTCACTGACTAGCGTATTTACTCCTGAAATAATGTTTATGATGTATATTTGTATACTCTAAGTTCCAAAGATCTATTGGCATGCTAGTTCAAGCTTACACATGCTGCATGAACTTAAAAAATAAACGAAACCTCACATAAAGATTTAAGTTTTTACATGCCAAGATTTGATGGGTTCAGCCTCATACCAACTATGAAAAAAACTAAACTATCAAATAGTGTTGCAAAAATAAAAGTAAATCACATAGTAGTGTTGTTAAAATGATGGATATATATATATATAAAACTCATCCAAGTAACAAAGAAAACAAGAACTACCTGAATCTGAACATGCATGCATATAGTGTAAGTGTGATTAATTATAAACAAGTATATACTCACTGGCCATAAGGTACATGAGGGCTGCAACTCTATGGCTGAACACTTGCGTACAGTATTTCACTCTCATTTTAGGTATTCTATCTGGTACAACGTGCAGATCAGTAAGCTTTGGCAAGACTCGCGCTTTAGTAGCGCCAACATCTATTAAATATAGGTCTTGAATATGTTGCCATTTTGCTACTCTGCTTTTATTGTTCTCTCCATAAAATATCAAATCTTTTGTTAGAAGATTATTGCGAATACCTTTCATAAGATGAGGGGGGTCAAATAAATGCCACATTTTTTTGCCATTTACTTCAAAATACTGACCCTTCCATTCTTTTCCCTCTCTTAAGTATGAAGCTTTTGTATCTTCAGTGAGCTGCTTTATTGCGCTTTCGTTTACTGCACTTTGGTCACAGATGGTTGTAATGACTCGCAAGCCTAAAAAATAAGAAAATAAAATTTTGTCAAGTCATAAACATCTATAATATAATATAAAAATAAATAACATTTTAAAACACATAAATATACCTGTGCAGCGTAAAGCATTGATCATGTCCTTAATCATGAACATGAGATCTGGTTTCTTACACCCACCTTTGTGAAAGGTATAACCCACGGGCTGCCTATATGTCCGAGATATTCCTGTGACCATAAAAACTAGAACGTGATCAGCAAAGTTCTGGGTTCTTTTGTATCCGAAATCTTCAAAGCCTTCAATGAGGTCTTTATTTTCGTTATAATGAAGATGAGGGGTTATGCTCATTTCATCAAACAATAGGCTACAATACCTTTCTGACACATTCATAGTTTTAACGGTCTCGGCCAAATGTTCCAAGATTAAATCATTTATTCCAGGACTAATCGGGACTCTCTGTAACAAGTTTACAAGTGTTTTGGCAGCTGGGAGAGTGAACAGCTTGTACATCATCCGATAGGCCTTCGGACTGTATTTATATAAACTGAGAGCCAAAATTTTTTCATCTAAAGTGAACCTCCTCCCTTTGGGTTTCTTAGATGACTGAGTGATCTGCATCGACGTAAACAATTTAGCCGCAACAGACATATTTTTAGTCACAACCGTGTCAGACAAAATCATTTTTGTTGCAGAATTCAGTCTCTGTTTGTAGCTTTTAGCTCTAACTTCCTGGCGTTTTGCAATTTTTTTCATGCGCATGGCTTGTTCATACAGAATTTTAGCTTTTGGCGTTAAAAAAACTGCTTTTGAGACTCCAACCATGGATAACATACTCTTTTTTTCTGAAATAGAAACATTAAATACCATTACATACAAATTACTGTACTATTGAGTTGTATACAACCAAAGGCGGCAATCTAGGAGTTCTCTAAAAAAATGAGATGAATATATAAGTTACCTGTTTCCAAGTCCACTATTGTCTTTTAACAGTGACTAATGAATTGACGACTTAAATTTTCATTAAGGGACGAGTAAGGGACCCTTATTGTATGGGTATTATTCTGTCATCCTATGTCTGCTATATCTTGAATAAGTTTGTCAATGGTTACTTCTAAATTCCGCCATCGCCTACATTCAAAATTTATATAGATCATTTTTTTTAAAACGGTTCCATGTTGAGACAGACAGTGGACTGATATGAAAATACAGAAGACATTTTCAGTTTCCATGTATTTATGTCACTCTTGAAAAAAATTCTAAATTGCCACCTTAGATTCTACAAAACTCAATTATATACCACATCATTGCATACAATAGTAAGATTTTTAGCAGAAAGAACAACTTACGTTTAGATGTTGCATTTGGAAACAATCCTAGAAGAAAAATATTAATTAAAAGTTTTGTAACTATACATTATATGTTCAAGGAAATTCATAGGATAAAGATTATCATACTTCTGGGAGTCATGGAAGTTGTTTTTCTACCAATATTTTTTCTTAAACCAAGAGCTGGACCTGCAACAAAATAAAAAATATTACTTTTTTCTTGTAAATGAATTAAACACTAAAGAAAAACTACAATTGCAATTCACATCACATTTTACTTTCGCCTCAAAGGGCGTCTTCAGAACAGAAAAAAAGTGAATTGAAAACTGTGCTTTTAATTTAATATATACATATTTTTTAAATATTGACTAGCCTGCCTAATCATACTACACACGATTACGGCATTCCAGTCTTAAAGTCCAGCTTTGCCAACACACGTTGCTCAAGGTCCATGAGAACTGACAAAAAATATATATAGTGGACAGTTATATGGAAGAATCTCAGGCCAGCTCGTGATACTTCCTATTGTATTGCAGATGCCTAAGTATTAATCCTGCTCATTCAGCATTCTGCTATTCTCTGTTTTTCTGGTGATAGGTTATTATGCTTGCTTTTAGAAATTTAAACAAAACAGACGCAAATACCCTCTCCTTTTTTTTATGAGTTTTAACCATTTAACTGCGGGTGTCACGCATAGGCGTCAAGTGTAAACTTGCACACAGTGCAGCTGTCAATCATAGACGTCATCCAACTTCTAACTTATCCCTGACATTTGTGTTAAAGAATTAAAAAATTTGCAAGAGAAAAAAGCTAAACCTTTGTGATTGTTGTTCTTGAATAAGTAATACATGTGACTGTGCACATAGTTTGTTCACAAATGTCGTCAATTAATTAAGGTAGGAAACCATAAGTAAAAATGGGCTAGAAAAAGTATTCCGTAATGGGCTATTCATACAGCCAGAATATTAAGAAGCAAAAAAGTTAATAAGCAATAGAATTTCACTGTGTGAACCACCAAACCCTAGAAAACATTAAAAAATACTACTCCATTAAATTTTGAGCAGTACAATTTACAAGATGCATTTTTGCAAATTTATATTTTTAAGTACACTAAAAACTGCACGTATTGAACTGATTATATTACCTTTAGGAGTACTCCATTCAACTTGCAGGTTTTCACTGTTAGACGTCCCAGCGATGCTCTCTAAAATATAAACTTAGATTACTAACCTTACAAATGAATAAGAGAAAACTATTATTCTTAAATTTAAAAAAAAAACACAGTTCCAATTCACTTTCTCTTTATTTATTTTGCATACTTTAACGTTTTCAACTCAAAAGGCATCCTCGGAAGCAGTGACTGCTGGGTGAAAACGTTAAAGCATACTTAATAAATAAAAGAAAAAGTGAATTAAAACTGAGTGTTCTTTTAAATAAATACAATATAATTATTCTTTATGTTAACACATTAACTTACTTTTTTTTTTGTATATTTATTATAAATTACAAACACTTCCCACCCTCAGACTATCATCAGGTAAACACATGATTTTTTTTTAAACTTCAAGTTTAGCTGATGTGGTCTGAGGACCAAAAGCATTAGTAATTTATAATCAACACAAAAAGTGGGAGTAAAACAGTGTTTAAATAATGATTTCTTTAAGTCATTTGTAAGAATAATAACATTTTTTTTACAGTGTAAATACACAAGGGATAAAAATAATATTGTAAAATAATTTAAATCATGGATATCCTGACCATTTTTTTGATCACAACTTGTAAAGGGTATTCATTGGCTAGTGTTTATTTAGTAACATCATTATTCTGTTTTCCTGAAAATTTGCCTCTTCTCATGGACTAACTGCCAACCTCAGTCTAGACTTTCCTTGGTTTAAATAGTATTTATATAATTATATAATATACCTTCAACACTTCCTGAGATGGAAGAATCTTCGCAAATATTTTTTTCAATGTTTCTTGGTATTGTATCATTATAATAACGTTTTCGGCTCCCTGCAGCTGAAAAAATCAAAAAGATAAAACACCCCATACAAATGTATTAATAACCATACTGAAGTTTTGATAAAATGTTAACATAAAAAATTGGGTTGATGCCTTCCATAAACCGTTAATGGTGATCTGTTATTTATTGGTTCGGTTGGTCACTTACTACTTGAGGAAGTTGACGGTCTACAAATTTCAGCCGTCGTGGTCACATACACTTCAGCTTCTGCAGTTGGAGGAACTGAAACAAGTATAACAACAATCAGCAACTATTGGGTGTCCTGTGAAATGATCTAAATTTGTGGTTATAAGTTGGTCCTCACACTTGGTAAATAGGATACACAATAGGACTAACTTTTTGCAGGATAACTTACCACTTGAGGAAGTTGACGGTCTACAAATTTCAGCCGTCGTGGTCACATACACTTCAGCTTCTGCAGTTGGAGGAACTGAAACAAGTATAACAACAATCAGCAACTATTGGGTGTCCTGTGAAATGATGTGGTTATAAGTTGGTCGAGCATAGTCTGGGCAGCTTGAATGTCTTGACGCTCTACAGCACAAGCATAGTCTGGGCAGCTTGAACGTCTTGACGCGCTACAGCACGAGCATAGTCTGGGCAGCTTGAATGTCTTGACGCTCTACAGCACGAGCATAGTCTGGGCAGCTTGAACGTCTTGACGCGCTACAGCACGAGCATAGTCTGGGCAGCTTGAATGTCTTGACGCGCTACAGCACGAGCATAGTCTGGGCAGCTTGAACGTCTTGACGCGCTACAGCACGAGCATAGTCTGGGCAGCTTGAACGTCTTGACGCGCTACAGCACGAGCATAGTCTGGGCAGCTTGAATGTCTTGACGCGCTACAGCACGAGCATAGTCTGGGCAGCTTGAACGTCTTGACGCGCTACAGCACGACCATAGTCTGGGCAGCTAGAATGTCTTGACGCTCTACAGCACGAGCATAGTCTGGGCAGCTTGAACGTCTTGACGCGCTACAGCACGAGCATAGTCTGGGTAGCTTGAACGTCTTGACGCGCTACAGCACGAGCATAGTCTGGGCAGCTTGAACGTCTTGACGCGCTACAGCACGAGCATAGTCTGGGCAGCTTGAGCGTCTTGACGGGCTATTAGCTTTGGACAGTACATATTAACTGTAGTCAATTTTATCAGCATGCCTTGAATGGATTCATAGGAATAATTGTGCAACTTATATACAAACTTAGGTTCCTTGACTATTGGTTGGTATGAGGCTGACCACCAATACTGTAAAAAATTGTTCACTTTGCCAATGTCACCCCTGTTGCAAAAATTACATCCAACACGTCTTAAGTATTCAAAATGAAATAATTTTACATACCTGGTAAAAATAATGTAGGCATAGCAGCCGGAAACATTTTTAAAGAGGGCTTTCTCAAATATTTTATTTCAAAATGACGACCGCACACGCGCCGGTTGAAATGTACAAATTGAGGATCATGCCTCAAAATCGGACCTCCAATGGCTTGAACCCATTTAATAAACCTTTCGCGATCTTTTATGGGACAGGGAAAACAGTGCAACTTTTCTAAAAACAAAAAAAACACATTTACAGTTCATCCAAACTTTTCGCTTTATCCAGTAAGTACATTACGTATCGTTAAATAAAAACGTATCATTACTCTACCTTTCGTGTTAAAGCAATGTGGTACACAACAACGGCGACTAGACATTGTAAAACGAAAAATAAAAACAAATTTAAAAGAAATATCAAAACGCGACCGTTCCTTGCGCAAAATTTTCAAATGTACGAAAACAGAAATGGCGCTGCATCTCGCAATCTCGACGATCTCGACCAATCAGATACGACGTATGACGTCATTACTATGTCGTCATTTTATGAAGCTCTGATTGGTCACAAAACAGCACAGCGACAGTAAGTACCATTTTAGTGTTGCCGGAACAAAAATATGCCCTAAGTTTCCTAGGCATGAGGCTCACTTCAAACTGGTCTTGCGACTCGGATGCAATTCTTTTGTTTGAAGCTCGGTGGGTCAGTCAAAGTTATTAGTTTTTGTAATTTTGTGCTTTGTGCAAGTTACAATGGACGTAGTTGTGAAGTCTGAGAAGGAGCCGGTCTCGGAGGATATGGATGCACAACTAGAGCACTTACATGAACAAATCGACATTGAAGAGAGCGATGTGAAGCAAGAGAGACTGGCTCGTGAGAAGGAATGGGAAGCTGAGGACATAGTAATGGGAAATATAAAGAATGAGGACTTCTTGGAGGAATGCCGCGTGCTTGTGGACAGAATCGACATCGCGCGGTATTCAAATGATCCAGCCAGGTTGAAATATGTGTGCCATGCCTGCAGCTACAAGGTGAATCAAAAGAAACCCTTGAGGATCCATCAGTTGTTCAGTTGCTGCGAGCTGGAGCACACTGGGACAAGCAAGACCCACAATCATAGACACACAACCTCAGAGAGCAGGCCATCCACCTCAACAGATCAACATAAAGCAAACACTCACAATAAATGTGAACAGGAAAATGCAAAAAAAACTGAAAACACAGAATTGGCCATTGCGAAAAGCACTCCCTATGATCGCAGTGAAGGTAGTTACAAATCAGTGTGGAGATCTAACATACAGAAACACAAACTGGGACACACTGCGAAGAAACTATTTGCTTGTGACCAGTGTGATTACAAAGCTACACAGTCAGTTAATTTGAAAAAGCATAAAATGACACACTCTGGATATAAACCATTTGCGTGTGATCAGTGTGACTATAAAGCTACGCAGTCAGTTAATTTGAAAAAACATAAAATGACACACTCTGGACACAAACCATTTGCTTGTGATCAGTGTGACTATAAAGCTACACAGTCAGTTAATTTGCAAAAGCATAAAATGACACACTCGGGACACAAACCTTATGCGTGTGATCAGTGTGACTATAAAGGTACAGAGTCAGGTTATTTGAAAAAGCATAAAATGACACACTCTGGACACAAACCATTTGCGTGTAATCAGTGTGACTATAAAGCTACACAGTCAGTTAATTTGAAAAAACATAAAATCACACACTCTGGACACAAACCATTTGCGTGTGATCAGTGTGACTATAAAGGTACAGAGTCAGGTCATTTGAAAAGGCATAAAATGACACACTCTGGAAACAAACCATTTGCGTGTGATCAGTGTGACTATAAAGCTACACAGTCAGTTTATTTGAAAAAGCATAAAATGACACACTCTGAACACAAACCATTTGCGTGTGATCAGTGTAATTATAAAGCTGCATTGTTAGGTGGTTTAAAAAAGCATAAAATAACACACTCTGGACACAAACCATTTGCGTGTGATCAGTGTAATTACAAATCTAAATTGTTAGGTGATTTAAAAATGCATAAACTGAGACACTCTGGATACAAACCATTTGCGTGTGATCAGTGTGACTATAAAGCTACACAAGCAAGCACTTTGATTTGTCATAAACTGACACACTCTGGATTCAAACCGTTTGAGTGTGATCAGTGTGACTATAAAGCTACACAGTCAGCTAATTTGAAAAACCATAAAATGACACACTCTGGACACAAACCATTTGCTTGTGATCAGTGTGATTATAAAGCTACACAGTCAGTTAATTTGAAAAAGCATAAAATGACACACTCTGGACACAAACCATTTGCGTGTGATCAGTGCCATTATAAAGCTGCATTGTTAGGTTGTTTAAAAAGGCATAAACAACGGAGACACTCAGGACACAAACCATTTGCGTGTGATCAGTGTGACTATAAAGCTACACAGTCAGCTAATTTGAAAAACCATAAAATGACACACTCTGGACACAAACCATTTGCTTGTGATCAGTGCCATTATAAAGCTGCATTGTTAGGTTGTTTAAAAAGGCATAAACAACGGAGACACTCAGGACACAAACCATTTGCGTGTGATCAGTGTGACTATAAAGCTACACAGTCAGCTAATTTGAAAAACCATAAAATGACACACTCTGGACACAAACCATTTGCTTGTGATCAGTGCCATTATAAAGCTGCATTGTTAGGTTGTTTAAAAAGGCATAAACAACGGAGACACTCAGGACACAAAAAACCATTTGCGTGTGATCAGTGTGACTATAAAGCTACGCAGTCAATTAATTTGAAAAACCATAAAATGACACACTCTGGACACAAATCGTTTGCGTGTGATCAGTGTGACTATAAAGCTACGCAGTCAGTTAATTTGAAAAACCATAAAATGACACACTTTGGACACAAACCATTTGCTTGTGATCAGTGTGATTATAAAGCTACACAGTCAGTTTATTTGAAAAAGCATAAAATGACACACTCTGGACACAAATCGTTTGCGTGTGATCAGTGTGATTATAGAGCTAAACAAGCAAGCGCTTTGAATGTTCATAAACTGAAACACTCTGGATCCAACTAGGGATGTTATGGATATAAAGTTTCGGATATGGATATGGATAAGGGTATTGCAATTACATTATTTTGGTTGCGGATATGGATATTGAATTATTTCGGATATCCGCTAGTTTCGTGTAATGGATATTAGATTTTGAAGCAATTTAGCAAAATAATCATTTGAAAAAAAACATGTTTTTAATTTTAATTCTACATTTTCAGTTAATTTTACAATCACAATTATATAAGGTCCGGCAAAAAGTTTTTTAGCATATAGTATTTTTTTTTAGCATATCTTTGTAACATATCATAGTTTATTTCATCATATCATAGTTAATTTAGCATATCTTTGTAACATTTTAGCATATCTTTGTAACATATCATTAGCATATCTTTTAATTAAAATACTTTTTTAACTTTGTTACAATTCACTTGAGTTTTATTTTTTAAAAAACACAATAAAACTCAAGTGAATTGTAACAAAGTTAAAAAAGTATTTTAATTAATTAAAATGTGCTTTCACAAAGTTACTGCCCAAAATCTAAATAATAGCATATCTTTTAACCGTTCGATAGCTCAGGTGGTAGAGTGCTTGCATTCCACGCCGAAAGCTCGGGTTCGAATCCCACCGAGGGTGTCAGAAATGATTTCCCGTTTCGGTGTTTATTTCAAACCCCAAAATAAAATACCTGCAAGGTTTACTCAGCCTTCACAAGAAATGAGTACCAGCCCCCTCGGGAGCTGGGAAACCCCCCACTTCACTGAAGTGGTTGGCGTAAGGCCGGCCCCCTTACCTGTAAAAATAAATAGGTTCAACTCGCCACATGCGACCCCTTCGGGGATAACGCGGCAAGAAGTTACACTATATGTGTAGCTTAGTTGCGTTTTTAGTTGCGTTTGTAAGGTTTTGTTCTTTTTTATATTTAAATGTAATTTATTATTCATATTCCTTGACTTATAGGTTGGTATGAGGTTGACCACCCATACTGTAAAAAATGGTTCACTTTGCCAATGTCACCCCTGTTTCAGGGAAGGTCGGCAAAAGTTGTGGGGCTTATGTTCATTTGAGGTTTGGATTTTATTTGTAAGTACACATTCAGCATTTGTAAGCGCGAACTACACTTGTTGGTTTGTGGGCATACATCTGAGAGCTTTAAATGAATATATCCTTGCAACTTAGATTATAGATTATAGTATGGATATACTTGTAATAAATGTATTTTGTATTGTTTGTGTATTAACACTGCGAAAATTCATCTTCAATAATTTATTTAGTGTAAGGATTTAAATCAAACACTGTTTTATATTTTCACTTTTACAATTATTTATTCTTTAATTTTACTAACGTTTTCGATCTTAGATCATCGTCAGGTATAATTTTATCTAAATTTATATGATTTTATTGAATGACCACACAATTTATTGTAATACTTTATGGTACCATTGACTTTTATTTCAAAAAAAATAATACCTGAAGATGATCTAAGATCGAAAACGTTAGTAAAATTAAAGAATAAATACCTAATTGTAAAAGTGAAAATATAAAACAGTGTTGGATTAAAATCCTTAAACTAAATAAATTATTAAATTAGTTATAAAATATCTTTCGCTGTACTATTTGTATCTGGCTGGTTTTCATCACATTAAAAAGGGGACATTTAAAAAAAGAATCAAATTGAGAAAATGTAGTTTTTCAATAATTCTCATTTGTTTTTCTTTCTGTCAAAATGAGCGAATCGAATGAAGAAATTAGATACATGTAAAAAAATATTACAAAAATGGAAAAATGCTACGCAAGCCCCGATTTTTTTTTTTTTTTTTTTAATGGTGCACAACAGGTTACCCTAATTACAGTGCACCCTCTCAGCCATCAACAAGCTGGGAGGAACTCTTTTACCATGGATTTAAAGGTGTCTAAATTGTTTTGAAATATAATACAACCTTAAACCCTCCAACAGTGTGGGACTGTCTATTAACCCGTTGATGACCTTATGAGAGAGCACTATAAGGGTCCCGTTGCGCCTAGTTTCTAAGCTCCTGAAGCCAGTTTCCCGAAGCAGCTCCTCATGGTGCATGAACTGAGGGTAATTTCCCTGCGTCCTCATGAGGAGGTACCTCAGGAACTTCTTCTGGAGCTGCTCTAACATATTAATGTACTTCCACTGGTAAGGTGTCCACACCTCAACAGCGTACTCTAATTTAGACCGTATGACACTGCCGAAGTCATCCGCCATCGCCCTAGGCTCCGTAAACTGTTTGCACAGTCTGATAACAAAGCTCAGAAGCCGATAGCATTCGGTCGTCAACTGCGTCACATGGTCTGAGAAATTCAGTCTGGGATCAAAAACCACCCCCAGATCCCTAAACGAGGAAACACGAGTCAGTATCAGCCCACCCATACTGTACTCGTGGATTATGGGACAAGAGGATTTTGTGAATGACATAACACAACATTTGTTGATGTTGAAACTTAGCCCATTCTTGTTTGACCACTCCAACAAGTGGTTCAAATCCGTCTGAAGATTTATACAGTCCTGAGAGTTTGTAACTTCAGTATAAATTTTCATATCATCAGCAATTTACCGGGTGTGTGAAACTTATAACAAGTGTTTCAGTAGCATTGATATTTTTCACTTAGAGACAGCGCACTTTCGCAAAGCGGTGGGTGCTTCACTCAGGGAGAAATGATTTCCTTTATTTTTAAAATTACATCATATTCTGTTTTGAGAGCAGTTTTTTTTTTTCTTGTAATTAGTCACTTGTAATTAACATCTTGTAATTGTTTCCAACTTCCTAAGCTTGATATCCGTGGCAACATATAATTGGCCATGTTTTTTGTAATTACTATTATTTATTTCTTATGTAACGCTGTTTGTTGTCCTACTAAAATAAAAATAAATAAAATAAAGCAAATAAGAACAAATTTCGAGTTCATCTATAATGTCTTTTTATGAACACAATGAAGGCTAGGGGACCTAAATTTGAGCCTTGGGGAACTCCTGAAGTTGGAAAAAACCCTGCCGATCAGTGGCCATTTATTTCCACAAAATGGCATCTGTTTTTAAGGAATGACGAAAAAAAGATTAAAAGGGATTTGGTGAAACCAAAGTCTTGTTAAAAGAATACCATGATTTACTCGATCAAAAGCTTTGGAGAAGTCAGTATATATGACATCTGTTTGCTTGCGAGAATAAATTTTTGTTTTCGCCAACCCGCTCGGCAAGCGTGGCGTTGTAATGCCAAAACCCCCCCTTATGAAATGTCAAATAATCATAATAGAGTACCCCAGGTGAGTAGGACAACACGTCCAGAATCTCACACTGAGAATTCAGTCTGCCCCACGGATTCTGTGGTTCAGGGTCAGAAGATATTTCAGAAATATCCATTGACAAAGTAGAATTTGCCTGCAAAAAAATGAAGAACAATAAAGCTCCAGGAGAAGACGGCATAGATATAGAAAGCATAAGAATGGGAGGTAAAACTCTTTTAGAGAAACTAAAAGTACTATTCAATATGTGTTTGACGAATGGCATCACACCAAAGGCCTGGAATAATGTGCAAATGATACTGATACACAAAAAGGGAGATAAAGCCGATGTCGGAAATTACAGACCTATAAGCCTTCTTTCTCATCTGCATAAACTATTCATGCGGATACTCACAAACAGGTTAGAGAATAAATTAGATTTTTATCAACCATGTGAACAGGCTGGTTTCCGATCCCGGTTTAGCACAAGTGCCACAAGCACCACCTTATGGCCCTCAAGATATTGATAGAAAAAACAATAGAATACCATAGACCATTGGTACTAGTATTTGTTGACTTTCAAAAAGCATTTGATACAATTGATAAGGATGCCATATTAGCAGCCCTACAACAATGCAGAATACATCACAGATACACAAAATTTTTTAACTTTATCTATGAAAATACAATGGCCAGTGTTAAACTCCACAAGAGCACCAACAAATTTCCCATTGAAAAAGGCGTTAGACAGGGCGACACTATTTCTCCAAAATTATTTAATGCGGTCCTGGAATATGCCTTTAAAAACCTTCATTGGGAAGAGAAAGGTATCAAAGTAGATGGAGTTTACTTGAACAATCTGAGATTTGCGGATGATATTGTTCTAATATCCGAAGATCTGGAAGACGCCCGTGAAATGTTAGAAGAGCTCGTTACGGAGACAAAAAAAGTGGGGCTCCTTATCAACGGCGAAAAAACAAAGATCATGACAAATCTCGTCCTGGGTGGTAAGATAGTCATCGACAGCCGACCAATAGAAGAGGTCCATGATTATAAATACCTTGGTCATAATATTGCAGTTTCCAGAGACAACCAAACGATTGAACTGCAAAGGAGGATCTCTCTAGGCCTATGGCAGTCTTAAGAAGTTCTTCACCAGCAACATCCCCCAATGCCTGAAACGGAAAATGTACGACCAGTGTGTCCTGCCAGTTATGACTTACGGAGCAGAGACACTAACTCTCACCAAAACGACTATCAGGGAACTCCGTGTAGCTCAACGAAAGCACGAAAGAGCTATGCTACACATAAGACTGTCAGATCTGATACGAAATACCGAAATATGTAGAAGATCGGGAGTTACTGACATAGTCAAAAGAGTGGCAAAGCAGAAGTGGTCGTGGGCAGGGCATGTAGCCAGATTGAGTGAGCAAAGATGGACGAAAAGAGTGGTAGAATGGAGACCTCGTGAAGACAAAAGAACAAGAGGAAGGCCTCTTACACGATGGTCAGATGATATTAAAAGAGTTGCTGGTGACTGGATGCAGAGAGCCCAGGACAGAGACGCCTGGAGAGATATGGGGGAGGCCTATGTCCAGCAGTGGATAAGAAGTGGCTGAATAAGTAAGTAAGTTACACTTTTTGTGCAAGCGCTCTTTACACTTTATTTCATCTATAATATCGCGAGTAAACCATACAGGATAATTTTTGGTAAATTTGCCTGAAAGCTTCTTACGCGGAGCACCTAAATTGAATATCTTATACAATACATTATAAAAATATGCTAGAGCAATGTCAACACATTTACAATTATACAGATAAGACCAATCATAATATTCTAAAATACTCTTACATCTACTTATATCTAAAAGATTGTAATTAATATTATTAGAATCATGTAATGCATCAGCTTGTCCATGAAATGTGACGTTTATGGAGCTAATGCAGTGTCAGTAAAGTTGTTTTAGTTGGTGTAAGCATTTTCAATCCGGGAATTTTGATGTCAAAGATGCACTTCGCTCTGGTCGCCTAAAGCAATTCTCATATATATGCGAAGAAACTTTTTCCCTGACTTATTATAAATTAATGACTAAGTAAGTAAATGGTGTATATTTATATATTATTTTCTTTACAATTTTTATCTAGATATTAAGTGATTAATTTTAAGTATAGATAAGTTGGAATCCTCCCCAAAACACAAGCTATGCTTACTTTGGGGAGTATTTATTGTAATTAGCTTTTGAAAAATTATTTTTAAATATTTTGTACATATTGATAAAAACAATAAAGACCTTATGAATTAAGAATTAAATAATATAGCTACTCATTTTCAAGTGTTATCTAGGTACAAAAAAATAAAAAAAACAAAGTGACATTTGTCATTTCAATAATAATAATTAAGTACTATATAGTTATCACAAGTGTCTCAAGGTTATCCGGGGCTTTGGTTGTGTGACCAGAAAACTAGATGGTTTGTTTTTGGCACAAAGTTGGAAGATGATTGATATTCCCCAGCTGCATTTCCCTCTTAGTAAATCAATGTTTGTATTTTATGTAAAGTTAAAAAAATCAAAAATATTAATGCTTCTGACGGCAACGCAACTCGTAACTAAGCTACACATATAGTCTAACTTCTTGCTTGTGTTATCCTTGAAGGGGTCACATGTGGCAATTCGCGACCTCTTTCTTTTTACGGGTAAGGGGGCCGACCTCACACCGACCAGCTCCCCGGGGGGCTGCTTCTCATTTCTTGTGAAGGCTGAGTAAACCTTGCCAGTACTTATTTTGCCCACAATCTAACTACCGGCAAGGCTTACTCAGTTTTCTCAAACATTTTATTGGGTGTAACTTCTCATAGTAAGTGAACTAATTATAAGGCAGTGCATATGACAAACTTCTAAACTACAGGACCTTACTCATGTCACTGTCATTCGTAGTCCATGATTCACTTCCTTACATCAATTTTGCTGACAATGTGCCATTGTGTACTGAATTTCAAATCCATCATCAGCCACTTGTTTCTTGCAATTCTTCTTAGCGCACCTACCACTTGCTTTCTCTTACACAAGGTACCTTTTCCTTAATTTCTCTCATCGTTTTTCCATTCTTCTCAAACATACTTCCTGTATCACTTATTCAGTTTTACCTTGAAGGTATCAAAACAATGTAGTTACTAGTAATACCTGCTTCTGTACCCTTAGTACAAGTTGCAAAACTTGAGAAAAGTAAAGTTTACGGAAAATATTAAAGTGTGATTTCTCCCAAAATCTGCCGCTTTTGTTTCTTACACTATTTGGTCTTAGAAAAAGAGTTAGTTATGAAGAAAATCAAATTCAAACAAACAAAAACGGCAGATTTTGGGGGAAATCACTCTTTAATAATTGCCGTAAACTTTACATTACTCAAGTTTTGCAACTCGTACTAAGGGTACTGGAACCAGGCCAAAATTAAGTGAATTTTAGCCTGAACTGGATGAATTGCATTCCTCTTTACAAATGTGTTACAAAAATACATGAGAATGCAGGGTTGTCATGAGTTTACAATATGTATAACTGTATCATACTCTTGCCTCCTGTTTTTCTGCTCATATTTGTTAAGATACTTTAAAGTGATAAGCTATGACATTTTAATTTGTATGTTGATAGTAGAAACTTAATTCAAATGTATTATATCAGAATATATTAAGTCGGGGAAAAAGTTTCTACGCATTTTATCTGAAAATTCAGGTAATTTTTTTCAAAGTTAATTTTCATTTAATTACAGTACATATGTGCCATTTTGTTCGTAGACTATCTGCCATCTTGTAGGTAGAGACATGATCCCGCTCTGTATAAATTTTGGAACTTCTGAACAAAAAAACGAAACAAGTAGTTTTGGCAGTCCTCTCTTAATTTTAGCCTGACACTGCCTAAAAAAATCTGAAGAAACCGAAACAGGTGGAAATCTAAAGGTGCAAGGTCAGGGCTTTGTGGCCGATGCATTCACACCTCCCAGCCAAACTCTCTTAATTTTTGCTGAGTGGCTAAAGATGTATGTGGTCTAGCGTTAACGTGATGAAAGACCACACTTGTATCCTGCCGCCATTCCTCTAGGGGTACCTCCACACAAGTGCCTCTACTTGACTCTGTCCTTGCATACTTCTTTCATCTCATCTAATTTCATCACTCTTTTCATGCATGCTCTTCTCTTGTTTCCACTCTGTAAATTACATTCATTCGCAATCTCACTTATCTGATCAATCCATTCCTAGGTCTTCCCCTTCCACGCTTAGGTACCTATTACATTCCTTGTATACACTCTTTTTGTCAGTCGGTCTTCATTCATCCTTTGGATAGTTTTCAAAGGATATATAAGAAAGTGGGTTGTGGATAAGGAGATCATTCAAGGTGTACTAAATGACTGATTGAATGCAGATTTTCAATTTTATTTGGCTTGAAGAAAATTATGTTAGATGAAAAATTATTACTTGTGTCTAATGAGCTTCTGAACTTATAAACTGAATTATTCATTTTATTAAATTTTTTACTAAATGGTTTATTTTATTACTGATTTTTCTCTACTTTATTTTTGTTACATTTTATTATTGTTTTTGTTTTTTCTTTCTTTCATCGAAAATTTCAACTTTTTCTATAAATGAACTGGACTTTGTCTCTTTTCTATAAAAGTTTTTGTTTTTCCTTTTTTCTGTATAGGTAGATAGTAATTAAATTTTTCAACTTTTACTTTTACTTTATCATATTTGTATACCCATTTGTATACCCACTACTCCGCATTCATTCAGAACCCATTCGTTGCTCATTCTATCTTTCAGTGTTTTTCCTGTCATACTTCTCAAATGAGCCATTTCCACGCACAGGCTATGCCTATGTGGGTTTCTCTTTTAAGTTTTTTTGAAAATGTGTATAATTATCTGTATTTTTGAAGAGGAATAGTAATAAATAAAATAAAAATAAAAAAAATGTCCAAACCATCGCATCACACTTCTTTGAACTTTCACTTTCACGCTTTCTTTTACTCCGCATTCATTCAGAACCCATTCGTTGCTCATTCTATCTTTCAGTGTTTTTCCTGTCATACTTCTCAAATGAGCCATTTCTACGGTGCATACCTTATTTATTTCTCTTTCATTCACCGTCCATGACTCGCTTCCATACATCAGGGTCGGCAACAATATACAATTGTGTACCGCCATTTTCATTTTCTTTGGTATCCTTTTATTCTTCGCTATTCTGCCAAACGCTCCTATCACGCATCTTCGTTTGCTGGCACGCTTCTCTAATTCTTTCGTCATCTCACCATTCGCCTCAAACTTACTTCCTAAATAGTCAAACTCATTCACTTCTTCAACTTGTATTCCATTCAATTTAATTGTAAGTTCCTCACATACTTCATTCCTGTCAAAAACTAATATTTTTGTCTTATTCGCATTCACTTTCAAGCTATTCTTACAAAACGCTTCATTCAGTTTGGTTAACATCGCTTGGAGTTTCTCCGCCGAGTCAGCTAAAACTATAGCATCATCGGCATAAAGAAGTACTCCAGCTCTTGTTTCACCCACTTTCACTCCGCTCTCTGATATTCCAGCTTCTTTTATGCAACTGTCCATGATTATATTAAACAACCATGGACTCATCACGCAGCCTGGCCTCACTCCATTATATACATCAAACCAGTCACTGTATCTCCCATCCACTCTTACACATGTCGAACTATTTTCATAGATGGTACTTATCACATTCAGAAGATTGTCATTCACACCGTACTTCCTGAGAACATTCCACAACATACATCTGTCCACCGAGTCAAAGGCCCTCTCGAGATCTACGAAGGCTGCGTAGACCACCCTCCCCACAGCCAGATGTTTTTCAACAATCTGTCTGAGAGTAAAGATTTGGTCCACACAACCTCGTCCTGGCATAAATCCAGATTGAATATCAGAGACCCTGTGATCGGTGGCCATTCACACTTTTTTTGACAATTTTGCATAAGACTTTCCCAGGTATACTAAGGAGACTAATGGGCCTGAAGTTACGGCAGTCTTTCTTGTCCCCTTTACCCTTGTAAATAGGGACAATGACCGCCTTTCTCCAGTCCATCGGTACTACCCTGCCTTTCATACACATCTTGCATAATTCAAACATCCACTCTACCACACATTCTCCTCCTGCCTTTAACATCTCGGCATTCAATCCATCCATACTTGCAGCCTTTCCATTCTTCAGCTCTTTTATGCTTGCTTTTATTTCCTCTTTCAAAATATCCTCATTACTTTCATTTGTAGGGTCACATTCAGATACATTTCTTTCACCCTGTCTTAATATTTCTTCAAAGTATTCTTTCCATCTGTTACATACAGTGTCTTCATCCCACAGCAAGACTCCCTGCGCATCCTTATGCCCAGAGTTGTTGCTCCCACACTTCCGTTATTATTCCGAACCCAACTCCAGAACATTTTTTTGTTGGTGTGGAAGTCCTGCTGTGCCCTTTTGTTATTTTTCTTCTCTAATTCCATCTAATTTCATACACCAACAAAAAAATGTTCTGGAGCTGGAGCTTTTTAGTATTCATTTTTGCCCTTTAATACATCATTTCCAAATTCAAATTACCTTTATCTTTCAACCATTTCTTATATGCTTCTTTCTTTTGCTCTACTGCTTCTTTCACTCCATCATTCCACCAGACATCACCTTTTTTCTTACCAACATTTGTTTCTCCGCATATCATTCTAGCAGATTCGGTCAGTTCTTTCTTCATCATTTGCCACACTTTTTCCACATACCTATCCTTCATCTTTCATTTTTGCAGTTCATCCATATTTAATCTTTCGGCAATCTCACTTTGATATTCATTCAAATTCACGATGGACAGAGTAGACCCTCACACGTCCCAGGGTGAAACTGCAAATTGCTATGTGTTAACAACCAAAGCGGAGCCTCCCAAACCACTCCAAATTCAAATGTCACTGAAGTTCCCATATATATCTGAGAAAACATGGTTGGCCCACGACAACAATCTCAAGATTATTCTCTTAAACAGTGGAAAATGTGAGATAGAAGATGTTCTTCGGATAGTGAACAATTATTTTGCAGAACAATACCCTCAACCAAGCAAAACATAAAATCAAAAAAGGAAGAATACATTCAAAGAAAAACTCCGACAACAAAAGAGAACACTTCAGAAAAAACTGAGAGAGGCAAAGAAATCTCGTGATAATGACGTATGTCACAAACTTGCAAGAGCTTACAGATCCATATTAAAACTCATACAGCAGGTCTCAAATCAGATAAACGAAAAGAAAACAGAATACCTACAGACCTTAAATGAAAGCAAGTTTGACTCAGATCCTTATAGCTTTGCAAGGAGCATCGTAAATCCAAAAACAGGTACTGTGGACATTGGATTATCAGAGATTCAGGAATACTTCGAAACCCTTTATACCAATAAAGATAAAGAAATAAAGACTTATTCCAAAGAAGAAAATAAACCAGATTGGATTTTTGATGAAAGCCCACCGACCATGTTGGAACTTCAGAAAGTCCTCAAAAGAAAGAGAAATAAATCTGCCCCAGGACCAGATGGTATTCCTTATATAATTTACAAGAAATGCCCACTATTGAGGGAAACTATCTTGAAAATCCTCAGAGGGATTTGGGCTTCTCGACAGACTCCTGACTGCTTTGGGCAAGCTGTACTTTTATCCTCATCCCGAAAAGTAACCCTTGCACAAACCCAGTAGACACTCGCCCCATTGCACTCACCAACACTATATCAAAACTGTTTTTCAGTATAGTGCAGACCAGAATGGTAACATACATGCTGAGAAACAAATATATTACTGAGAGTCAGCAAAAGGGATTCCTCCCTGGTGTGTCGGGATGTGTAGAGCATAATATGGTGCTGTCGGAAGCCCTAAAAGATGCCAGAAAGCATGAAAGACAAATAACAGCATGTTGGCTGGATTTGGCTAATGTTTTTGGCTCAATAAACCATGAGCTGCTCCTGTTTGCGCTGAAATGGTACAACTTTCCTGACCTGATGTGCAAAATAATTGCATCATATTATGCAAAACTCACATTTCAAGTGAGACTAAAGGGGAAGTTTACAAATACCATCATATATGAAGTGGGACTGTTCCAAGGTTGTTGTCTATCTCCTACCATATTCTACATTGTTTTCAATATCTTAATAGTAGACCTAACAAAAATAGGGAAAAATTGGGGATATCGCTTCAAAAGAAATGATGGGTACACATCTTCTTGCTTAGCATTTGCAGATGACCTAACAATTTTGACCAAAAAAACAAACCATTGCAAACTTTTACTCAAAAAAGTTGAACAGTTTTGTAAATGGACACAAGGTATGCAACTTAAGCCCTCAAAATGCTGCTGTATATCTCTGGCAAGAAGAGGAACTAAATTTGGACCCATTGATCCAGAGCTACATGTAAACAATATGAAAATAGGTACAATAGAGAGAGACAAGCCCTTCAAATTTCTGGGAAAATATATTAATTACAGAGGCAGAGAACATGCGGTAAACGAAATTATAGAGCGTTTCAAAGTTACCATGGACAGAATAGATAAAATTCATATCTCAGGGATAAGGAAAGCGTGGATTTACGATAACTATATCATTAACCAACTAACGTGGCCGTTCCTGATTTATAGTTTTAACAAAGATAGTTTAGGTATCCTGGACAGCGTGACTACTAGATACCTGAAACAATGGATGCGACTCGCAAAGCCTGCAGACCCCGCCACATTCTACAGATCGAGAGAAAACTTTGGTTTGGGATGGAAAAGACCATCCTTCGTACATGCACAACACCGCATTACAAAGCACCATATTCTTGAAAACTCCAAAGACCCAAGTGTCATAGAATGTTGGTCCAAAGATCCCCAAATGTTAGAGCTCAAAAATAGAGCAGAATTTCACCACAAATACCTAACCGGTGTAAGCACTAACAGAAGAGGTCTGGGATGGCAAAAGGTGGAATCGGAGAAAGCCCATATGAAGGCTCTAGTAAAGCATGACTCTGACTCTAAATACAGGCTTCATGCGTTAAACCTTGAGATGCAGCATGACTGGATCACTGTTGGTGAAATGTGTCTTCCACCAGCACTACACTGGAAGATACTAATATACAATTGGTCTCCTGAAATGATACGATTTTACTTAAATGCATTTCAAAACACGCTCCCTGACCCTGGAAACCTAAAACGATGGGGTAAAAATACAACTGCTTCCTGTGATCTCTGTGCCATTGACAAATGCACAGCAAGACATATTCTAACAGGGTGCAAAGTGGCCCTTGAAAATGGCAGATATACCTACAGGCACGACAGGGTACTGGAAATACTAAGGGAGAGTATAAGCCTAACAATTTCCAGAGCAAACAAAGGTTTGACAAGAGAGTCCAGTGAAAAAATAAAATTTGTTAAGCCTGGAGAAAAGGGAGAGCGAAGGGCCAGGACCCAGACTTCCATTATAAAAAAGGCAAAGGACTGGAGGCTTGTGATGGATTCCACCACAGGACGATACATTTTCCCAGGAGAACTATGCACTACGGCTTTGAGACCCGACATAGTTCTATACTCAAATGAACTAAAGCAAGTACTCTTGGTTGAATTGACGGCGCCGTGGGAGATGAACATCCCTAAGGACCATGCCTACAAACTAAATAGGTATAAAGGACTAGTGGATGAAATCACAAAGAATGGATATATCACAAGATTGTATGCAGTGGAGGTGGGAGCGAGAGGACTGCCAGCCAAATCGGTATACACTTTCCTTAAGGATCTGGGACTGAATAGATCCCAAATAAATGGATTTCTGGAAAGACTAACAAAAACGGCCATCTCGGGATCATACCACATTTGGTTGCGAAGATCTGAGAGCCCAGACACCTCTGGACATGCAATGTAGTTAATCGGACTTACATATTGGAAGGAAGGATGAGTTGGGAGGAATTGGGAACGTTGTCATGACAAAAGGATCCTTAACCAACCAGAGACAGGTCGTAAGTCTTGTGACTCCCATCTCATCCTGACTCCGTGCGGCAGGCCTGAGTTTGGGTCTTGGATTTTCAAAATTAGAGACCTGACTCGGTGAGACCGTGGATGCTCAGCTATTTCACAAACAAAAAACTTGCACATTGTCATCGTTCAAATTTTTCACTTTTATTCTTTTCATTCTTAACAATATTTTTTTCTTTCCTTTTTTCCAATCCCCTACCATTATTCTCGCGCATAGCAAATAGTGGTCTGTGTTGAGTTCAGCTCCACGGTACACTCTTGCATCTCTCACATATCCTCTCATTCTTTCATCCACGCATTATCGCATATATAATCAATAATTGTTCGATTGCCTGCCCTATTTTGCCACGTATAGAGATGCAAGTCTTGATGTTTGTTGCAAAAAGTCTGTGTTCTATACATGTGTTGACAAACTTTCGTCCATTATTATTGATCATTCCTCTACCACTCGGTTCCACAACCTTTCCGCAATCATCTCGTTTCATACCAATCCATCCGTTCATATCTCCTAATAGGATAATTCGTTCATTCTCTTCTTTCATTCTTAGTACATTTTTTACACTCTCCCAGAATTCATCTCTCTCTTCTCTGCTATCAGATTCTACTGGAGCAAAACAAGCTACCATTAGGATTTTCACACGTCCTAATCTCATTCTCACCAACAGAATCCTAGGACATATTCTTTCATAATTACTTAGGGGCCATCCATAAATTACGTCATCGATTTTGGCCGATTTTCGACCCCCCCCCCCTTACAATCATCCCATAGTCATTATCTAATGACCCCCCCTCCCCCTCTTGCTGTAATAATACATGAGCTTAATAATTAATAATGTTATATTACTTACATAATATTTTGTAGAAATTGGTATTTACAAGAACGATGTCACTTTTGGTACTCGTACATCATTTGCCATCATCCGCAGACCAGACTCCCCCCCCCCTTAATGTGAATGACGTAATATATGGACAGACCCTTACACACATTTTAGCCCGTTCGCTCAAAATTACTCCCACGCCTTGTCTCTTATATCCATCCTTAATTCCACTCCAAATAAAATACTTCTCATTCTTCAATACCTTCTCTCCATCCCCGATCATTTTTAATTCAGTCACGCACATCACTTGTATTCTTCTCTTTTCATACGTACAATAGATATTACATACATTATGCCATTGTGTTGCTTCTTGTTGAGTTATGAGAGCTTCTTGCTCGTTTGGTGTCATGGTGTTTTTCAGTTTCCTCAACGTCAGTCAATATTTTCCTCTCTGGAGTGAGATGAGCGTTACATCCACTATCCACAACAAAAGTTGAGTCCACATTAACATCTGTTGAAATTTAAATGAAATGAAATGAAATATTTTAGTGTAAGAGCCGGCCGCACGAAACCTTACCTCTTCACTACCAGCAGAGACTAAAATGACTGCATTCAAAACGCTCCAAGTTTGGAATATTTTTTTTTGGAAATTTAGGTAATTAATATGGAACATCACTTTTTACTAGGTTCTGCCTGGTAGTGGATGAAGTTATTTTCATCATTTTTTGGGCCTCTTTGAAGAGGCCGCATCCAAAACGCTCCAGGATAGGAAAAGGCAGACTTGTGAAAACATCATGTACTCGATGCAAACTACCAGCCTGACCATTTTTTGACCAGTTTTTTTGTCCCTTAAACTCAACTTTTCTGTTTCATAATATAGGGTGTTTGTATTGTACCTACGTAGATTAAGTATATTGTAAATATAAAATTGTAATAATAACTATTAGGATAGAGATAATATAAGTAACACTTGTGCGGCAGACACAAAGTAAAGAGAGCATTAATAAAAGATTTAATTATTAAAACTGTTTATTAATTATTAACTAAAATAAATAATTACGAAATATAATACATTTACAAATACATAATAATTAGGATAATAATAAAATGGATTTAGATAAAAGTAATTTGATATAGTTGACTGGTCCATAGTCATCGCTTTGGACTCGTAAATGGAAGGTTGCAGGTTCGAAACCCGGTTGTGCACAAAAAAATACCATTTATATTTTCAAGTATGCTCTTCGCTGGGTTAACAAATTCTTACAAACTTTTACCAATGACCGGTCTCCAGAGGTCGGTCCAGCCTTACAGCAACTGGGTTTTGTTTGAGAATTGTCACTTTCCATAGTTACAATCAAGCTCGCAGAGGGCTCTTGTGGTGTGATTCACACGAAAACAGCGCTTACCAAATAAATCATCCTAATATTATTATTATAATAGGGTATTTGCAGTAGTGAGGACTTAGGTAAAAAGTGTATAATCTATATATATAATGCCCTTCGCCGTCGTCAATCGCTTGGAATTTCGATTTTCAAATAACCAAAACGACCGACCGGGATTCGAACCAGGGACCTGAGCGCGGACACGCCGCAAGGCATAGCGTCTTGACCAACTAGGCCACGTCGCTTCCCTGCGAGAGTGAGAATTTTTTATTTATATAAACTATAAAATTAAGCATGGACTCGAACCTAATATTTTTATAATATAGGGGCGCTATCCTATTTTCAAGCAAAAATTTATTAAATTTAAAAAAATACATTTTACCATTATTTTGTAAAACAATACTTACAATAATCTTTAAAAAAAACAATTAAAAATCAAAATAAAGTAAGTAACCGCATACCAACTTTTACAACTGAAAAAATAAAAAGCAAAGCACCCGATCAGATCGGGATTCGAACCTACGTCTATCAAAATCTAAACGGACGAAAAAAGATGCGCCTACGCGAGTGAGCTACTGTGAGACATGACGTCAGCGACAGGTTAACAATATATAAGCAACTGCGAAAAGTTACCATACCATTTTTGTAACATAGAGGCGCTATCCTATTTTAAAGCAAATATTTATTAATAAATGAAAAATATGAAAAATCAAAATACAAACCAAAAATTCAAAAACCCAACTTTAATCTAAGTTGCCAAGGTATGTAACATTGGGGATTCACATTATATGCACTCTCGCACTTGCACATGCCGATGTATGTATCATTTGATTCCCACACGCAGCCATGCATAATTTCGCGCTCACACATGCCGCATGTGAACCTACAATTTAAAAACCCAAATGTCAAATGGACATACCTACACTTTGCAACTCTTGCCGTCCTTCTCTAAAACAGGGCTGACATGGGCAAAGTGAACCATTTTTTACAGCATGGGTGATCAGCCGCATACCAACTTTTACAACTGAAAAAATAAAAAAGCAAAGCACCCAAAAAAGCGGGATTCGAACCTGCGTCTTCCAAAATCTAATCGGCTCAGCAACCGAACGCCCAGCGCGCTGAGCTACCGGGAGACATGAAGATGGGAAGAAATTAACAACATATATAAAGTACTGGGAAAAGTTACTTAGTTTTCATAACATAGAGGCGCTATCCTATTTTGAAGCAAATATTTATTAATTCAAATATAGAACACAAGATATAATGAATTAAACTAACAATTATTCTGTAAAACAATATCTTTAAAAAAAACTATGAAAAATCAAAAATTCAAAAACCAAATCTAATCTATTCTAAGTTGCAAAGATATGTTACACTGGGGATTCACATTAAACCTATGCACTCTCACAAGCAGACACGCTTGCAGATGCCACATGTCTAAATCTAAGTTACAAAGATATTATGTATCATTTAAGATTCATATTAAATGCATTCCCACAAGCAGACCTGCATTATTCTTTTATCTCTTCAATATTCATCATATTTTTCATACATACTCTTCTCTTCAAACATAGTCCATTTCAATAATATGGACTTTTCTAATTTCACTTTCATTCAACGTCCAGTCTTCACGTCGTTACATCAAGGTGGGTGTAAATATCGTACCGTGTACCGTCAAATTTCATTCTGGCAATATTTGACTTTTTACGGGGCGAGATTTCCCCGGTTCGTGAGTGACCATAGTAATGAGCTGTTACTGTATCCTGCCGCCGTTCCACTAGGGGTGGCCGGTACCTCCGCAGATGCGTCTCCACTTTTCTCGGTCCTTGCATACCTTTTTCATCTCTTCAACATTCATCACTTTCTTCATACATACTGTTCTCTTATTCGCACTCTGAAGGTTCCATTCTTTTGAAATCTCACCTATTTGGTCAAATGAGAATAAATTAAATGATAGGAATGTGCAAAAGATTCTTTTAAATGGTAGTATTCGCAAATTTTGAAAACAAGTATATTATTTTTTTATCCATTTCTAATAATTATACGAATTTTAACGCGGAGAAGTCATGCTGCAAAGTTCCCGTTGCCAAAATGTTAAGGGGTTGGGCTGCGTAGCAGCCAGGGGCGGAGCCCCTAGTTTTGTTAGATTACGATAAGTATATAAACAAGGGCCTAATTTCAAGTCCAAAATAAATTTATATATTTTAAAATTTGAAAAAGATCTTTTGAAAATTTTGACCGGTTTTGAAACGGATGTGCGATCCGTCAACGAAATTTGTAGCCCCCGTGACGTCATTTTCTTGTATCGACAACGCTGCTGGTATTGCGATGGCTATAAAAAGTCAAAGAAAATGACGTCACAGCCGAAAATTAGGGCGCTGATAGGCGACCGCCCAGGCGCCAAGTATTAGGGCGCCGCAGTCATCACCGCTTTATATGCTTTTCGTGTGGATTTGTTGAATAGATATTGGATAAGGGGCGCCTTAGTAATATCGCCAAGGGCGCTAGCGGCGCTAGTAGTGCCAAAACCGTCACTGCATAAGCCCAGCAACTTTGCCAACCTTCTTTAAAACAGGGGTGACATTGGCACAGTAGTAAATATTTTTTTACAGTATGGGGGGATTTTTCATTTTGGAATTTCGATATTTTTTATAAGTAGGTACCTATCGTTGATTTTTTCCTCGATAGGCTTATTTCGATAATAGGGTATAATTGCAATAGTGAGGAATATGATAAAAAGTATGTTATTTTGATAGATTTCGAAAAATCAAATAATAATATGTTGATTTGAAGCCGAAAATATTTTTTTTCGATTTTATATTTAAATAAGAAAATACAGAAATTTGGACAAGTTTTTAAACGGATATGAGATCTGCTTCTTCTATTTCCGGTGCTGTGACGTCATATGTTGACGTCACTTTCTTTTATTGACATTCCATACTCCGTTGACATGTGTTGTTGACAACAGAAACAAATGAAAACAACAGAAACAAATGAAATGTTTTTAAAGAAACACACAACTTCTTGAAAAAACAACAGCCTCAACGATGTAAACATGAAAAAGCGATGTTTGAATGACATGAATGTGAGGGCTGTCAGTTGATACGGTGATGTTTACACGACCGTGACGGCGCGAAAATTCAAAAATCGATTTTAAAATGCTTATAACTTTGCTAAAAATACAACTAAAATTAAAATTCAAGAAGTTTTTGGCTAATAAAGCATAAACGAATTTAAATCACGAAAAAAATAAAAATGTGAAAATACCCTATTGAATATATCGATTCGATATTATTTAATTTTTTTCGTTTGCCCATCCCTAACATCGCGCGCAAACCAGTGTGAAGATAGCCTGCCAGGTGCCAACCTGACAGCTGAGTGCTGTAAGTACAACACGCTTCTCCACTTTTTTTTAAATAGCCTATCCTGCCTGGCCAGAAACAGGTATTAATGTCATCAAATTATTGTTCTTTTTCTTTTTCTTTGTGGCGGATTCCCGCATTCAGCAGGGGCGCCAGTGTCAAGTTGTTAAATTATTGTATATTTTAATGAATTCACCTAAGTACATTAAACAACTTGACACTGGCGCCCCTGCTGAATGCGGGAATCCGCCACAAAGAAAAAGAAGAAGAATTACCCAATACTTACTTACTTTCCGTGTCCGGAACACCATCATATGTGCAGTTGAGACCATTTATACTTTTTGAGAAAAAAAATATAAAAGTCTAAGTTTGTATGAAAACTGATACAAATCACTAGTGTCAAAAGAGGAGGCAGCTGATTTTGGTCATATTGAATTTTATTCAAAGTTCTATATTTTCTAGCTTATTAGACTGACTATTTTGTTTACATCTTTTAATGTTGTGACCCTTGATCCTTTTTGATAAAAATAGTTGCCAAATTTTGTATCGCTCGTCTTATGGTTTTAGACAACCAAGATATAAAAAGAACTAATAAATATATTTTGTTTAAAATGAAAATATTCAATTCTATACGTTATGTTTAGTACAAAATTATCTTTATATTTTTTATGGTTTGTGTATTAACACTGTGAAAATTCATGTTTTTTTTATTGTTATTTAATTAAACAACACCTTTTTAAACTTTAAACCACTGTTTATTTTCACAAATATATAATATATTAAAAAAATACTATTTTTTAAATATTTCAAATATTACAAACGTTTTCGACCAATATAGTCATCTTCAGGTAGTGACTACCAGGTAGTGACTACCTGAAGATGACTATATTGGTCGAAAACGTTTGTAATATTTTAAATATTTAAAAATTAGTATTTTTTTAATATATCATATATTTGTGAAAATAAGCAGTGGTTTAAAGTTTACAAAGGTGTTGTTTAATTAAAAAACAATAATAAAAAAATAAAATTATCTTTAGTTATATTTTGGAGTAAGTCAAGATTGTGAATTTACAAAAATACGAAAATATTTACATAAGGCTCGGGGCTTGTATATGTTCTCGTGTGTAAGTGCTACTATGAGGATTTCTTTATTGCTGTGTATGATATATATGAATATTTAATAGTTTTAACACGTAGGTAGTTAATTAAGTGTGCGCATGATGTCGCACGTTTAATAATAAAGAGCAATGACTCGATAAACAAAAATGTTGGGAAATCACGTTTGAAGTTCAGACAACCAGTACAACTTGTATGGGATGAAAAAGGCGGCCGATGTTTTATCTCGGTCATATTCGTCCAAATTGAACGGCTGTCGCATTCTACATATTCTTCTCGCATTGTTCTTGCGTTTTATTACAAAATCTCGATTTTCCCAATTTTCTAGTTATTTCTCTTTATTATTAAGCGTGCGATGTGTGGATGTATGGAAGTGTGTATGTGTGCCTGTATACTGATTATTATTAATAATATTATTGTTATTAACGGAAAATGTATAGACAATTTTTTCAATTATTAATTAATCTATGATGTTATTGTAATTAGCCGAAGAAATTTGTTGTTTTTTTCCTGAATACAATAAAATAAAATAAAAATAAAAGAAGTGCTGTATTTGCGTTGCTGTATTTTTTAACAAACCATATAAATAATGCTTGGTTTTCTGGTTCCGGGTTTTGACCGTGGTCCATGTTTTTGCTCGTCTTCTTCTTTTTTCTATAAATAATATTATTCAATATCCGGTATAATCATTACACAAAATTTCAGACTTTATTCATCTTTCTATCGTTCCATCACATAAACATTTGCGTTTTTTTTTTTGTTTTTCCCTACACACTGTTGTTGAATTTTTCGATTTCGCGGTTTTTTTTTAGCCCCCTAACCATAGACAAAGTCTCTAAAAATGAACGTTTTATTTTCCCTACATTTGGGGAATCGTTTTTGTTTACAGCATATTTTACAGCATCTTTGGAGGCTGTTTCTGTGGGCTGTTTTTCTGTTTTCACAAGAGTGTGGGTCAGTCGGTCAGTCAAAGTTATTAGTTTTTGTAATTTTGTGCTTTGTGCAAGTTACAATGGACGTAGTTGTGAAGTATGAGAAGGAGCCGATCTCGGAGGATATGGATGCACAACTAGAGCACTTACATGAACAAATAGACATTGAAGAGAGCGATCTGAAGCAAGAGAGACTGGCTTGTGAGAAGGAATGGGAAGCCGAGGACATAGTAATGGGAAATATAAATAATGAGGACTTGTTGAAGGAATGTCGCGTGCTTGTGGACAGAATCGACATCGCGCGGTATTCAAATGATCCAGCCAGGTTGGAACATGAGTGCCATGCCTGCAGCTACAAGGTCAATCAAAAGAAACCCTTGAGGATCCATCAGTTGTTCAGTTGCTGCGAGCTGGAGCACACTGGGACAAGCAAGAGCCACAATCATAGACACACAACCTCAGAGAGCAGGCCATCCACCTCAACAGATCAACATAAAGCAAACACTCACAAGAAATGTGAACAGGACAATGCAAAAAAAACTGAAAACACAAAATTGGACATTGTGAAAAGCATTCCCTATGTTTGCCATGAAGGTAGTAACAAAGCAGTGTGGAGATCTAAAAAACAGAAACACAAACTGGGACACACGGTAAAGAAACTATTTGCTTGTGACCAGTGTGATTATAAAACTATATTGTCAGCTAATTTAAAAATACATAAACTGAGACACTCTGGACACAAACTATTTGCTTGTGATCAGTGTAATTATAAAGCTGCATTATTAAGTGATTTAAAAAAACATAAACAGAGACACTCTGGACATAAACCATTTGCGTGTGATCAGTGTGACTATAAAGGTACAGAGTCAAGTAATTTGAAAAAGCATAAAATGACACACTCTGGATGCAAACCATTTGCATGTGATCAGTGTGACTTTAAAGCTACACAGTCAAGAAATTTGAAAAAGCATAAAATGAGACACTCTGGACACAAACCATTTGCGTGTGATCAGTGTAATTATAAAGCTGCATTGTTAAATGATTTAAAAAAACATAAACAGAGACACTCTGGACATAAACCATTTGCGTGTGATCAGTGTGACTATAGAAGTACAGAGTCAGGTAATTTAAAAAAACATAAAATGAAACACTCTGGACACAAACCATTTGCGTGTGATCAGTGTAATTATAAAGCTGCATTGTTAGGTGGTTTAAAAAGGCATAAACAACGGAGACACTCTGAACACAAACCATTTGCGTGTGATCAGTGTGACTATAGAGGTTCAGTGTCAGGTGATTTGAAAAACCATAAAATGACACACTCTGGATGCAAACCATTTGCGTGTGATCAGTGTAACTATAAAGCTACACAGTCAGCTCATTTGAAAAATCATAAAATGACACACTCTGGAAACAAACCATTTGCGTGTGATCAGTGTGACTATAAAGGTATAGAGTCAGGTAATTTAAAAAAACATAAAATGACACACTCTGGACACAAACTATATACTTGTGATCAGTGTAATTATAAAGCTGCATTGTTAAGTCATTTAAAAAAACATAAACAGAGACACTCTGGACACAAACCATTTGCGTGTGATCAGTGTGACTATAGAGGTACAGAGTTAGGTAATTTGAAAAGGCATAAAATGACACACTCTGCATACAAACCGTTTGAGTGTGATCAGTGTGACTATAAAGCTACACTGTCATATTATTTGAAAAAGCATAAAATGACACACTCTGGATGCAAACCATTTGCGTGTGATCAGTGTGACTATAGAGGTATAGAGTCAGGTAATTTGAAAAAGCATAAAATGATACACTCTGGACACAAACCATTTGCTTGTGATCAGTGTGACTATAAAGCTACACAGTCAGCTCATTTGAAAAATCATAAAATGACACACTCTGGACACAAACCATTTGCGTGTGATCAGTGTGATTATAGAGCTAAACAAGCAAGCGCTTTGAATGTTCATAAACTGAAACACTCTGGATCCAACTAGGGATGTTATGGATATGATGTTTCGGATATGGATAAGGGTATTGCAATTACATTATTTTAGTTGCGGTTATGGATATTGAATTATTTCGGATATCCGCCAGTTTCGTGTTATGGATATTAGATTTTTAAGCAATAGCAGAAGAATCATTTAAAAAAAAAACATTTTTAATTTTAATTCTACTTTTCAGTTAATTTTACAATCACATATATTAGGTCGGGGAAAAAGTTTTTTAGCAAATAGTATGGATATACTTGTAATTTTTTATTTTTTATTAGGAAGACCAACAGCGTTAAAAAACAGGATTAAAAGTTACAGTAGACACAAGAAGCCAATAAGAGGTCCTCACGTATAAAGACAATTTAAATTAAACAAAGGAGAAGAGTATTACAAGAGATAAATAATATAAAATATATTTTGTATTGTTTGTGTATTAACACTTTGAAAATTCATATTCAATAATTTATTTACTTTAAGGATTTTAATCAAACACTGGTTTATATTTTCACTTTTACAATTATTTATTCTTTAATTTTACTAACGTTTTCGATCTTAGATCATCGTCAGGTATAATTTTTTTTAAATAAAAGACAATGGTACCATAAAGTATTACAATAAAATTGTGTGGTCATTCAATAAAATCATATAAATTTAGATAAACATTCAATCTATATCTATAAAGAAGGATGTATGTATGTATGTATGTATGTATGTATGTATGTATGTATGTATGTATGTATGTCCCCTATAGACTCATAAACCGCTCATCCGATTTTGACGAAATTTTCAGGAAACATGTAACATATTCTTAGAACGAATCCTGTGAAGTTTGATGGTGATCAAATAACAGTGGTTCTCAATTCTCGATATTTCAGCAACGAGGTCGGTAAATTTTGAAACCACCCAATAGAAGAAGACCATTATATTCAACTACAATACATAATCTTAGTTGCAAATATACATTTACATTAAAGATTCATATAAAATGCATGCTCACAAGTAGACACATGTAAGTTCACGCTTACAAATGCTGCATGTGCACCCACTCATAATTTAAAATCCAAATCTAAAATGAACAACCCAGTAACTTTTACTTTACGCCAACTGGAAATGGATGTTATTCAGCTCCTGAGTGGCTTGACACTCATTTCTTATGAAGGCTGAGTAAGCCTTGCCGGTATTTTATTTTGGGTTTAAAATAAACACTGAAACGGGAAATAATTTCTGACATATTCGGTGGGATTCTAACTCGAGATCTCGGCATGGAATGCAATCTATCTATCTATATCTATAAAGAAGGATGTGTGTATGTATGTATGTATGTATGTATGTATGTATGTATGTATGTTCCCTATACTCATAAACCGCTCATCCGATTTTGACGAAATTTTCAGGAAACATGTAACATATTTTTAGAATGAATCCTGTGAAGTTTGATGGTGATCAAATAAACAATGGTTCTCAATTCTCAATATTTCAGCAACGAGGTCGGTAAATTTTGAAACCACCCAATAGAAGAAGACCATTATATTCAACTACAATACATAATCTTAGTTGCAAATATACATTTACATTAAAGATTCATATAAAATGCATGCTCACAAGTAGACACATGTAAGTTCACGCTTACAAATGCTGCATGTGTACCTACTCATAATTTAAAATCCAAATCTAAAATGAACAACCCAGTAACTTTTACTTTACGCCAACTTGAAATGGATGTTATTCAGCTCCTGAGTGGCTTGACACTCATTTCTTATGAAGGCTGAGTAAGCCTTGCCGGTATTTTATTTTGGGTTAGAAATAAACACTGAAACGAGAAATAAATTCTGACAACTTCAGTGGGATTCTAACTCGAGATCTCGGCATGGAATGCAGTTACTCTACCAACTAAGCTATAGACCGGACTTTTTACAAATATGGTGGATCGATATCGGTTTGGTTAGGGGTAAGCAACCTGCGGCTCACCAGCCACATGCGGCTCTTTGGGTGTGAAGTTACGGCTCTTTAGCTTCATACGCAAATATAAAAAAAACACAGAATTATACTTCTGATCGAAAAAAACTAAATCGTTCTGAATCGATTAACGATCTCTCCGCTACTTGTACTCGCTTTTCACCCTCCCCTCGCCCCATCGACGCTATTTATTGTTGGCAAAAAAACATTTGTGGCTCTTTACAAATCCAAATCCAAAATAAGATATGTATCATTTGAGATTCACATCAAATGCATTCCCATAAGCAGACACGCATAATTTCGCGCTCACACATACCGCATGTGGAACTACAATATAAAAACCCAATCTTAAATGAACATAAGCCCTGCAACTCTTGCCGACCTTCCCTGAAACAGGGGCGACATTGGCAAAGTGAACCATTTTTTACAGTATGGGTGGTCAGCCTCATACCAACCTATAAGTCAAGGAAAAACTTTGAAATTTGTAAATTGTAATTTTTGGCTCTTCCGACTCAAAAGGTTGCCGACCCCTGGCCTAGACAAAAGTTCCAAATTAAAAAATGTTATTCAAGTATTCCAAGTTGAATTTTAGAAATGTAAGAAAGCTTTTATATCCCGCACTTATAAAAAATACGATAAACGAAAGTTCGTAGGTCACAACTAGAAGACCATATTGAAATATATTATTATTATTAAAACCTTTTATTGAAACATACTTTTAATTAAAATATACATAATATAGTTGTTTTTTCAAAAAACGCATTTCTGTAAAATTATATACTCACCACAAATTTAAAGATCGTTTTTTTCTCGGCGGTTAAAAGTCTTTCTTCTATGTGACAATGGTCCAAAGCAACCAAAATAAACAAAATGTTTGCCTTTTACCTAACCCGGCCGTGCGACTTACAATTTTGTTGTCAATAGAAAATGTTCCGTGTGCACTACCTAAAACTTTCACTTATTGAAATAATGGATAGAGCACATTTTAAATGTGGGGAAAAAATGTGAATTCACTTGGCCGGGATAAAGACAGGACAGGGAGTCAAAAATTCAACATAAATTAAACACTTTTATGGAGATAGTTGAAAAAACACTTAAGTGCATCATATTGTATGAAGCATTTTCCCCAACTGCATACGTTTCACAGTGCGGTTACATTGAAAAATATTCCTGATTGTTTGGAATACATTTATTTCTTCACTTTGCTCAAAGAGTATAGTGAATTTTATAGATTAGTTCTTTAATTGTATGATTATAAAATTTAATTTATTGTTTATATTCTTTTCTTGTATAGGTCAATATGCATCTGACCAACTATAAATAGAAAATGGTTCACTCTGCCAATGTCACCCCTGATTCAGGGAAGGTCAGCAAAGAGTTGCAGGGTGTATGTTCATTTGGGATTTGGGTTTTTATGTTGTAGGTTCACACGCAGACTGTGCAAGTGTGAACTTATACGTGTCTGCTTGTGGGCATGCACTTAATGTGAATTCCAAATGTAACAATTATATCCATGCAACTTAGAATAGATTAGATGAGTGACGTTACATAGCCGATTTTTTTATCTTAAATATAAATGGAGCACCGCAATCGATTTTCCCTATGCTTGGCTCTGCTGCTTAACAGTTGTACCTAGACCTTTTTTTTTAGAAAACGTGAAGATTAACCTAGAGATAAATTGTGTGAAGCTTGATTCCGATTAGCACACTTTTTTTTTTGATCCTGTTGTTTCCTCTTTTATCTGTAGAAAAAAAATGATACCACATGCCCAAATGGCGTAGTGAAACACGCCGGGTACTGCTAGTAAAATTAATAAAATTAAATAACATTACAAAATTCTTGAAATGAATTAGCAATTATTTTCAAAATACAAAATTACCTATCCATCTATTTAATAAATTAATATGACAGTATTATTTTATTTTGTTTTTTGGGGTTTTAGCCATAATTTGTCTCTTCATGTCCAGTTTATTTTTGTAGTTTTAAATTTTATCAAAATTAATTAGGGTGACCTGGTTAACAGTGAACCACCTTTTTTTCAGCACAACATTGTGCCTACATAAAGAAAGACAGAAACTTAAAATATTGTCAAGATGCTGAATGGTTATTAAATTTTATGTTTTCATAACAGTTTTTTTTATTAATTGAAAGGATTATAATGTTATGCACTACTTTTTCAAAAATGGTATTTTGGTTCACTGTGTACCATGCCAGTACACAGTGAACCATAGTCTGTAATTAGCAGAAAATGATGGACATCAAGATTTTAAAGTAATACGGAACATATACATGATATCACTTAATTTGATTAAATTATAAAAATATCAGTGATGACAAAGTATGAAAGAAATTTCATTGAAAAAAACAGTTGAGCGCCCGCTAATATCAGCAGCCGAATGGGCTCCAATTTGTCGATCATTCTTTGTTCGAGGCATTCTAAATGAAGAATTATCTATTAATATCACACCATAAAACACAGTTCACAGTGAACCTACTAACTATGTTTCACAAGGAACCTGCTCACTATGGTTCACGGTGTACCATCATGTCCTGGTTCACTACACATGTACATGATGTACCATAGTATCATTTTGATTTTTAACAGGCGCACAAAAAAAATGAAAAACATAAATGTATTAATAATTAAATATTATGTATTATATTATTGTGAAAATTAAACTACGTTTAAGAAAAAATAATTTTATTTTAAACATTATAAACCTTAAAATATCACTCGCTGGTAGCCAAATAATTATATAATGTAATCGGGTTGAAATAAAAAATCTGTCATAGTATCCGAGGGAGAAATAGTCCAGAAACATTAACTTGAATAAAAGTGGCTGATAGATGATTTTTAAAAACTCCGTAGTGACACAGCCATTCGCCAACAATGTCAAAGTCAGACCAGCCTGAATCTTGTATGTGCTTGATGTGGTGATTAATACAAATTTTCAGGAGCAAAACATGCATAGTTTGTGTTGTAGGTCTAGTGGTTCACTGTGTACCACTGGTTCACTGTTAACCAGGTTACTAATTAAATGGATGCGATAGGTAATTTTGTATTTTGAAATTTTGAATTTGGATTAATTAGTCCGGTCGATAGCTCAGGTGGTAGAGTGCTTGCATTCCATGCCGAAAGCTCGGGTTCGAATCCCACCGACGGTGTCAGAAATGATTTCCCGTTTCGGTGTTTCTTTCAAACCCCAAAATAAAATACCGGCAAGGTTTACTCAGCCTTCACAAGAAATGAGTACCAGCACTCTCAGGAGCTGGGAAACCTCCACTTCAACTGAATTGGTTGGCGTAAGGCCGGCCCCCTTACCTGTAAAAATAAATAGGTTCAACTCGCCACATGCGACCCCTTCGGGGATAACGCGGCAAGAAGTTACACTATATGTGTAGCTTAGTTGCGTGCGTTGCGTTTATTAATGTTCATTTGAGGTTTGGATTTTATTTGTAAGTACACATTCAGCATTTGTAAGCGCGAACTAGTCCAGTGTTTGTTTGTGGGCATACATCTGAGAGCTTTGAATGAATATATCCTTGCAACTTAGATTATAGATTAATGTAAGTACAATTGCTAATTTATTTCAAGAATTTTGTAATGTTATTTTAATTTTATTAATTTTATTGAATGTTTATCTAAATTTATATGATTTTATTGAATGACCACACAATTTTATTGTAATACTTTATGGTACCATTCTAAATCTAAATCTAAGCTGCAAAGATATGTATCATTTGAGATTCATATTAAATGTATTCCCACAAGCAGATATGCATAATTTCGCGCTTTCACATGCCGCATGTGGACCTACAATATAAAAAACCCAATCTCAAATGAACATAAGCCCTGCAACTCTTGCCGACCTTCCCTGAAGTAGGGGTGACATTGGCAAAGTTAACCATTTTTTACAGTATGGGTGGTCAGCCGCATACCAACCTATCAGTCAAGGAATACAAGCAATTAAGTAATACATTCAAATATATAAAACAAATAAACTCGAAGCAATTAAAAAGTAAAAAATTAAAAAACTACAGAACATATTTAAAAAAAATTTAAAAAAATTAAAAGCCTCAGCTTTAACTGCCAGCATTACAGATCAACCGCGATTTCTTTCGATCCTTGCATACTTCTTTCATTTCATCCAGACTTACCATTGACTTTTATTTAAAAAAAATTATACCTGACGATGATCTAAGATCAAAAACGTTAGTAAAATTTAAGAATAAATAATTGTAAAAGTGAAAATATAAAAAACAGTGTTTGATTTAAATTATTAAATTAGTAATTAAATATCTTTAGCTGTAGGTACTATTTGTATCTGGCTGGTTTTCATCACATTAAAAAGGGGACATTTCAAAAAATGAATCGAATTGGAAAAATTTAGTTTCCCGATAATTTTCATTTGTTTTTCTTTCTGTCAAAATGAGCGAATCGAATGAAGAAATTAGATACATTTCAAAAAAATAGTACAAAAAAAGGAAAAATGCTACGCAAGCCTCAAAAAAAGTTGTGACGTTTATGGAGCTAATGCAGGGTCAGTAAAGTTGTTTTAGTTGGTGTAAGCATTTTCAATCCGGGAATTTTGATGTCAAAGATGCACCTCGCTCTGGTCGCCTAAAGCAATTCTCATATATATGCGAAGAAACTTTTTCCCCGACTTATTATAAATTAATGACTAAGTAAATGGTGTATATATTTTTTTTTTTACAATTTTATATCTACATATTAAGTGATTAATTTTAAGTTAAGATAAGTTGGAATCATCCCCAAAACACAAGCTATGCTTACTTTGGGGAGTATTTATTGTAATTAGATTTTTAAAAATTATTTTTAAATATTTTGTACATATTGATAAAAACAATAAAGACCTTATGAATTATGAATTAAATAATATAGCTACTCATTTTCAAGTGGTATATAGGTACAAAAAAATAAAAAAAACAAAGTAACATTTCGCACGCTTAATAATAAAGAGAAATAACTCGAAAATTGGGAAAATCGAGATTTTGTAATAAAACGCAAGAGCAATGCGAAAAGAATAGGTAGAATTTGACAGATTTTCAATTTGGACAAAGATGAGCGAGATAAAACATCGGTCGCCTCTTTAATTCAAAACGAGTCGCCCAGTTGTCCGTCAAAAAACGAAGCATTTAGTGATGCTTCAATCTTTGTTGAAAGTAGACGTGCGTTTTTGCGGCGTAAAGTTGAATATTCTTGTTTAAAATTAAAACGTTAGTATTGTATTCATATTTTTTTAATCATAAAATGCAAAATTTCGATTTACTTCTATTTAATATTTACAATGTAGCATTTTCAAATGAATCAATTTTACTTATTTCAGTTTAGTTTTAAATTGTGTTGGTGGTTTAAGAAGTAACTTGAGTTGTTTCAGTTTATTTTTAAAATGCCATCGCTTTTTTTGTAACATTAAAACCTATTTCAGTTTATTATCAAAATGTGATAACAGTAGGATTAAACTTTTGTTTTTATTTCAGTTTATTATTAAAAGTGTAGTAAATTTAACTAATGTTATTGTGATTTATTGCTTTTTCTGATTATGTAGGCGCTGCGACAATGCAAAAATGTTTTCAAGAAGCCGAAAGATTTTAGGTCTACTAAATATTAATATCCCAGCCGTCGACAATGAGGAAGAATTACAGTCAGAAGAGATGGACATTGATTCATCTTTATTGGTAAGCCACTTTTTACGTTAGTACTTCCTTAGAACCAAATAACTGTTGGCAAATGTAGGTAAACGCAAACTTAATCAACGGTTTTGTTTCAGGATTCGCAAGATCAAGTTAATAATAGTATGTTGATAAACATGGAAAATATTAATCCTAATAACAAAAACTTTGATTTGATATTGAGTTATTTAGAAGTGAGTACTCTGTTTTCTCAAGTGAGTACTCAAAAAAGATAGCACTGGAATACTTCAAGAAGACCTTCGAGGAAAGCACGGGAACCACAGGCGATTGAGTAAGGAGTTAGTTGAAGACATAAAGAAGCATATCGATTTTATTCCTCGTATTGAATCGCATTATGTGAGAGCCACTACTTCGAGGCAATATATTGACGGTAGTAAAACAATCAAAGATTTATGTGAAGATTTCGTTCAAAATCAAATTAAGACAAATGGGGAAACTGGAAATTATATGGCATTTTACAAAATATTTACAATGGAATTCAATTTGAGCTTTTATGAACCGCGAAAGGATCAGTGCGATCTGAGTACTTCCTATACTAACTTTAATGAAGAGCAGAGAAAAGATATTGAAGAGGTATACGAAAAACATTTGAAGGAGAAGGAGCTAAGCAGGCGTGAAAAAATTGCAGACAGGCAGAATATAGATTTAAATAACATTGTAGCAGTGTATGACCTAGAAGCAGTTTTGCAATGCCCCAGAGGTGCAACATCGGCTTTTTATTAAAAATCCAAGCTCAATAGCTACAATTTGACATTGACAGAATTAGAAAGCAATACTGAGAAAAGGGAAGCATACAAAAATGTTAACTGTTATTTTTGGTCTGAATCTGATGCAAAGAGGGGTGCGATTGAAATTGGATCTTGCGTCTGGTATTATTTAAAAGATTTGTCTTCTAAGGCTGAAGAAACTGGCAATAAAAATGTTATTTTCTATCCGGATAACTGTTGCGGTCAGAATAAGAATAAATACAACGCAAGTCTGTATTTATTTGCAGTCCAGACTTTGAACATTGAAAGTACCACACACAAATTTCTAAAACGTGGTCATACGCAGAACGAAGCGGATAGCGTCCACAGCCTTATCGAAAAGAAAGTGAAAAAGAACTTGAAATCAGGACCTATTTACAGTCCTGACCAATACATAACGTTGATAAAAAATTCCAAGAAAAGTCCACCACCTATCAATGTTCACGAGCTAACTTATGATTCATTCTTTGATACAAAGACATTGCAAGAAAATATGGGTTACAATTTTAATGTCAATACAGGAGGAGGATCAGTAAACTGGAATGACATAAAACAGATAAAAGTCTTTAAGCAGAATCCATTTACAATTTACATTTACAAAACGTCCTATGAACAAGTCGAGATCTGTCAGGAAATTGATATTAGAAACAAACGAAAGAAGATGCCACACATTAATTCAATCTCTCTTGAAAAAGCATACACAGGAAAGCAAGAGTTAAGTGATAATAAGAAGAAAGACTTACAGGAACTTCTCAATAAAGGTCTTATTCCTCCATATTATCAAAACACCTACAATTATATTTTATCTGGTTAAGTCTATACTACCTGTATTTACTATTTTTATGGTGATTTTACATTATTTAGCGCTACGATAGTTTTTATAGTTTTTGTGTGCTAAGAGTTTTGTTTCTGAAGTTTATTTGGTTGTGAGCTCCAGATCTCCATTATTCCAAAGTCTACCTACTCGTAGGTTGAATAAAAAGTGCCTTTTAGCAAGTAAGTTGAGGAGTCCTAATTTCATTAAAACGTAGAGCTTTGTTTTGCTGAGGAAAGTATAAGTATTTATATTTTGTCTATGCTATTATGAAATATTAATTCTTGTATTATATTATTTCTTTGTCATTTTCTGTAATTACTTTTTCATATAATTATGTAATTGGACTATTATGTCCGTAAGTAAAATAAATAAAAATAAAATAAAAAACTCTTTTATTTTGAACTACTATTTGATTATTGTATGTAGGTATTAAAATTATCGCTTTACCTTACCGTGTTGTTTTAGACGAAACTGTTTTAGATTATGCTAGCAGTTCCTACTTTTTATGTTATTCTTATATTTTTTGATACGTTACTAGTTTAGTTTCTAAGTCTTTATGTGGAAAACTTTTTGATTAAAAAAGTAACCAAACCAAATCCTTGTTTTGTTTTTAACGGTTTTTATCATCATTTTACTAAATAATTCTGTGAATACAGAATTTATTTCACTTTAAATTTATGTTGTCAAAAATAGTACAAATAAGAAAGGAAAATATTTGGACATAAAGTTCAGAAGATATATAGTTACAGATCAAAAGAGAAGTAAGTCTCATTTATACACATGATTTATTTATTTTTTTAAAAGAAAAGAGAAATATTTAGTTATGTGCCATGGCTGATGTCGGTTTGACTACTTTGCTTTTGTAATAAACTGAAATAAGTATCAGGTTTGTTTTTCTTTGTACTTTTTTTTGGGGTTCCCAATATTGTAGAATGGTTATTGCTATACTTAATTAAAAGTCGAAATCTCTACTTTAAGATTCACGTCTTTTATTTTAAGAAATGAGACTATTTTAACCTTTTTTTTTACATTTAGTGCAACAAGTCAAACATACAAAACTTCAATCGTGATTTCCCAACATTGTTGTTTTTAGAGTTATTGCTCTTTATTATTAAACGTGCGATTTGTCATTTCAATAATAATAATTAAGTACTATATAGTATTCCTTGACTTATAGGTTGGTATGAGGCTGACCACCCATACTGTAAAAAATGGTTCACTTTGCCAATGTCACCCCTGTTTCAGGGAATGTCGGCAAGAGTTGCAGGGCTTATGTTCATTTGAGGTTTGGATTTTATTTGTAAGTACACAATCAGCATTTGTAAGCGCGAACTACACGTGTTTGTTTGTGATGGGCATACATCTGAGAGCTTTGAATGAATATATCCTTGCAACTTAGATTATAAATAAATTATTATAGATAGTTATCACAAGTGTCTCAAGGTTATCCGGGGCTTTGGTTGTGTGACCAGAAAACTGGATGGTTTGTTTTTGGCACAAAGTTGGAAGATGATTGATATTCCCCAGCTGCATTTCCCTCTTAGTAAATCAATGTTTGTATATTATGTTAAGTTGTACCAAGATATGGCACCAAAGATAAAAAAAAAACAAAAATATTAATGCTTCTGACGGCAACGCAACTCGTAACTAAGCTTCACATATAGTCTAACTTCTTGCCTGTGTTACCCTTGAAGGGGTCACATGTGGCGATTCGCGACCTCTTTCTTTTTACGGGTAAGGGAGCCGACCTCACACCGACCAGCTCCCGGGGGGCTGCTTCTCATTTCTTGTGAAGGCTGAGTAAACCTTGCCAGTACTTATTTTGCCCACAATCTAACTACCGGCAAGGCTTACTCAGTTTTCTCAAACATTTTTGATTAGGCGCGAAGCAAATTCTCTCGCGTTTCTCTTCATTCGGTGTATATGCTTCGAGAGCTCCTCAATCCGACAACGATCGAGGTGCCTCGACGACAATTGGGACGCAATATCTGCCCCGAGAGCCCGGATTCTGTTGGTCGGGACAACAAGGAAAGGACCGAAGGAATTGCCACTAACCTTGATGCTCCCGTGGTTCAGGCCTCGTTCGACTGCAGTCTCGTCCCCGATTTCCGGCTGCTTCTCTCCACGCAGCGATCCCGTTGCACGCACGACGAATAGGGTGTTATCACCTTTCCACACGAAGGAGCTTATATCAGTTCCACACGACGACCTTTCTAGTCAAAGGTATGAGCACAAGTGGCAATATAGGTAGGTAATACAGATTTTTGGGCATTGTGGTAAAGTTGTGAACAAGGATAGGTATTGATTTAAGGAATGACCAACAGATGTCGCTTTGGCGCGAACATCCCCCCGGGCTTGAAAGAACCCCGTCTTTCAAACATTGCTCATCCCCGCCTCAACACCCCACATCACCACGCGAATCAAGAAGCCCTCGACTACGATTTACCTACCTATATCTACCTATTACAAAACAAAAACGAAAACTCTAAGATAGATGCCAAAACTATTTGCACCTATACTTATATCGACACGAAACAAGTGGACTGTAATATCTAAATCTAAATCAACGAATCGAAAATATAAACAAGTAGCTTAACTTATATCAAACAAAGAAAAACGACGAAAATAAACAAAAATAAAAAATAGCAAAAACCATATCAAAAAACAATCTATTGAGTTGGTAGAGGATAGACTTTAACTGCCGGTCTACGATATGTACCGCATTTTGTTCGCACCTCTACTACTTGAACAACTCCATCCTTACCCGGGAAAACCTCCTGAACAAAACCTATTGGCCAGTTCAGCGGTGCGCCCGTTCCATTATCCAATATTACGATGGAGCCCTTTTCTATCGATTTATGATCTTTATCCCATTTTTTTCTCACCTGAAGGGTGTTTAAGTATTCCGTTTTCCAACGCTTCCAAAACGACAGCACTAGCTGGTCGCACACCTCCTTTCTTCTGATCAAGCTTGTGCCTCCATCACTGATAGGTCCCGCAGGTAACGACTTTAATGGAGTTAAGGTCAAAACATGAGCCGGCGTCAGAGCTAATGGCTCAGCCGGATCTCCACTTAACACTGTCAACGGACGGGAGTTGAGTATGTTTTCAATTTGCACGAGCACCGTCAACATCTTCTTGTAAGTTAACAGCTGTAATCCGACTACCTTTGCCAAATGAGACTTCATGCATCGTACGCCAGCCTCCCAAATACCTCCAAAATGAGGAGCGGCGGCGACATTGAAACAAAACTCAATACGATGCTCTTGGAGCTCATGCGCAAATCGTTCGTTGAATTCCTTTGAATCCAACATTTAATAAAAAGCCTCTAATGAGGATTTGGCTCCAACAAAATTAGTACCTCGGTCGGAATATATAACGCATACTAGTCCGCGTCGGGAAATGAATCGTTTCAATGCACTCAAAAAAGCATTGGCACTAAGATCAGGGGCCAATTCCAAATGGACAGCCTTTGTTACAAGACCAACGAATAGACATAATATGTATGCCTTAATACTTCGGACGCCTCGGCGCCGATAAGTGATAATAGCCAGAGGGCCTGCATAATCTACTCCGGTATGACAGAAGGCCTTGGCTTCTCTCACTCGAAACTCCGGAAAATCTGCCATCAAGGGGAACTCATTTCCCGTCTGCAGATTTCTTCGATGCCAATGATCAATCATAAGATTGACCACATGATCGCGACGAGGTAAAAGTATTGGATGCTGACTATCATATTCTATATTTGCATTTGATAATTGTCCACATACTCTTACAACCCCATCTTTAAGGAAGGCTCTCAACCTTCTAAAAGCGGGTTTCAATTGTTTTTCGAAATTCAACAATTTAATTTCATTTCCAAAATGCCGAGATTGTAAATTCTGTATAATTACTTTCTCTGCTGTTTCCAAATACGGCTTCTGGGGAAACTCTTCTAATTTAAAGAACTGGGTTAAATCGGAGGGTAGCGTGTCTATCGAGTGCAAGGCTTCCACCTCGTTTGCTACCTTTTCTATGGCTGGAGCCTTTCCTACTATTATAAAGCCGAGTGCAGTTTCTACTGCTACTGGCTCCCCGGCAGATCTCGATACCGTTTTAGCACGTAGGATTCTTGCAAAAATGTCAGCTCCCAAAATGACATCCACCTTTGCTGGCTTGTCATAGTCCTCATCCGCAAGTACGATCCCCTCGAAATAGGTCAATTGTGATCTATCAATTTTCGCAGTTGGCAACTTATTTGTTATGGTGTCTACAACCAACGGTTCGATTTCAAGCTCAAATGTTTCGTCAATCCTTGATCGAATCGTCAAAGATGTGACGCCCTTTATTTTGCTTTGACTATTTCCCACTCCAGAAACAAATTTATTTTTAGTGGCTACAATAGGTAATGCCAAAGACTTGGCGCACTCCACCGTGATAAAATCACGCTGCGAAGCGCTATCAATTATGGCTCGAATAATTTTGACATGTCCATTTTCATTCTTAGCAGTACACTTTGCCGTACCCAAAAGTACAGATGAAAATGGAGCCCAGTCCGACCCGATCTTGCGCTCTCCAACAGAGCACAACGCCACCGATACAGGATTGCTGGTTGGCGACTTCAACGCAACATTTCCTTCGACGTTAGCACCAGTTGCCCTTACCGGCGTGCTAGCGCCCTTAAAATGCAATAGAGTATTATGAGGGCGTGCACACACACTGCATTTCATCTCCTTGCTGCACTCGCGCACCATATGTCCTGGCTCTAAGCATTTCATGCATAATCTATTTTCTTTTACAACGTTAAATCTACAATTAACATTCATTCTCTTAAATTTTTGACACTCTGATACTCGGCGATGATTTTCAAGACCACACAAAAAACACTTTATCGATTCTCGAATACTCACAAATGATTTCACATTGTTGGCTTTATACGAACGTAAAACAGAAGACGATGACAATGAACCCTTTACGAGGCTGCGTGTGATCTGTCAAACCCAATGTTTGACGAGAACGCTGCAGTATCTGTGCTTGCTTTCTAACGAACTCTATGAAATCCATACATTAAGGCATACGACCGCCTAAATTTAGGCTCCATTCTGTCTCAAAAGATTTCCCTGTCTCGAAGCCAATCTTCTTGCTTTCAATATAAATAAGCAAAAAATCCTCCAAGTTTTCAATTTGTAACTGCTTCAATGCCGCGACGTTTGACGAGAAAGCATCTATAAAAGTTTCTAAACTTGAGGGTGACTGTTCAACACGATCTACGCTAGGTAGTTTGAACAGTTTCTCTAGATACGAAGTGGCCAACATCCTTTTATCATTGTATTTATCAACAAGCGCTTTCCACAATACCACATAATTTTCAGCCGATGGTACAATCCCATGACAAAGGTTTAGAGCTTTTCCAGAAAGTTTCCCAATCAAATATTGAATTCTCTCACTATCAGAGAGATCCTCATTTTCGTGAACTACAGTTCGAAATGATTCATAAAATAATGGCCACGATTCTATTTCCCCATTAAAACTACATAACTCCAGTTTCGGCAAATTGAATCTTTTCTTTGCAGTTCCCGATTTTTCGACAACTGGACTAATCGTTTCTAATCTAATCTAAGCTGCAAAGATAAATATCATTTAAGATTTATACTAAATGCATTCCCACAAGCAGATATGTATAATTTCGCGCTAACACATGCCGCATGTGGACCTACAATATAAAAACCCAATCTCAAATGAACATAAGCCTTGCAACTCTTGCCGTCCTTCCTTGAAACAGGGGTGACATTGGCAAAGTGAACCAATTTTTATATTATGGGTGGTCAGCCGCATAACAACCTATAAGTCAAGGAACATACATGACAAATTACATTTTTTTTAAATCAAAGAATAAAAATAACAATATATACATGGACATAAAAAACTAAATCATAAAACCAATTTCACTTTAACAAACCCTAGCCGCCAACATCACAGATCAACCGCCATTTCTTTCTATCCTTGCATACTTCTTTCATTTCCTCCAGAGTCATAACCTTCTTCATACAAGCTCTTCTTTTATTATGACTCTGGATATTCCATTCATTCGCAATTTCGGATATTTGGTCCATCCATACCTTTCTCGGTCTTCCTCTACCACGACATCCATCTATTCTACCAACATATACTTTCTTCGTCAGTCTTTCCTCATTCATTCTCTCCATATGCCCAAACCATCTTAACAAACTTCTTTTAATCTTCACTTTCACACTTTCTTTTGCACCACATTCTTTTCTTACAAAATCATTCCTCACCCTGTCACTCCGTTTTTTCCCAATCATACTTCTTAGAAAGTCCATTTCAACAGTATGGACTTTACTAATTTCACTTTCATTCACCGTCCAGGCCTCGCTTCCATACATCAAGGTGGGTAAAAGTATGCCACTGCGTACCGCCAATCGAGCATTTTTAGATATGTTTTGATTTTTGGCGATACAAGCTGTGGCACCCAGTACACACCTGCCCTTCATTACTCTTCTTTCAAGTTCACCTGTCATTCTTCCATCTTTCTCAAACTTACTTCCCAAGTATACAAACTCATTTACCACATCAACATTCATTCCGTTTATTCTAAATTCGTAGTTCGTATTTTCTTCATTTCTTTCAAAAATCAAAACTTTCGTCTTACTTGCATTCAATTTCAAATAATTACCTAGCAGAGCTTCGTTCAATCTAGAGAGCATCGTTTGCAATTCTACTGCTGAGTCCGATACAAGAACAGCATCATCCGCATACAGTAGAACACTCACTTTGCTCTCTCCTATCATTAATCCACAATCATCAAGTCTAGCATCTCGAACACACTTGTCCATGACTATGTTAAATAGCCATGGACTCATCACACATCCTTGCCTTACACCCTTAAAAACTTCAAACCATTCACTATACTCATCATCAATACGAACACATGCTATACTATTTTCATAGTTTGCATGCACCGCACCTAGGAGAGCCCCATTCACTCCGTATGCTTTCAAAACATCCCATAACATACCTCTGTCTACTGAGTCAAAAGCCTTTTCCAGATCTACAAAGGCCGTGAACAGCTTCCGCCTCACCGACAATTGTTTTTCAACAAGTTGTCGTAGAGTAAAAATCTGATCAACACAGCCTCTACCGGCCATAAAGCCGGACTGTATATCGGAAATCCTTTCACTAGTAGTCAGAATCACATTTTTTATAATCACCTTACAGAAGACTTTTCCTGGTATACTGAGTCGACTGATTGGTCTGAAGTTCTGACAGTCTTTTTTGTCCCCTTTACCTTTGTAAATGGGAACAATGACTGCCTTCCTCCAATCCATCGGTACTACTCCTGCATTCACACAAAGCTTACATAATTCGTACATCCAATCTATCACGCATTCACCTCCTGCTTTCAACATTTCACCATTTATTCCATCAAACCCAGCAGACTTTCCATTCTTCAAACATTCAATAGATACTTTTATTTCTTCTTTCAAAATCCTAAATTCATTCTCTTCTGTCATTTTTCTAAACAAAATTCTTTCGCCCCGACCAAAAATCCCTTCAAAATATTCTTTCCATCTCTTACATACTTCATCATTCTCCCATACCATCTCACCAACAGCACTTTTGATTCCTGGGGTGGTCAATGCAGAATCTTTATTCCTATTGGCACCGACCCATCTCCAGAATTCCTTCCTACTGTCGGTGAAACTCCTGTTCATTTTTTCATCAATCTTTCTCTGTTCATTCGCTTTGCTTTCATAAACTACATTCTTCGCCATTTGCTTGGCTATCTTATATTCATCTTCTAGCTTTTTATCATTCCTGTCGTTCAGCCACTTTTTGTAACATTCCTTCTTCACTTTCACAGCCTCTTTTACTTTAGCATTCCACCAGGCATCCCCTTTCAATCTTCCACCTTTCGTTTCTCCACATACTTTTCGAGCACATTCAATCATTCCTTCTTTCATAAACTTCCACATGCTTTCAATATCTTTTTCATTCACATTCTTTTCAAGTTCATTCACACTTAACTTTTTTTGTATTTCGGATTTATACTTCACTTTCACGTTTTCATCACTCAGACTTACTACTTTTATTCTTGGCTTTCTTACTTTCTTCTTACGTTTCATCTTTCTTACTTCTCCAATCATTATTTTAGCGCATAAGAGATAGTGGTCACTGCCTATTTCAGGCCCACGATAGACACGGCTATCTCTTACGGCTCCTCTCAGTCTTTCATCCACACAGATGTAGTCAATGATTGTGCGACTTCCCACAATCTGCCTTGTGTACAGATGCACATCCTTATGTCGAAACCATGTGTTTGATGCAAAAAGGCTGTGCTCTGCACACAAAGCTATCAGGTGTCGCCCATTATCATTGACTACACCTCGTCCACTAGGACCAACAATTTTCACACACTCATCTCTTTGCGTACCTACCCATCCATTCATATCTCCCAAAATTATAATGTATCATTCTTCTTGCTTTCGCGCACAACTGCATTCAACTCATTCCAGAATCTCATTTTCACGTCCATACACTCTGAATCTACAGGTGCATAACAGGCCACCAAGAAAATTTTCATCCTGTTTGTATTGAGTTTAACAGTCAAAACTCTTGGAGAGATTCTTTGGTAGCCCGTTATGCATCCTTTTACATTCTCACTTATAACCACACCCACACCCTGTCTTTCATTCCCATCTTCCACACCTGACCAGATATACAGTTCACCATTCATTAATACTTTTTCACCATTCCCTTTCATTTTTGTCTCTGTCACACCCATCACTTGTATTCTTTTTTCATTCATCACATTCACATTTTCCTTCTCCTTACACTCATTCATTCTTCTGACATTCCAAGTTCCAAACACCCATTCATTCTCTCTGAGCAATTGATTAACCCGGAACTTTATTTTTGTATAAAACTCTTCAACTGACATTAGCGAATTATAATTGGGAACACTCTTCGCAGAAACCGACAGCACTTTATTTCGTTCATCAATAGTGTTTATGAAATCGGTACGTAGAATATCGATTGTAAAACTGTTGGCCAAAAAGTCATCAATTTTTACAGGATCATTATTGAAATTCCTACTTTGATAATATACTCTGAATATACTCTGAATTCTCCCGTAAATAGCCGTCAGTTTGCTTTGTAAAAGCTGAACAACAAATTCTTGGTCTTCTTTTTTAGCCATATTTGACGGAATATATTAAGTATCCAAAATATCAAAAAGAAGAAAAAAAAAAAAATAAACAATAAGTGTAAACAAAAACTTAGTTATGAATGACAATATTCCCTTGACCTTGAATATTATGTAAACAAACGTCAAAATAAATTCGCAAATCAAAACAACTATTATTTTTATTACCCCATTAGCAATTAGGTACCTACCGATTGATGATTTCAAAAATTCACATAAACAGTTAGGTATATAAAGGGAATTTAATTTAAACAAATGACCAATACCAACTTTCAAATTTAAATCTGTACACCGAATTATTGTTACAAATTTTATCTCATCTACCCAATGCTAATATTATGATTATAAAAATACGATTCTGTTTATATTCCAATATCTATATCAAAAACTAACTATTCAAAATAAGTAGCTACACCAAATGAAGATTTCAAAATATTTTACTGTACGATTTACAGCAAAATTACCCAAATATCCGGTGCGAAGTGACCAATGGATGCGCGCAAAGCGAATCTCGCGCGCTTCAAAATATTTAACTGTACGATTTACAGCAAAATAACTAAATATCCGGTGCGAAGGGCCAATGGATGCGCGCAAAGCGAATTCTCGCGCGCTTCAAAATATTTAACTGTACGATTTACAGCAAAATAACTAAATATCCGGTGCGAAGGGCCAATGGATGCGCGCAAAGCGAATTCTCGCGCGCTTCAAAATATTTAACTGTACGATTTACAGCAAAATAACTAAATATCCGGAACGAAGGGCCAATGATTACGCGCGAAGCGAATTCTCTCGCGTTTCTCTTCATTCGGTGTATATGCTTCGAGAGCTCCTCAATCCGACAATGATCGAGGTGCCTCAACGACAATTGGGACGCAATATCTGCCCCGAGAGCCTGGATTCTGTTGGTCGGGACAACAAGGAAAGGACCGAAGGAATTGCCACTAACCTTGATGCTCCCGTGGTCCAGGCCTCGTTCGACTGCAGTCTAGGCCCCGATTTCCGGCGGCTTCTTTCTACGCAGCGATCCCGTTGCACGCACAACCTTGCACTCGGGAATAATGTTATAACTTTCCTACACGAAGGTTACCACGTTCGACACAACGATCTTCCTACACGAAGAATCTTGGACCAGTTCAACACGACAACCTTTCAAGTCAAAGGTATGAGAACAAGTGGCAATATAGGTAGGTAATACAGATTTTTGGGCATTGTGGTAAAGTTGTGAACAAGGATAGGTATTGATTTAAGGAATGACCAACAGATGTCGCTTTGGCGCGAACAATTTTATTGGGTGTAACTTCTCATAGTAAGTGAACTAATTAGAAGGCAGTGCACATGACAAACTTCTAAACTACAGGACTTTACTCATGTCACTGTCATTCGTAGTCCATGATTCACTTCCTTACATCAATGTTGCTGACAATGTGCCATTGTGTACTGAATTTCAAATCCATCATCAGCCACTTGTTTCTTGCGATTCTTCTTAGCGCACCTACCACTTGCTTTCTCTTACACAAGGTACCTTTTCCTTAATTTCTCTCATCGTTTTTCCGTTCTTCTCAAACATACTTCTTGTATCACTTATTCAGTTTTACCTTGAAGGTATCAAAACAATGTAGTTACTAGTAATCAGTGGCGGCTCTTCATTAGGGGACAGTGGGGAACATCCCTATGAATGAAATTGGAAACATAAATTGTTTGAGCAGAAAAAACTGAGAAATTTGTAAATAATAGCGTAGGTACACGAAGTATATTTTTCAAACTATTTTACTGACCGAAGATGTTGAAATATTTCACAATAGAACGGACGCAGTGAGTCACACGAAGGTTTTTGTTGAAAAAAATATAATAATATTTGTTAAAACGTTAGGTACATGTGTATTGTGTACATTCGCTAAGATTGAAATATGATCCACTATCCATCGTTTCCTCGTACCTCGTTCCCTGCGCGGACGCAAGCGAAGTCATATTTCGGGCGGTTCCGGTTGAGCGGGACTTTTATTCGGATCACCGCGATTAGAGATTGCAATCCGGACTCTTCGAAATTCGAAAATAACTGAAAAATCCGGATTTTCTGGAGTTTTTTTAAATCCGGTTTTTAAAACTCAAATCCGGTTTCTTCGGATTTTAGCCAAAATTGAGTTCAATGCATAATATTTTATATTTATCCACAAATTTTCATTCTAAGTAGTTCGATTACCTACTCTAATAAGCAAATTCGAACAATATTTGAATTGGTAGGATTAGCTATAGGCTGTAGGTACTTTGTTTGAGCGAATTTGGCGCGAAATCCGTGATTGGCTCTGTTTATGCCCATATAAGGCAATAAACCGAGCAACGCGAGACGTGCGCGTGCCGCGGGCGCGACGGACGCCCCGCGCCCCGCTCACTCACCGAGACACTTGACGCTTTCATGTTTTTAAGATCTCATTTTCTAAATAAGACTGATTAATATGTACTAAATTAATGTCATAAACTATAAATTAATGTCACTAAATTAATGTTATCTTGTGTGAAAATTTCTAACCGACCATTGTTTGACAACGGCAAATTTAATTTGAGGATGAATAATACGTTTTGTTGCATTTGATTTTATGTTATGTTCAGTTTATGACTATGTTAGTTAACTAATCTATCTATCTATATCTATAAAGAAGGATGTGTGTATGTATGTATGTATGTATGTATGTATGTCCCCTATAGACTCATAAACCGCTCATCCGATTTTGACGAAATTTTCAGGAAACATGTAACATATTCTTAGAACGAATCCTGTGAAGTTTGATGGTGATCAAATAAACAGTGGTTCTCAATTCTCTATATTTCAGCAACGAGGTCGGTAAATTTTGAAACCACCCAATAGAAGAAGACCATTATATTCAACTACAATACATAATCTTAGTTGCAAATATACATTTACATTAAAGATTCATATAAAATGCATGCTCACAAGTAGACACATGTAAGTTCACGCTTACAAATGCTGCATGTGTACCCACTCATAATTTAAAATCCAAATCTAAAATGAACAACCCAGTAACTTTTACTTTACCCCAACTTGAAATGGATGTTATTCAGCTCCTGAGTGGCTTGACACTCATTTCTTATGAAGGCTGAGTAAGCCTTGCCGGTATTTTATTTTGGGTTTAAAATAAACACTGAAACGGGAAATAATTTCTGACAACTTCGGTGGGAGTCTAACTCGAGATCTCGGCATGGAATGCAATCTATCTATCTATATCTATAAAGAAGGATGTGTGTATTGTAATGTTCCCCCCCCCCAGCCGAAGAAGAGGGTCGGAGGAACAGAGGGGAGACTCGAAGAGAAGCGCGAAAAGAGGGATTTTTCCTCCTAGGTTAGGAGTGGAGCGATCGAAGGCGCAGGGAGGATACCCTGGAATCACCAGGATTCAAGTGCAACAAACCTTCTTTGAAGGAATAGCACTAGGCTGCTTCGATTCTTTTCCACCCTTCAGTTTCAGCTGCTGGAAGAGCAATCTACCCCTACCGAGGTAGTAATTATCTTTGGCCAATTATTATGTGATCGTCTAGCTAAGGTTAGGACTCCTCGTCGTGTGGAAGATTATGAAACAGAACGTTGTGTAAATTTTTTGTTTTACCGTTTCAAAATCTACTTTAGTGGCAAACCCAAGTACTTTTTGGGAGGTGTACCCCTCATACATTTCTACCTTTTTATAAGATTATAACGAGTATTGATTTTGCGTTTACGCGATCAAAGATGAGGTAGTATGAACTACAATTATTTTTAAGGCGACGAGATTTAAGCGCTATTAATTACGGAACGGTCTTAATGTGTGCGAGTTTAATTAATTGGAATATAAGGTAGTCGAAATTATTTTCAGATAAAAACATAAATGACATAAAAATTGCGAAATGAAAGGCAGTTAAGTTTTAGTTTGTTAGTGAAAGTAATTACATGCAAGGCGATCTCTTCTTTGTTGTAATTCTTACCTTTGCGCGTCCACCTGTAATTAATAGGTTCATGGCTTTTACAGCATCTTTCTGTGACCACCGGTCATCTGAAAGGCACTGCAAAATGGACCTTTATTAGTTATTTCAAGGAAAGGATTCGGATACACGCGGCGTGAATCTAAGATTTCGACACCCTCGTCGATTAAGTGACTCTAATTAATCATGGCAAATGGCCCCAACGGCCTTTTGAGTACCTCCTCCAATTCCCCTTGTACCCTACCCAACTTCTCCGTATGGTAATCTTTTGCTGCAAAAAACCACGGGACAGGAAGGTTAGTCTGGATTGTGTGTGTTCAGCTACAAGTTACTGCAATAATGTTGGCTCCAAGCAAACTCCAAGTACATATGATCAGAGATCATGGAACACTAATCCAGCTGAGTGAGCCCAGATCATTTCAGGAACTCTCGTTGCGATCAGAAGGTCAGGAACATATCCGGTTGTATTTGGCCAGAGGCCGGCTGCCAATTTTCAGGAACTTTGTTGTGATCAGGAACATATTATGACCAAGGTCACTCAGCGGTTTTCATATTCAACTGCATTAGGTACATCTGCGTTATTCTTTGTGTATCTCGATATGAGATTGCAGGCATTTCAGCTTCAGCACATACTGCAGAGTTGTTTGTTTATAATTTATTTGTGAAATTTGTATTTTACTAGCTTGGCCAACCCCTAGTATGATGGATGTGTAGTGGTGTGTTTGGAATACATTTTCACCTTCAGATGGTTTACTTTCAGGCCTTACTTATAGGTAATTCATGCAACATGCAAATCCTTCATAATCATTCTTTCATTCTCACCACCTCAAGGAGAGCAGCATTCCGTAATGTGTAAGAGTGATTAGGTAATTCTGCATTGAATGTTATAGTTTTTCAGGAATTTTCCTGAAACTAGGGTCTTCCCGTGACTGTGGAACGTTCAACACCAGACCCACATTTATAAACTACGACAAAAGGTCCCATCATCTTGCAAACCTATGCGATACACTACCCACCGGACAAACTCGTTCAACCGTTTTCCACAACAAGGGAAATTTCAGGAAGGACCATTCGGTAAGGAAACGACATTGGGAACGGCTGACTTCAGGAATCAGTATATCTCGAATGCAAGCGAACCAAACATTTCTTAATTCAATATAACATTGCAGAATTCCAGCAAGAGAGAGAATCTAATTTAATTCAAAATGTCAATAGTGGTGTGTGTGTGTAGCGTTAGTACATAAATGACAGCGACAGTAAATAACTACTTTGTCGAAGATAAGAAGAAAACCTCCCTCCGCTTAGTTAAGTCAATGAATCTCTGAAATAAACTTATAATTAACAATTATGCATCGATAAGAAAATAAGTAGGAAAATCTTTCCCCCGCACAGGTAAGTCGATGAATCCCTGAAAGTAAATATTTATAACCAAGTACACAGCGATGAGAAACTCTGAAAGAAAACACCAACATAAAAATGAAATAAAGTAATATGTTCAATGAAATTTAGTTTTAGTTTAGTGGATTTTTAGTTAATCTGTTAGTTTAATCAAAGAAAACTCAGCCCAGGAAAACAGCTCAGGAACAACTCTGTATTATACGTAAATAGTTAATTTTAATTTTAAATAATGAAAGGCCGGATCCCAATAAGAAATATAACCACTGCACTTTTCACTTCACAATAATAATGCCAAATTAAATCAATAGAATTTCCGCGCTTAATATTTATAAAAGTTATTATTTAAGTTTGAAGTTCAAAGATACGTTTTTAAAATGTTCTGATTAATATTCCTTTAATTGAAAACTTATTATTTGAATTTAGAGGAATGAAATTAATTATTTTTTTAGTGTTAAGAAAACGAAAAAAACATCCGTATCGATCGCCAGTCAAAATCCGAGTCCCGAGTTTATTAAAAATTAGAAAATGAAATTAATTATTTTTAGTGTTTATAGAATCAAAACACATCCGTATCGATCGCCGTGCAAGATCCAACTCCCCGAGTTTATTAAAAAATTAGAAAATCAAAATTTAATTATTTTTAGCGTTTAGAGAATCAAAACACATCCGTATCGATCGCCGCGCAAGATCCAACTCCCCTATCCCTTGCAACGTCAGGGGTGCATCTCTTCCCTCTCCTCCCCTTGAGATCTCCTTTCCTCCACCCCAAGATCTGCCGCAAGTCATAGCGATATAATTATTGGTTGAAAAAGAGAGAACTCTACAGTATGTATGTATGTATGTTCCCTATAGACTCATAAATCGCTCATCCGATTTTGACGAAATTTTCAGGAAACATGTAACATATTTTTAGAATGAATCCTGTGAAGTTTGATCTATCTATAATCTTTAATCTAAGTTGCAAGGATATATTCATTTAAAGCTCTCAGATGTATGCCCACAAACCAACAAGTGTAGTTCGCGCTTACAAATGCTGATTGTGTACTTACAAATAAAATCCAAACCTCAAATGAACATAAGCCCCACAACTTTTGCCGACCTTCCCTGAAACAGGGGTGACATTGGCAAAGTGAACCATTTTTTACAGTATGGGTGGTCAGCCTCATACCAACCTATAAGTCAAGGAATATATATATATAGATGGTGATCAAATAAACAATGGTTCTCAATTCTCAATATTTCAGCAACGAGGTCGGTAAATTTTGAAACCACCCAATAGAAGAAGACCATTATATTCAACTACAATACATAATCTTAGTTGCAAATATACATTTACATTAAAGATTCATATAAAATGCATGCTCACAAGTAGACACACGTAAGTTCACGCTTACAAATGCTGCATGTGTACCTACTCATAATTTACAATCCAAATCTAAAATGAACAACCCAGTAACTTTTACTTTACGCCAACTTAAAATGGATGTTATTCAGCTCCTGAGTGGCTTGACACTCATTTCTTATGAAGGCTGAGTAAGCCTTGCCGGTATTTTATTTTGGGTTAGAAATAAACACTGAAACGAGAAATAATTTCTGACAACTTCAGTGGGATTCTAACTCGAGATCTCGGCATGGAATGCAGTTACTCTACCAACTAAGCTATAGACCGGACTTTTTACAAATATGGTGGATCGATATCGGTTTGGTTAGGGGTAAGCAACCTGCGGCTCACCAGCCACATGCGGCTCTTTGGGTGTGAAGTTACGGCTCTTTAGCTTCATACGCAAATATAAAAAAAACACAGAATTATACTTCTGATCGAAAAAAACTAAATCGTTCTGAATCGATTAACGATCTCTCCGCTACTTGTACTCGCTTTTCACCCCCCACCCTCCCCCCGCCCCATCGACGCTATTTATTGTTGGCAAAAAAACATTTGTGGCTCTTTACAAATCCAAATCCAAAATAAGATATGTATCATTTGAGATTCACATCAAATGCATTCCCATAAGCAGACACGCATAATTTCGCGCTCATACATACCGCATGTGGAACTACAATATAAAAACCCAATCTTAAATGAACATAAGCCCTGCAACTCTTGCCGACCTTCCCTGAAACAGGGGCGACATTGGCAAAGTGAATCATTTTGTACAGTATGGGTGGTCAGCCTCATACCAACCTATAAGTCAAGGAAAAACTTTGAAATTTGTAAATTGTAATTTTTGGCTCTTCCGACTCAAAAGGTTGCCGACCACTGGCCTGGACAAAAGTTCCAAATTAAAAAATGTTATTCAAGTATTCCAAGTTGAATTTTAGAAATGTAAGAAAGCTTTTATATCCCGCACTTATAAAAAATACGATAAACGAAAGTTCGTAGGTCACAACTAGAAGACTATATTGAAATATATTATTATTATTAAAACCTTTTATTGAAACATACTTTTAATTAAAATATACATAATATAGTTGTTTTTTCAAAAAACGCATTTCTGTAAAATTATATACTCACCACAAATTTAAAGATCGTTTTTTTCTCGGCGGTTAAACGTCTTTCTTCTATGTGACAATGGTCCAAAGCAACCAAAATAAACAAAATGTTTGCCTTTTACTTAACCCGGCCGTGCGACTTACAATTTTGTTGTCAATAGAAAATGTTCCGTGTGCACTACCTAAAACTTTCACTTATTGAAATAATGGATAGAGCACATTTTAAATGTGGGGAAAAAATGTGAATTCACTTGGCCGGGATAAAGACAGGACAGGGAGTCAAAAATTCAACATAAATTAAACACTTTTATGGAGATAGTTGAAAAAACACTTAAGTGCATCATATTGTATGAAGCATTTTCCCCAACTGCATACGTTTCACAGTGCGGTTACATTGAAAAATATTCCTGATTGTTTGGAATACATTTATTTCTTCACTTTGCTCAAAGAGTATAGTGAATTTTATAGATTAGTTCTTTAATTGTATGATTATAAAATTTAATTTATTGTTTATATTCTTTTCTTGTATAGGTCAATATGCATCTGACCAACTATAAATAAAAAATGGTTCACTCTGCCAATGTCACCCCTGTTTCAGGGAAGGTCAGCAAAGAGTTGCAGGGTGTATGTTCATTTGAGATTTGGGTTTTTATGTTGTAGGTTCACACGCAGAATGTGCAAGTGTGAACTTATACGTGTCTGCTTGTGGGCATGCACTTAATGTGAATTCCAAATGTAACAATTATATCCATGCAACTTAGAATAGATTAGATGAGTGACGTTACATAGCCGATTTTTTTATCTTAAATATAAATGGAGCACCGCAATCGATTTTCCCTATGCTTGGCTCTGCTGCTTAACAGTTGTACCTAGACCTTTTTTTTTAGAAAACGTGAAGATTAACCTAGAGATAAATTGTGTGAAGCTTGATTCCGATTAGCACACTTTTTTTTTTGATCCTGTTGTTTCCTCTTTTATCTGTAGAAAAAAATTGATACCACATGCCCAAATGGCGTAGTGAAACACGCCGGGTACTGCTAGTTTACCTATATAAGGGAAAGATGACTGATACCCAAAGTTTTGTTGATTATTTTAGTTGATTGTATTTGTCGTGTCTGAATAAATGCAGATTTTAAATTCTGTTTTATTTCAATTTATCAAATCACCTTAAAACTTAGAAAAATCCGGATTATCCGGTTTATCCGGATTTTAATCAAAGGAAAATTGGAAAATTCGGATTTCAAAAAAATCCGGATTTTGCATTCTCTAACCGCGATAGTTGCGCGTGTTCACGAATGTTCAATACAGAAGCTTTTGGCGCCCGCGTGTATGGGTTTCCCATTGTACGTCTGTAGGGACTTTTTGGTCGGACACCTATGGTACATCAACAATAATATGACGCGTTTAAAACAAAATATGAACAAGATGATATTATAACTGAATGAATGAACTTATTATTTTCGTAAATTCCTCGGCCCAGTATTTGACAAGGAGCTGCCATCATAATATCACACAAATACAATATTATTTTATTGGTTAAAAGTTAGTGCTAGCGCGTTTTTTGCCGTGGGGAGATGTTAATAACAGCAGTGCTTCCCGAAGTCGAAAATATATCGTTTTTCATGGAAAGTTTACATTAAAATTTTCTTGTTTGTTTTGTACAATAAGGTTGTGGCCTTAAAAAGTGGGTGGATTCGCATTGTTTAATGATAAATGATATACCATCTTTTGGTTGACTGCTCTTTTTGGTGATGACCAAGTGTGGCCATGGATATTCGGATTTCAAGTAAGTAAGTATGTAGGTACTTGCTTTTTGTAGTTGCTTTTTTCAACCTAATTATCGTCTAACTTACAACAATTCAACAACATAAAAAATCTACCAATTGCAAACTCGTCTACACATTTTTAACTTTTACGTATTTTTTTAAAATACAAAATAAAAAGTAAATACATTCAAATTCAAATTATAAAAACTTCCACAATTGAATAAAATTAATGAAACAAGGGCTTGGTTTACATTTTTAGATAAACATTGGTTAATGTGTGCTGCGTGGGGTGCTATAGGGTGGTCATCAAACTATCATCCAAAGTCATCCCCTCTCTCGGATTTTAGTTAGAGCCGCTACTGCTAGTAATACCTGCTTCTGGAACCAGGCCAAAATTAAGTGAATTTTAGCCTGAACTGGATGAATTACATTCCTCTTTACAAATGTGTTACAAAAATACATGAGAATGCAGGGTTGTCATGAGTTTACAAAATGTATAACTGTATTATACTCTTGCCTCCTGTTTGTCTGCTCATATTTTTGTTATGATACTTTAATGTGATAAGCTATGACATTTTAATTTGAATGTTGATAGTAGAAACTTAATTCAAATGTATTATATCAGAATATATTAAGTCGGGGAAAAAGTTTCTTCGCATTTTATCTGAAAATTCAGGTAATTTTTTTCAAAGTTAATTTACATTTAATTACAGTAAGTACATATGTGCCATTTTGTTCGTAGACTATCTGCCATCTTGTCACAAGTAGTTTTGGCAGTCCTCTCTTAATTTTAACCTGACACTGCCTAAAAAAATCTGAAGAAACCGAAACAGGTGGAAATCTAAAGGTGCAAGGTCAGGGCTTTGTGGCCGATGCATTCACACCTCCCAGCCAAACTCTCTTAATTTTTGCTGAGTGGCTAAAGATGTATGTGGCCTAGCGTTAACGTGATGAAAGACCACATTTGTATCCTGCCGCCATTTCTCTAGGGGTACCTCCACACAAGTGCCTCCACTTGACTCTGTCCTTGCATACTTCTTTCATCTCATCTAATTTCATCACTCTTTTCATGCATGCTCTTCTCTTGTTTCCACTCTGTAAATTCCATTCATTCGCAATCTCACTTATCTGATCAATCCATTCCTAGGTCTTCCCCTTCCACGCTTACCTATTACATTCCTTTTATACACTCTTTTTGTCAGTCGGTCTTCATTCATCCTTTGAATAGTTTTCAAAGGATAAATAAGAAAGTGGGTCGTGGATAAGGAGATCATTCAAGGTGTACTAAATGGCTGATTGAATGCAGATTTTCAATTTTATTTGGCTTGAAGAAAATTATGTTAGATGAAAAATTATTACTTGTGTCTAATGAGCTTCTGAACTTTATCTATATCTATAAAGAAGGATGTGTGTATGTATGTATGTATGTATGTATGTATGTATGTCCCCTATAGACTCATAAACCGCTCATCCGATTTTGACAAAATTTTCAGGAAACATGTAACATATTCTTAGAACGAATCCTGTGAAGTTTGATGGTGATCAAATAAACAGTGGTTCTCAATTCTCGATATTTCAGCAACGAGGTCGGTAAATTTTGAAACCACCCAATAGAAGAAGACCATTATATACAACTACAATACATAATCTTAGTTGCAAATATACATTTACATTAAAGATTCATATAAAATGCATGCTCACAAGTAGACACATGTAAGTTCACGCTTACAAATGCTGCATGTGTACCCACTCATAATTTAAAATCCAAATCTAAAATGAACAACCCAGTAACTTTTACTTTACGCCAACTTGAAATGGATGTTATTCAGCTCCTGAGTGGCTTGACACTCATTTCTTATGAAGGCTGAGTAAGCCTTGCCGGTATTTTATTTTGGGTTTAAAATAAACACTGAAACGGGAAATAATTTCTGACAACTTCGGTGGGATTTTAACTCGAGATCTCGGCATGGAATGCAATCTATCTATCTATATCTATAAAGAAGGATGTGTGTATGTATGTATGTATGTGTGTGTGTGTGTGTGTGTGTGTGTATGTATGTATGTATGTATGTATGTATGTATGTTCCCTATACTCATAAACCGCTCATCCGATTTTGAGGAAATTTTCAGGAAACATGTAACATATTTTTAGAATGAATCCTGTGAAGTTTGATGGTGATCAAATAAACAATGGTTGTCAATTCTCAATATTTCAGCAACGAGGTCGGTAAATTTTGAAACCACCCAATAGAAGAAGACCATTATATTCAACTACAATACATAATCTTAGTTGCAAATATACATTTACATTAAAGATTCATATAAAATGCATGTTCACAAGTAGACACATGTAAGTTCACGCTTACAAATGCTGCATGTGTACCTACTCATAATTTGAAATCCAAATCTAAAATGAACAACCCAGTAACTTTTACTTTACGCCAACTTGAAATGGATGTTATTCAGCTCCTGAGTGGCTTGACACTCATTTCTTATGAAGGCTGAGTAAGCCTTGCCGGTATTTTATTTATGGTTAGAAATAAACACTGAAACGAGAAATAATTTCTGACAACTTCAGTGGGATTCTAACTCGAGATCTCGGCATGGAATGCAGTTACTCTACCAACTAAGCTATAGACCGGACTTTTTACAAATATGATGGATCGATATCGGTTTGTTTAGGGGTAAGCAACCTGCGGCTCACCAGCCACATGCGGCTCTTTGGGTGTGAAGTTACGGCTCTTTAGCTTCATACGCAAATATAAAAAAAACACAGAATTATACTTCTGATCGAAAAAAACTAAATCTATAATCCGCTACTTCACCCCCCACCCTCCCCCCGCCCCATCGACGCTATTTATTGTTGGCAAAAAAACATTTGTGGCTCTTTACAAATCCAAATCCAAAATAAGATATGTCTCATTTGAGATTCACATCAAATGCATTCCCATAAGCAGACACGCATAATTTCGCGCTCACACATACCGCATGTGGAACTACAATATAAAAACCCAATCTTAAATGAACATAAGCCCTGCAACTCTTGCCGACCTTCCCTGAAACAGGGGCGACATTGGCAAAGTGAACCATTTTTTACAGTATGGGTGGTCAGCCTCATACCAACCTATAAGTCAAGAAAAAACTTTGAAATTTGTAAATTGTAATTTTTGGCTCTTCCGACTCAAAAGGTTGCCGACCCCTGGCCTAGACAAAAGTTCCAAATTAAAAAATGTTATTCAAGTATTCCAAGTTGAATTTTAGAAATGTAAGAAAGCTTTTATATCCCGCACTTATAAAAAATACGATAAACGAAAGTTCGTAGGTCACAACTAGAAGACCATATTGAAATATATTATTATTATTAAAACCTTTTATTGAAACATACTTTTAATTAAAATATACATAATATAGTTGTTTTTACAAAAAACGCATTTCTGTAAAATTATATACCTACTCACCACAAATTTAAAGATCGTTTTTTTCTCGGCGGTTAAACGTCTTTCTTCTATGTGACAATGGTCCAAAGCAACCAAGATAAACAAAATGTTTGCCTTTTACCTAACCCGGCCGTGCGACTTACAATTTTGTTGTCAATAGAAAATGTTCCGTGTGCACTACCTTAAACTTTTACTTATTGAAATAATGGATAGAGCACATTTTAAATGTGGGGAAAAAATGTGAATTCACTTGGCCGGGATAAAGACAGGACAGGGAGTCAAAAATTCAACATAAATTAAACACTTTTATGGAGATAGTTGAAAAAACACTTAAGTGCATCATATTGTATGAAGCATTTTCCCCAACTGCATACGTTTCACAGTGCGGTTACAATGAAAAATATTCCTGATTGTTTGGAATACATTTATTTCTTCACTTTGCTCAAAGAGTATAGTGAATTTTATAGATTAGTTCTTTAATTGTATGATTATAAAATTTAATTTATTGTTTATATTCTTTTCTTGTATAGGTCAATATGCATCTGACCAACTATAAATAGAAAATGGTTCACTCTGCCAATGTCACCCCAGTTTCAGGGAAGGTCAGCAAAGAGTTGCAGGGTGTATGTTCATTTGAGATTTGGGTTTTTATGTTGTAGGTTCACACGCAGAATGTGCAAGTGTGAACTTATACGTGTCTGCTTGTGGGCATGCACTTAATGTGAATTCCAAATGTAACAATTATATCCATGCAACTTAGAATAGATTAGATGAGTGACGTTACATAGCCGATTTTTTTATCTTAAATATAAATGGAGCACCGCAATCGATTTTCCCTATGCTTGGCTCTGCTGCTTAACAGTTGTACCTAGACCTTTTTTTTTAGAAAACGTGAAGATTAACCTAGAGATAAATTGTGTGAAGCTTGATTCCAATTAGCACACTTTTTTTTTTGATCCTGTTGTTTCCTCTTTTATCTGTAGAAAAAAATTGATACCACATGCCCAAATGGCGTAGTGAAACACGCCGGGTACTGCTAGTTACTTATAAACTGAATTATTCATTTTATTTAATTTTTTACTAAATGGTTTATTGTATTACTGATTTTTCTCTACTTTATTTTTGTTACATTTTATTATTGTTTTTGTTTTTTCTTTCTTTCATCAAAAATTTCAACTTTTTCTATAAATGAACTGGACTTTGTCTCTTTTCTATAAAAGTTTTTGTTTTTCCTTTTTTCTGTATAGGTAGATAGTAATTAAATTTTTTAACTTTTACTTTTACTGTATCATATTTGTATACCCACGCACAGGCTATGCCTATGTGGGTTTCTCTTTTCAGTTTTTTTGAAAATGTGTGTAATTATCTGTATTTTTGAAGAGGAATATTAATAAATAAAAAAATAAAAATAAAAAAAAGGCCAAACCATCGCATCACACTTCTTTGAACTTTCACGCTTTCTTTTACTCCGCATTCATTCAGAACCCATTCGTTGCTCACTCTATCTTTCAGTGTTTTTCCTGTCATACTTCTCCAATGAGCCATTTCTACGGTGCATACCTTATTTATTTCTCTTTTATTCACCGTCCATGACTCGCTTCCATGCATCAGAGTCGGCAACAATATACAATTGTGTACCGCCATTTTCATTTTCTTTGGTATCCTTTTATTCTTCCCTATTCTACCAAACGCTCCTATCACGCATCTTCGTTTGCTGGCACGCTTCTCTAATTCTTTCGTCATCTTACCATTCGCCTCAAACTTACTTCCTAAATAGTCAAACTCATTCACTTCTTCAACTTTTATTCTATTCAATTTAATTGTAAGTTCCTCACATACTTCATTCCTGTCAAAAACTAATATTTTTGTCTTATTCACATTCACTTTCAAGCTATTCTTACAAAACGCTTCATTCAGTTTGGTTAACATCGCTTGGAGTTCCTCCGCCAAGTCAGCTAAAACTATAGCATCATCAGCATAAAGAAGTACTCCAACTCTTGTTTCACCCACTTTCACTCCGCTCTCTGATATTCCAGCTTCTTTTATGCAACTGTCCATGATTATATTAAACAACCATGGACTCATCACGCAGCCTGGCCTATAATAATATCTATAATCTAAGTTGCAAGGATATATTCATTCAAAGCTCTCTGATGTATGCCCACAAACAAACACGTGTAGTTCGCGCTTACAAATGCTGATTGTGTAAGTACTTACAAATAAAATCCAAACCTCAAATGAACATAAATAAAGCCGACATTCCCTGAAACAGGGGTGACATTGGCAAAGTGAACCATTTTTAACAGTATGGGTGGTCAACCTCATACCAACCTATAAGTCAAGGAATACGAGCAATAGTATAAAAAAAAACAACAAAACCTTAAAAATAAATCTACAAAAAAAAGTCAAAAATTTCTTATGCAAAAAATGTAGCAAACTAATAAACCAACATTATTACAGATTAGCATTGCAGATTAGCCGCCACTTCTTCCTGTCCTTGCATACTTCTTTCATTTCATCCAGAGTCATAACCTTTTTCATACAAGCTCTCCTTTTATTATGACTCTGGATATCCCATTCACTCGCTATTTCGAAAATTTGGTCCATCCATACCTTTCTCGGTCTTCCTCTTCCACGACATCCATCAATTCTTGCATCATATACTTTCTTCGTCAGTCTTTCCTCATTCATTCTCTCCAAATGTCCAAACCATCTAAGTATACTTCTTTTAATCTTTACTTTCACACTTTCTCTTACACCACATTCCTCTCTAACAAAATCATTCCTCACCCTATCACTCCGTCTTTTTCCAATCATACTTCTTAAGTAGTCCATTTCCACCGTATGGACTTTACTAATCTCAGTTTCACTCACCGTCCAGGCTTCACTTACATACATCAGAGTGGGCACTAGTATACCACCGTGCACCGCCAGTCGAACATTTTTTGAAAGATTCTGGTTTTTGGCGATGCTAGCGGTAGCACCCAGTACGCACCTGCCTTTCATTATTCTTCTTTCAAATTCACCGGTCATTCTTCCATCTTTTTCAAACTTACTTCCCAGGTATACAAACTCATTTACGACATCAACATTCATTCCATTAATTTTAAATTCATAATTCATATTTCCACCATTTGATTAGCTGTCAACTCTATTGTCATATTTTTTTTATAAATGGTTACTACATTCCGTTTTACTTTCTTGCTATAGCTGAAGGCTATAAAGGAAGTTTTGATTTGGTGTGAATTTTTTTTTCGAGGTTTTCATGGAAATGAGTTGTCCTGGTGCAGGACATGCCAAAAAACATTATCTTTCAAAAACGTCCGTCTGTATGTGTGTCACTTTCCAAAGTATAAGACCTAGAGATACCAAATTTAGGCCACATCAACTTTTTTGGACATGTATTAAGTATTTATAACACGGCATTACACCAACTTGAAAATTCAATATGGCTGCCATACAAAAAAACATACAACTGCACTTTTCTCAAAAATGGCTGCAAGATTATTTTTTAAATATTCAAAGTTGGCATTATTATTTTTTTTTTTTTTAAGAAATCCTGTGCGGGAGACTCCCTAAATTCTAAAGACTCTAGGGGTCTATGACACTTGTTGTAGTGCCGCAGAGGTGTACGAGCTTGGTCGTCGCTACAAAGCGCCAATACTCAAGCAAGACCTAATTGCTGTAAGACTGGATGAACCTTTGGTGACCGGTCATTGGTAAAGGTTTATGAGTTTTTCAACCCAGCGAAGAGCACATTCGAAATAAAAATGGTAGATTTTTGTGCTCCGCCGGGATCCGAATCCACAACCTTCCATTAACGAGTCCGAAGTGTTGCCACTACGGACCGGTCCAAGATGCTAACGACACGCGGTGTACCTGAGCGGTTACTCATCCAAGTACTGACCACGCCCAATGTTGCTTAACTTCGGTGATCTATGGGAACCGGTGCTTTCAACATGGTAACGTCGTTGACTAAATTTTTAACTAAATAAATTATTTATGGCAACACTCTTGCTAATCTGTGTCTATGAGCTGCCATATGAAAAAACAATCGATTAGGATTTTCTCGAAAGTCATAGGGTTAACAAAAATATAATGTTCTACAATATTAAAGAAAACATAAATTTCTACAAAATCAAAATATTTTTTTTTGAAAAAAATAAAATAAAGCACCGTTTACACGACCTGAAATTTTAAATCGAAAATAAATCAAAAACCTACCGAAATGCAAAATATTTCAATTTGGTTTTAGATTTGATAGAAAGAAATCGTTTATTACTTTAATTCGTAACCATTTTTTTTACTTTTTTGAAACTTCAAGATGGCTTCCAAAGAGCTGAAAATTTTGAATGCGATTTTCTCAAAAACAGCTCCGACGATTTTTCTCAATTTTTTTGTGAATCCTTTTTTAAAATAGTGCTATCTAATGATTGTAATCACTGCTTCATCATAATCTCAGTTTAGGGAGTTGCGATACAAAAGAAAAAAAATATTGAAAAATTCTCGGCAGTTACAGGGTTAATAACAAAATAATCTTCTACAAATGTAAGTAAATAATGATAACTTATATATTGCCATCATTATTTTTTCCAAAAAGAGAATCAGAAGTATAGCCGCCATACAAAGTGAAATTTTTCCATACAAAATGTATTTGCAATTGTCTTGGTAGTCAAAGGGTTAAAATAAGATGAAAGGCTGCGATTCTTAAAATTTTATAAATGGGTAACGCCGTATAAATTTGTACCATAACTGTCGACCGGCAAGATTCAAGAAAACGAAAACATCGTGAGTTAAATTAAGGTCTATTCAAAATGACGGACAGGTTCGAAAAATTAGGTTTTTTTACATTTCGATATCTCATTTCTTTTTTCGACGACGAATACAAGATTTTATAGCAGTTCGTAAACACTGTTTAGTAAAAAATATAAGAGCACCATTTTGAATGTCTATAAATATGAATGTTGTTTGTCTATGAATGTTTAATAAAAATATGAATACGCACATTTAATAACTACCTAAAATCGTTCGTTTATTGTATTTCAATAAGTTTCCTTGACTTATAGGTTAGTATGAAGCTGACCACTCATACTGTAAAAAATGGTTCACTTTACCAATGTTACAAAAGTCTTAAATGCAATATATTTTTGTAACTTAGATTATAGATTATCATAGATTTAGATAGATAGGCAATGTTTTTTTTTGCGTACATTTTTCACAGTATCCAGCACCGATATAAAAATTAGGTACTTCTGTGGTCCAAATTTCATTTAATCGTTTAGCCCACAGATCACGGAATAAACCTTTTTGCTATTTTGAATAACAAACATCAAACGGTGCATTTAAAATATTTATAGCATGTAGTAAGGTTGATTAGATAGTTTTATGTTTCAATTAGGTACGTAAATGTTATTTGTTAGTCAACCATAAATTAACGGTAAGTAGGTGTATTTTTTTAAACCTACGTGAATACACCTTAATATGGTAACATACGGTAAAGATTGTAAATAAAAAACCACCCGACATTACCTTAAACTTGTGCCATTTGAAAAATAATACTGTTAGCAATGATAAAAACATACAATCATTAGAAGAATTAATGGATCTAAGTAAAAAATATACAACTGACAACATATTCGAATACATACCTTAATAATGCCAAGCTAACTTCCACTCAAAACACACACGACAAATTCCCGAGTCTGATGTAAACGTTCTCAAAAGAAAATGAAGGTATCGAATGAGTTTTTTTGTGTTGTCCACACTACATCAAAGAGTTACCATACGTGAACAAATACTTAAGATTGCAAGGTTTTTGTCAGTTCCAATGGAATTGGTAACATACTAAAAGAAAAATTTCGGAGCCAAAAATGGAGACAACCCTTAGCAATCAATATTTCGTATTTAAATAAGTAAATATTATTGTGGCTAGTACAGAAAATGAAAGATACGTTACTAAGGTATATGCAAAAATACTCAACTTTAAAAACGTTTGACTATTTTGATCGTATCATGCCATCAAAGGGTCAAAAACGGGTTGCGGACATGTAAAATTTGTATGGGAATGGAAAAAAGGCGTTTTTGTTTTATTTTTTAATTACATCGCCACTTAATGATTTTTGCAGTTTTTTTTTGTATTTCGATACGCTTTTTATTTACTTTACTCTGATAATTTTAGAATTCAGTAGAGATCACCAGTTTTTATGAAAAAGCTGAAAATCATTAGGGGACACACGCACAAGACAAAAGGTACAAATTTCGACGGCGATAGGTACCCAAATACAAATAATAAACAGTCGTTATTTTTTCAAAATATTGTTACGAAATTAGGGTTCAATTGTCTTCAAATTAAAAATACACAGGTCTTCTTCAATAGTTATTTATTTTACACAGTTACAAAATTTATTTTTTACACTACTTTCTCGATTATTCCACTTGGTTTTGGTTCACTGATCAGATGACTTCGATGTGTTTGTAAGTCTCTATGATACTGGCCCGCTCTGCAGGCCATTCGCACCTTTATACTCTGTAGAGCAGTATGATCTAGAACCAAAGTTGCTAGACGGTTCCAGAGTAATTATTACTTCTCGACGCTTCACGTACTACCTAGAGATACAACCAAAATCCTACCTACAAATGTAATACAGAATTCCTATAATTATAACAAGTACCTACTTAGCCTAGAGAATTCTACACTTATACATAATTATCGATCTTACCTACCAATACTTTTGAGGATTCTTATAACTATAACTATCCATACTTATTTCAATATTTATATTTACATAACACTATAACTACCCATACTTATTTCAATATTTATATTTACATAACACTACCCCCCACCTAGACTGTTTCGTCCCGGAACAGTCTTGACTCTGTGTAGGTAGGGGCATGCTGATCCACGTCGACACCCTGTGGTCAGGAAGAAGTGGCAGTCCACGGATTTCTCCCCACTGGCTCTCGGCTGCGCTTGCTCGCAGCACACCATGACGCTGATGCCGACTCCCGAGAACACTGCTTCAATCATACTCCGGATTATCCGCCAGTCTCGATTAGCGCGGCCGCCACCCATCTTCGGTATTGCCAGACGCGCCTGCTGATCCTCCAACATGTAGTCACGCAGCTCAACAAGGCCGTCCCACAATGCCTTGTAGTCCTCTTCCAGGTTGCTGGAATCCGGGACAACCAGGCAGTATGCTTGTTGACGCCCCTTCGGTAGTCTCAGAGCTCTTCCTTGCGGGCTGCTCGAGGGTTGCGGTTCTCCGAATTTGTATCGGAAGACCCGTGCAATTCCTCTAGACATATCTAGATCTTCCGGTACACTGAATGCCAGTGTGTGGTCCCCAGTGACCTCAAATAAGTCCTTGTGGACTTCTGTGGTCACTCCATGGCGAAACTTCTGCCCTGCCTTCGCGTTCTCCCAAAACGTCTCAAAGGCTGGTGATCTTTCGGATGCGACGCACTGTCGTACTTTTTGGGCTGGTTGGTCATCATTATCGCCTAGGTATGGTGAGAGGCGATTGTAGTGCACGATCCTTGGTTTTCCGTTTGGTCTCTTTTTTATGCGGTAGACCACATCGTTGATGCGCTCCAAGATCTCGTACGGCCCGTCCCAGGAACGCTGAAGTTTCGGACAGTATCCTTGGCGCCTCTTGGGGTCAAAAAGCCACACCCAGTCACCAGCTTTGTACCCCATGCTGTCAGCTCTGGTGTCATAGCGCTCCTTCATTTGATCGCTGGCTTCCCCGATGTTCATGCGGACCTGATCATGGATGTCATCCAGCCTCCTGCGAAGGTCTGTCACATAGTCTTCTCCGGCTAGGTCTTCACCTGGTTTGCAGCCAAATTTGAGATCACAAGGAAGTCGCATTTCTCGCCCAAACAGTATGCTGCTGGGAGTCTTCTTCGTCGTTTCCTGAACAGCCGACCGGTAAGCCAATAAGAACAAAGGCAGATGTCGGTCCCAGTCCCGCTGATGGCTGGACACTACTTTGGCTAAGTACCTCCCCACGGTACGGTTCATCCTTTCCACCATTCCATCAGACTGTGGATGTAGCGCAGTGGTCCTGGTCTTGTAGATCCCTAGCCGCTCACACATTTGCTGGAAGATAGCAGCTTCAAAGTTCCTTCCCTGATCATAATGTAATTCCAGGGGTACGCCAAACCTGCTGATAAATTCGGTAACTAGAACTTCAGTCACGGTTACGGCCTCTTGGTTAGGGATTGAATAAGCTTCCACCCACTTGCTGAAGTAATCCATCACCACCATGATGTACTTGTTACCCTTCTCAGTTGTAGGGAATGGGCCAGCTATGTCGATGGCAATTCTTTCAAAGGGGCTGCCAACATTGTACTGACGCATTGGTGCTCGCTTTTTCCTTTGCGGTCCATTGGCCGATGCACAGGTTACACATTTTCGGCACCAATCTTTGACGTCCTCGCTGCAGTTGATCCAGTAAAATCGCTCTTTCACTTTCTCCAGCGTTTTCTTAACGCCTAGATGTCCTCCAGAAGTTCCTCCATGAAGCAGTCCAAGGATTTCCGGTACTCGGCTCCTCGGAATGAGGGTTTGCTTCCTTCTAAGTGTGCCATCTTCCTTCTCGATCTTTCGTTTTAGAAGCCCTCCTTCTATCACTATGGATCCCCATTGAGCCCAATAAGCCTTGACAGTTGGTGATAAGGGGGCGAGTTTTTCCCAGGTTGGCCTTTTTCCTTCTCGCGCCCATTCCATCACATACTTCAAGTCCGGATCATTCAGTTGGTCTTGGGCCAATTTTTCATCTTGCCAGTCCTCATCTTCAGTGGTCGTCCTTTGGACAATTGCTACCTTGTCCTCCATCCTGCTGCAATGTTTGCAGTCACTGGCGCATGGTCGTCTGGATAATGCATCCGCATTTCGATGAAGCGTGCCAGGTCTATGTTCGGAGTCATAATCATACTCCTGGAGCCTTTCAATCCATCTAGCCACTTGCCCTTCTGGGTTTTTGAATTTCAGAAGCCAAACCAGTGCAGCATGATCAGTCCGTAGTGTGAATTTTCTCCCGTACAAGTATTTGCGGAAGTGTTCCACTGATTTTATCACGGCAAGAAGCTCTCGTCTGGTCACGCAATAATTTCGTTCTGGCTTGGAAAGCACTTTACTGAAGTAACCCAGAACAGTCTCATGCCCATCCTGTATTTGGGAAAGGACACCTCCTATCCCCACATTACTAGCGTCGGTATCCAGGATGAATTTTCCATCTTTTCGTGGGTAGCTCAAGATTGGGGCACTCGTTAATCTTCCCTTAAGCTCTTCAAATGCTTGTGCGCAGGAATCACTCCAGTGGAAGCGAGTGTTTTCTTCCGTAAGCTTGGTGAGCGGTTTTGCAATGTCCGCAAATCTTGGCACAAACCTCCTGTAATAAGTGCACAGCCCCAGGAAACTCCTAGTTTCATGTTTGTCCTTCAGCACGGGCCAGTCTCTTACTGCCTTGATTTTAGCAGGGTCAACCTCAACTCCACGTTGAGAAACTATGTGTCCCAAGTAATTTACTTGTTTCTTGAACAGGTTACACTTTTTCGGGTTGAGCTTCAGTCCAGCGTCTTGTAGTCGCCCGAAAACTTGCTCCAGATTTCTCAACTGATGGTTGAAGTCCTTTCCTAAGATGATTATGTCATCCAAATATACAAGGCAGGTTTCCCATGACAGTCCTCGCAGCACATTCTCCATCAGCCTTTCAAACGTGGCGGGGGCATTGCATAAGCCAAATGGCATCACGGTGAACTGCCAAAGTCCAGATCCAGTCGAGAATGCAGTTTTCTCCTTATCTTTGGCTTCCAATTCAACTTGCCAGTAGCCACTTTTCAGGTCCAATGTGGAAAAAATGGTGCATCCTGCCAATGTATCCAAGGTGTCGTCAATCCTTGGCAGAGGGTAACTATCCTTTTTCGTAACATCGTTGAGCAGTCTATAGTCCACACAAAATCTCGTGGTACCATCCTTCTTTTTCACCAGTACAACCGGGGATGTCCAAGGGCTACTTGATGGTTCTATGATGCCATCCTTGCTCATGTCTTTGATGATCTTGTCGGCTTCTTCCCGCTTTGCAAAGGGTAGTCTTCTTGGAGCCTGTTTGATTGGTCTTGTTTCTCCGGTGTCTATGCTATGTCGCACTACCTTGGTTCTTCCCAGACGGCCATTAGAGTCCTCGAAAATGTTCTGGTAGCGGCAGATCAAACTCCTCACTCTAAGTCTGTTTTCCTCGGTTAGACCTTGGGAAGCGTCGTGGACCAGGGTTTCCAATTGTGTCGATAATTTTCTTCCCTCGCATGTCATGTTTGTCATCTGTTGCACAATGGAAGTTATCCTCTCACATCTGCCCAAAACAAGACCTTCATTCATTTTAACTGGGTAGCTGTTCACATTCATGATCTTGACAGGAATGGTCTCCTGCGCGCGAATCACTGTTCTTGCCACCATGACTCCTTTGTTAACATTGTCCATGTTCTCCGGTTCTATCATACAGATTTGGTCATTTGTACTACTGGAATCCAGGCGGGCACTCACTATCATCTCGGATCGCCCCTTCACTTCGGTATTCTTGGCTAGGATCACACGTGCAGCCAGTTCTTTCCGTCTTTGCAGGATGACTTCTTCATTTTCAATTTTAATGGCACCTTTTTTTAAATTTAAGCTGCACCCAAATCTGTCCAGTATGTCCATTCCCAATATAACGTCTTCTTCAATGTTGGCCACCAACGTCCGATGATCAAAAGTGGTGCTGCCAATTTGGAAGGTGGCAATCGTCTCTCCATACACCTGTGCTGACTCTCCCGTGGCGGTGTGCAGAGACCACTTTGTTGGTGCAATCTGCTTACCTCGTGCCACTATGTCGCGTCTCAGAATTGTCCTGGTTGCTCCCGTGTCCACCAGTAGTTCACGGGTTACTCCATCTATTATGCCATTGATAAAAATGCTGCTGGCTTTTCCTCTCACAGTTGCGACAGTAGCAGCAGATTTCAGGGCCTCTCCAGCGCGGGTCAACGGTTGCCCCTTCCCATTAACCCTTTCTAGTTTTCCGCAGCCTGTTTTCTGGGTTTCTGAGGCTTGGGACACTTAGTGCTAAGGTGGCCCAGCTGTCCGCAGTTCCAGCAGCGTGGGTCTCGTCTTCGAGGTCTCAGACGTTCCAGCACTTTTTCAATTAACTCTTCGGTTGTTGGTAGCTTGACTTCCTCTGCCTCGACTGCACGAACCCTGGCGTGGCCCCTGATGGACTGTTTGACAGCCTCAAACTCGAGAGCTTGGCTTAGCGCCTCGTTCAACGCCTTGGGGTGGGCCAGTTTTACGGCTTGCTGCGTCTCCCATTCCCGCAACCCGTTCAGGAACTTATCCACTGCCAAGCTCTCACAGATGTCGTCGGAGGCTGTCGGGTAAGCGTCTCGTACCAGGCGGGCGATGTCCATCTCAAACTCCTGGAGGCTCTCGTTGGGCTTCTGCACCCTTGTGTTCAGCTGTGACTTGTACAGCTGCTCCAAGCACTTGTGGCCATAGCGCATATCCAAGCGCTGCTTCAGCTGCCCAAAGTCACCACGGTTGTCCAGGGGTATGGCCTGCAGAACCCTGAGAGCGTCTCCTCGGAGCGACAGGCTGAGAACCGAAGCCTTCTTCTGCTGGCTCCAGGCTCCCATCATGGCAGCCGTCTCAAAGAGGGTCAAATACTCCTCCCACGACGTCTTCCCGTCGAAGGTCGGAAGGTTGTGCTTCGCCAGCGAAGGGTCGTCATCCCCTCTAGTGACCCTGGTTGGAGTTGAGCATCCCTGTTCGATCTCGTCGTGAAGGCCTTTGGGGGATATCCTGGTGGACTCCATCTGGCACTTGTCAGCCAGCTCGGCACGCAGACGGTCTTCCAGGTTTGACATCCGAGTCTCCATTTCCCCCTTCAGGGCCGAGAGGTTGGTTGTCATCTTCTCCTCCATTTCTCCTTTCAGGGTTGTGAGATTCTTATTGAGGTCCTCCTTCAGGGTAGTGAGGCTGTCAGCCATCTCCACCTTCAGGCTGGTCATCTTTTCCTCTAGCCCGGTCAGGTTGCTGGTCATCTTCTCCTCCAGGGTCTTGGCGTTGTCAGCCATCTTCTCCTCCAGAGTCTTGGCGTTGTCAGCCATCTTCTCCTCCAGCCCGGTCAGGTCCTCTTTCACGGTCTTGGCGTTGTCAGCCATCTTCTCCTCCAGGGTCCTGGCGTTGTCAGCCATCTCAGTCTTCAGTCCTGTCAGGTTACTGTTGATGCTGATATTTAGCTCGTCCAAGGCGCGGTCCCCTCCAGACGCCATGACAAAATATGCCGGGTCTTCGCCTGACTGTTCCAAGGCCTCTATGAGGCGTGCTTGTAAGGCTGCCTTTCCTCCTGAGGTCTCCAGGTCCCTCTCCAGAAGCTCATTTTTAAGCTCAGTGACTTTGAGGTCCTTGACGTTCACTTTAGTTGCCATTTTTTTTTCAAAATTTACGTCAAAACAAAAATATTTTCAAATTTATTTAATACAAGTTTTGAGTTTTATATATATAGCTGTTTTGAATACGTACTTTAGCAAAAATAATAGTTTGTCTGATTACACTGATTGGTAGGTACTGTCTTTTAATATTTATTTTTAATTCACCAATATTTTTAACATAATAATGTCTGATAGTACATAATTATTTATTTCGTCTCAAGTCTTTCAAACACACAGGTAGGTACTTAATGTACATTCACACACTTGTAAACAAAGGATAGTTATTCAAAAACTTTTTCTCGATGAATCTGGAACGTTCTTTTGTAATATTTTTCAAGATTTTTATTTATTTATTTTATATTTTTTTTTTAATCACACACAATAATAAAAAAACTATGGTCCAATTTGATGACTTTCTCAATGCGGTAAAATAGTCATTATGTTATGTCCAGAATTATGTTCCATATGATGTTCCAGAATTTATAAGCAACTTGCTTTTGCGTCTTTTCTTTTAACAAAAATTTATTTAAACACTTGTTTTCACAAAAGTCAGTTCACACAAAGTTCAATTTGAATAAAGTTCATTTTAACACTATTTAATTTATTTTATTTATTTTTAGACAGAAGATCTTAATTTTTCTTGACAATTCCGCACCTGACGCCAATTGTTACGAAATTAGGGTTCAATTGTCTTCAAATTAAAAATACACAGGTCTTCTTCAATAGTTATTTATTTTACACAGTTACAAAATTTATTTTTTACACTACTTTCTCGATTATTCCACTTGGTTTTGGTTCACTGATCAGATGACTTCGATGTGTTTGTAAGTCTCTATGATACTGGCCCGCTCTGCAGGCCATTCGCACCTTTATACTCTGTAGAGCAGTATGATCTAGAACCAAAGTTGCTAGACGGTTCCAGAGTAATTATTACTTCTCGACGCTTCACGTACTACCTAGAGATACAACCAAAATCCTACCTACAAATGTAATACAGAATTCCTATAATTATAACAAGTACCTACTTAGCCTAGAGAATTCTACACTTATACATAATTATCGATCTTACCTACCAATACTTTTGAGGATTCTTATAACTATAACTATCCATACTTATTTCAATATTTATATTTACATAACACTATAACTACCCATACTTATTTCAATATTTATATTTACATAACAATATAATTTAAAAGTTTACCCACCATACAAAGTCCTAGTTTGCATACAAAAGGGTTCAATGACCATCTATAATAATCTAGATTCTAGATTTCAGAATCTAAGTTGCAAAGATATATTAAAATTAAAAACTCATATCAAATGCATGTCCACAAACAGACACGTGTAAGTTCGCGCTGAAAAACGCTGAATGCGTACTTACAAATTAAAACCACATCTCAAATGAACATAAAACCTGCAACTCTTGCCGACCTTCGTTAAAACAGGGGTGACATTGACAAAGTGCATTATTTTTTACACTATGGGTGGTCAGCTTTATACCAACCTGTAAATCAAGGATCTTTCTTGTGTAATTGACGCTTTTTCCAGAGAACCCCAACCTCGCAGAGGGCTCTTGAGGTGTGATTCACACAAAACGGCGTTCACCAAATAAATCATCCAAATATTAATATTCATATTCACTCACTCAACTACGTTAGAGAGAGTGAGGAAGTCTTTTGAGGGGCAGTGTATTCGCTTGTTTAACACGGTTCCAGGGAACATTCAAAGCCTGCCGGTGGTGCGGTTTGGGGCAGTTATAAAGAGAAGGCTGTGCTCAGGGGAATATTATACCCTTAGCGAATATTTAGAAGATAAAGCGCCTTGGGAGAAATTGCCCCAGACTGTTTCACTGGATTGATTGATTGATTGTTATTTATTTGTTTATGATATGTGACTATGTTTGTTTTATATTTATGATTGTGACGTCAAAAAGTTATGTAATGCATACAAATTTGAAAATAAATTATTTGATTTGATTTGATTGAAGTATTTATATGGCTATTTCCATATTGTACGAGTACACACCGCGGTGGAATAAAATTGATTTATTATTGAAATATTATATTTTTACTAGGGGCGTTGCCCCTGGCTGCTACGCAGCCCAACCCCTTAACATTTGGGGAATGTGTATATTGCGCATAGTTTCCTCGCGTTAAAATTCTGAAAACATTAAAATAAAAACATGCAGTCTTTGTAAAAGAGAATCGACCACCCATACTTTAAAAAATGGTTCACTTTGCAGATTTCACCTCTGTTTCAGGGAAGGTTGGCAAGAGTTGCAGGGCTTATGTTCATTTGAGATTGGGTTTTTATGTTGTAAGTCAACATGCATTATGTGTAAGCGTGAACTTACAAATGTCTGCTTGTGGGAATGCATTTAATATGAATCTCAAATGGTATGGATCTTTGCAACTTAGATTATATAAAGAGATACACAAAATAATTTCCTTGACTTATAGGTAGGGACTGGAAAATAGTGGTGTTATTTTTTAGAAAATTCGCGTTATTTTTTTGTGAAATTCGCGTTATTTTTGATCAAAAACAGGGAAATTCGCGTTATTTTTCATGATAAACGGGGAGATTCGGTATAATTTTTAGGGTTGATTTGATCAAAATAAAGGTTTATATAATTGCAAAACAAAATATATGTATTACTAATATTTACAATTTATTATATAAACAACATTATGTACTTTCAAAAACAATGAATAAACAAAATCTGAATCAATACGAGTATCTGCAACCGAAGATGGTGGAAGTACCCCCCGAAAACGTTTTTGCAATAAAAAATACTCAAGTGGTAGGTAAAAAACAATGTTTTGTAATTTTAGTTTCTTAAAAAAATGTATACTATTTTTTAAAATAATCCTTTTTTACAAAAAAAAACCATTGATTGAAAAAAGTATTAATATTTCAATGACATTCCGAATACCCTGCAAATATCCTTTTAAAATATTTAATTTTTGTGCATTTAGTGTCTAGATGAGGGTTATCTAATTTTTCAAGGGATGTTGGCTTTTATGAAAGCTTCAAGTTGTGCTCTTGGCTAATCCAGCAACAGCTTCACTCCTTAAAGTGTTTTCCTTCAATGATGTCACGATTCAAGTCTGCTTGGATGATCCAGGACAGTTCTGCTTATCATTCATTAAAAAAAAAAAATAGATTAGTGAATAGGAATGCAATTCACCAACCTACTTTACCTGGCCAGATACAGGTATTAATATCATTAATTAATAATTCCTTTTTGTTTATTTTAATGAATTATTCATTTATAATTACCCAATTACATCTGTTGAACCAGGGTCAAATTTATGGTCAAATGACCCAGGCGGGGATCGAACCCCGCGTCTAGCGAAAGATCAGCCCACTTGGCCCTCTCGGTCATAACACCGACCAATTTTCCTGTGCTTTGCACCTTGCAAAGGGTTTTCGCATGATTTTTTTCTTTCCAACAAAATCGTTGCGTTGCAAAAGCGATACATGACAACTTTTTCGTACAATTTCTACCAAAAGTACGAAAATTCGCGATATTTGCGTAAAACCTCAAATTTCGCGTTATTCGCGTAAAAACATCAAAATTCGCGAATAAATTCGTTTTATCGCGATCGCGAAATTTTCCAGTCCCTACTTATAGGTTGATATGAAGCTGATCACCCATACTGTAAGAAATGGTTTACCATGCAAATTTCATCTCTGTTTGAGGAAAAGTCGGCAAGAGTTGCAGGGCTTATGTTCATTTGAGATTGGGTTTTTATGTTGTATTTTTACATTTTTATTTTGTTTGTTTTGTTTTGTTTGTTTGTTGTTTTTTTGATTTGTATCAAATAAAAGAAAATAATATCGTAAAAAAAAACTTTCCAATATTGCCGCTAGATGTCTATATTTTCTTCATACATTTTAATACATTTCCATACAAACAAAAGAGTCTTTAAAAAATTGAGCGGGCTTTTTTAAAAATATTGTTTTCAGAAATTATAATTACTTCTTCTAAAAACTACTGTTTTACGAAAAAAAAATTGTAGTTAATATTGAAAGAAGTTAAATGATATAATAAGTGCATTTAAAGCTGCTTGTCAAACACATAAGTGAATGGTATTTTTTTGCAGCATATATACAAAAATTAATTTGCCATAGATCAGGAATGTGTTTCATCTGCTGTGATGGCATTAATTTTGAAAATCGAAACTCCAAGCGATTGACGACCACGAAGGACAATATAATTAAGGACTGAAACTACATAAGCTGGTAGATGATTCTAGCTTTACATGCGTCATACAGTGGGTTAATTTATGCAAGAAAGTTGAGTGCAGATTCTGTGCAATTTATTTTCGTATGAATTTTAATTTTCGAATGGCGAATATGGGGGAGGGGGGGGGGGCGCCTTAAAAAATCTCGCCCAGGGCGCTGGTAGTGCTAAAACCGGCACTGATGATAATACAAAATAGCCCTGTAGGTACATAACATCACAATCATAAAACATCAAACTATCTTCATAATTTTGGATACAAAATAGGACACTGTCCTGCCTCTAGCCCGGGCAAAACATTAAAATCCAAACATTTAATTCCCATATTTTAATTAATGTACCAACTAAGTTAATAGGGAAATTTCACAAAAAAAAATTCTTGTGGATTTAAATTCCTTTATATTTGCTTATCATAAAACTTCTTGAATTTTATTTTTACGTGCTTTTTTTACAAAGTTATTCATGTTCAAAAAATGAAGTTTGAAATTACGCGCCAAAACGCTCCTTGGATTGAATTTTCGGCTGTGACGTCATTTTCTTTGACTTTTTATAGCCATCTCAATACCAGCAGCGTTGTCGATACAAGAAAATGACGTCACGGGGGCTACAAATTTCGTTTACGGATCGCACATCCGTTTCAAAACCGGTCAAAATTTTCAAAAGATCTTTCAAATTTAAAATTATATAAATTTATTTTGGACTTGAAATTAGGCCCTTGTTTATAATATGCTTATCGTAATCTAACAAAATTATACACTTTTTACCAAATACCTCACTATTGCAAATACCCTATTTTCATATTTTTTATTTTATGGGGAAAATCATTACAGAGCAAACAGCTGCCAGACTTGGCCAGGCTCACTTCAAACTGGTCTTGCGACTCGGATGCAATTCTTTTGTTTGAAGCTCGGTGGGTCAGTCAAAGTTATTAGTTTTTGTAATTTTGTGCTTTGTGCAAGTTACAATGGACGTAGTTGTGAAGTCTGAGGAGGAGCCGGTCTCGGAGGATATGGATCATGCACAACTAGAGCACTTACATGAACAAATAGACATTGAAGAGAGTGATGTGAAGCAAGAGAGACTGGCTCGTGAGAAGGAATGGGAAGCTGAGGACATAGTAATGGGAAATATAAAGAATGAGGACTTCTTGGAGGAATGCCGCGTGCTTGTGGACAGAATCGACATCGCGCGGTATTTAAATGATCCAGCCAGGTTGGAATATGTGTGCCATGCCTGCAGCTACAAGGTGAATCAAAAGAAACCCTTGAGGATCCATCAGTTGTTCAGTTGCTGCGAGCTGGAGCACACTGGGACAAGCAAGAGCCACAATCATAGACACACAACCTCAGAGAGCAGGCCATCCACCTCAACAGATCAACAGGAAGCAAACACTCACAATAAATGTGAACAGGAAAATGCAAAAAAAACTGAAAACACAAAATTGGCCATTGCGAAAAGCACTCCCTATGATCGCAGTGAAGGTAGTAACAAATCAGTGTGGAGATCTAACACACAGAAACACAAACTGGGAAACACTGCGAAGAAACTATTTGCTTGTGATCAGTGTGATTATAAAGCTTCACAGTCAAGTAATTTGAAAAGGCATAAAATGACACACTCCGGATACAAACCATTTGCGTGTGATCAGTGTAATTATAAAACTGTAGTGTCATGTGATTTAGAAATACATAAACGGAGACACTCCGGATACAAACCATTTGCGTGTGATCAGTGTGATTATAAAGCTACACAGTCAGGTAATTTGAAAGCGCATAAAATGACACACTCTGGATACAAACCATTTGCGTGTGATCAGTGTAACTTTAAAGCTACACAGTCAGTTTATTTGAAAAAGCATAAAATGACACACTCTGAACACAAACCATTTGCGTGTGATCAGTGTAATTATAAAGCTGCGTTGTTAGGTGGTTTAAAAAGGCATAAACAACGGAGACACTCTGGACACAAACCATTTGCATGTGATCAGTGTGACTATAAAGGTACAGTGTCAGGTATTTTGAAAAAGCATAAAATGACACACTCTAGACACAAACCATTTGCGTGTGATCAGTGTGATTATAAAGCTACACAGTCAGGTTATTTGAAAACGCATAAAATGACACACTCTGCATACAAACCATTTGCGTGTGATCAGTGTGATTATAAAGCTACACAGTCAGTTTATTTAAAAATACATAAACGGAGACACTCCGGATACAAACCATTTGCGTGTGATCAGTGTGATTATAAAGCTACACAGTCAGGTAATTTGAAAGCGCATAAAATGACACACTCTGGATACAAACCATTTGCGTGTGATCAGTGTAACTTTAAAGCTACACAGTCAGTTTATTTGAAAAAGCATAAAATGACACACTCTGAACACATACCATTTGCGTGTGATCAGTGTAATTATAAAGCTGCGTTGTTAGGTGGTTTAAAAAGGCATAAACAACGGAGACACTCTGGACACAAACCATTTGCATGTGATCAGTGTGATTATAAAGCTACACAGTCAGGTAATTTGAAAAAGCATAAAATGACACACTCTGGATACAAACCATTTGCGTGTGATCAGTGTGACTATAAAGCTACGCAGTCAGTTAATTTGAAAAACCATAAAATGACACACTCTGGACACAAACCATTTGCTTGTGATCAGTGTGATTATAAAGCTACACAGTCAGCTCATTTGAAAAAGCATAAAATGACACACTCTGGACACAAACCATTTGCGTGTGATCAGTGTGATTATAGAGCTAAACAAGCAAGCGCTTTGAATGTTCATAAACTGAAACACTCTGGATCCAACTAGGGATGTAACTGTAACTGTAACTCTGTCGCCATTCCGCTAGGGGTGGCCAGAGCCTCTGCAGAGTTGCCTCCATTTTTTCCTATCCTTACATACCTCCTTCAATTCATTCATATCCATCACCTTTTTCATGCATTTTCTTCTTTTACGCTCACTTTGTATATCCCATTCTTTGACAATCTCCTCAATCTGATCACTCCATACTTTTCTCGGTCGTCCCTTCCCTCTTTTTCCTTTCACACTTTCTTTGTATACATACTTTGTCAGTCTATCATCATTCATTCTTTCCACATGTCCAAACCATCTCATCACATTCTTTTGTACCTTAACTTTCACATCCTCTTTCAAATTACATTCTTTTTTTACCCATTCATTCCTAACTCTATCCCTCAGAGTTTTTCCTGTCATGCTTCTCAAATGCTTCATTTCCACCGTACATACTTTACTCATTTCGCTATCGTTCACTGTCCATGCTTCACTTCCATACATAAAAGTCGGTAACAATATGCCAGGATGTTATGGATATAAAGTTTCGGATATGGATATGGATAAGGGTATTGCAATTACATTATTTGGGTTGCGGATATGGATATTGAATTATTTCGGATATCCGCTAGTTTCGTGTAATGGATATTAGATTTGAAGCAATTTAGCAAAATAATCATTTGAAAAAAAAACATGTTTTTAATTTTAATTCTACATTTTCAGTTAATTTTACAATCACATACAGTGGTGCCTCACACAACGAACGCCTCGCACAGCGAACGCTGCACACAACGAACTTCCTGTTCGTTCATTTCACGATTCATACAACGAACTTCGCTTCACACAACGAAGTCGCCCGAGCTTCCACGACTGCTTCGCCCGAGCTTCCACGATCGCTGCCGATGTATTGCATACTCCCGCGAAGGCACTGCAGACAGTCGTTAGTCACTGCGCTAACTTACGCACGTATCGCGGCAATCGTTCTTCATTACGAATTAAATCACGCACGTATCACGGCAGTCGTCCTTTTAAGTTTAACTCAATATTTTTTTTATATCATGGCTTCTAATAAAAGCAGGAAGGTGATTTCTGTTGAAATGAAACAGGAAATAAATGGAAAGCAGTTCAGGAGTTTACCAATGCCCACTATCCGGATTCAGATGAAGCAAACAGGATCAAGGATCTTTACTCCGATACTCTTGTCCGTTATTTCCGGCAGATGTTGGAGAAAAGAGAAAAACAAACGACTTTGGACAAGTTTTTCATGAAACCATCAGCCAAAAAGCAGAAAATGGATGAAGATGTGCAAGATTCTACTTAGTGTGTCTTAAAATAAATAAAAATATGTTTTTGTTAGATGTATCTAAATAAAAATAAAAACAAAAAATTATCTTTTTTTATGTCATCTTAGCATATTTTATGCTACAGAACGAATTATTTTTTTTTACCATGTATTGTTATGGGAAAACGCGTTTCACATTACGAACTTTTCGCATAACAAACTTGCTCCCGGAACGAATTAAGTTCGTTGTGTGAGGCACCACTGTATATAAGGTCGGGTAAAAAGTTTTTTAGCATATAGTATGGATATCTATAATCTATAATCTAAGCTGCAAGGATATGTAAGCATTTAAGGCTCATATGAAATGCATGCCCACAGACAGGCACATGTAGGTTCGCGCCTACACATTCTGCATGTGTGCATACAAATAAAGAAAACCTCACATGGACATAAACCTTGCAACTCCTGCCGCCGTTCCCTGAACCGGGGTGGCATTGGCAAAAGTGAACCGATTTTTACAGCACGGGTGGTCAGCCTCGTACCAACCTATCAGTCAAGGAGCTTGTAATAAATATATTTTGTATTGTTTGTGTATTAACACTGAAAATTCATATTCAATATTTTATTTAGTGTAAGGATTTAAATCAAACACTGTTTTATATTTTCACTTTTACAATTATTTATTCTTTTATTTTACTAACGTTTTCGATCTTAGATCATCATCAGGTATAATTTTATCTAAATTTATATGATTTTATTGAATGACCACACAATTTTATTGTAATACTTTATGGTACCATTGACTTTTATTTAAAAAAAATTATACCTGAAGATGATCTAAGATCGAAAACGTTAGTAAAATTAAAGAATAAATAATTGTAAAAGTGAAAATATAAAACAGTGTTTGATTTAAATCCTTAAACTAAATAAATCATTAAATTAGTAATAAAATATCTTTAGCTGTACTATTTGTATCTGGCTGGTTTTCATCACATTAAAAAGGGGACATTTCAAAAAAGAATAATGAGCGAATCGAATGAAGAAATTAGATACATGTAAAAAAAATATTACAAAAAAAGGAAAAATGCTACGCAAGCCCCGATTTTTTTTTTTTTTTTTTTTAATGGTGTACAACAGGTTACCCTAATAGGGTAGTTGCAGTGGTAGGGGAAACGGTTGAAAATAATATGGTTCTGTAGAGTACATTTCAAGGATCACAACCATATATTTTTTGTGTAGTAAAAATAAAAATATCATTCATAATTTAAAAAAATAAAATGCGGAGAATTTTAGTCGCGCCAAAACGCAGCGCGTTCGACTTCGCGAATCTTGACGTCAAGATTCGCCACTGGGCCCGCCGATACCTGCACTCCGAAAATGCATCGGTGTCATATCTGCCTAAATAAACAAAATGACCTTTTTTCCGAAAATCGAGAATACGCTAATTTTAAAGAGATTTAGTTTAAAAACTAAGAAAGATATTTTTTTTTTGAAAACGCAGATGCATTTTTAAAAATGTATTCTACCATTTTATACAATGAAAAAATTATGTGATACTTCCCTATTACAGTGCACCCTCTCAGCCATCAACAAGCTGGGAGGAACTCTTTTACCATGGATTAAAGGTGTCTAAATTGTTTTGAAATATATCAATCTTTGATTCGTTAATGAGTTTAACACTCCGAGTTAAAGGATGTTGCGCCAAGACGTCAGTGCGACTCATCGGTACATGTAATAAATCATGACCTCGTCCCCGATTATAGTCATTGGGCACGTACAACCTGAAACCCGCCAACAGGGTGGGACTGTCTATTAACCCGTTGATGACCTTATGAGAGAGCACTATAAGGGTCCCGTTGCGCCTAGTTTCTAAGCTCCTGAAGCCAGTTTCCCGAAGCAGCTCCTCATGGTGCATGAACTGAGGGTAATTTCCCTGCGTCCTCATGAGGAGGTACCTCAGGAACTTCTGGAGCTGCTCTAACATATTAATGTACTTCCACTGGTAAGGTGTCCACACCTCAACAGCGTACTCTAATTTAGACCGTATGACACTGCCGAAGTCATCCGCCATCGCCTTAGGCTCCGTAAACTGTTTGCACAGTCTGATGACAAAGCCCAGAAGCCGATAGCATTCGGTCGTCAACTGCGTCACATGGTCTGAAAAATTCAGTCCGGGATCAAAAACCACCCCCAGATCCCTAAACGAGGAAACACGAGTCAGTATCAGCCCACCCATACTGTACTCGTGGATTATGGGACAAGAGGATTTTGTGAATGACATAACACAACATTTGTTGATGTTGAAACTTAGCCCATTCTTGTTTGACCACTCCAACAAGTGGTTCAAATCCGTCTGAAGATTTATACAGTCCTGAGAGTTTGTAACTTCAGTATAAATTTTCATATCATCAGCAATTTACCGGGTGTGTGAAACTTATAACAAGTGTTTCAGTAGCATTGATATTTTTCACTTAGAGACGGCGCACTTTCGCAAAGCGGTGGGTGCTTCACTCAGGGAGAAATGATTTCCTTTATTTTTAAAATTACATCATATTCTGTTTTGAGAGCAGTATTTTTTTTTCTTCTTGTAATTAGTCACTTGTAATTAACATCTTGTAATTCTTTCCAACTTCCTAAGCTTGATATCCGTGGCAACATATAATTGGCCATGTTTTTTGTAATTGCTATTATTTATTTCTTATGTAACGCTGTTTGTTGTCCTACTAAAATAAAAATAAATAAAATAAAGCAAATAATAACAAATTTCGAGTTCATCTATAATGTCGTTTTATAAACACAATGAAGGCTAGGGGACCTAAATTTGAGCCTTGGGGAACTTCTGAAGTTGGAAAAAACCCTGCCGATCGGTGGCCATTTATTTCCACAAAATGGCATCTGTTTTTAAGGAATGACGAAAAAAAGATTAAAAGGGATTTGGTGAAACCAAAGTCTTGTTAAAAGAATACCATGATTTACTCGATCAAAAGCTTTGGAGAAGTCAGTATATATGACATCTGTTTGCTTGCGAGAATAAGTTTTTGTTTTCGCCAACCCGCTCGGCAAGCGTGGCGTTGTAATGCCAAAACCCCCCCATATGAAATGTCAAATAATCATAATAGAGTACCCCAGGTGAGTAGGACAACACGTCCAGAATCTCACACTGAGAATTCAGTCTGCCCCACGGATTCTGGGGGGGACAATTGTTTGACATATCATGAAAATCACCAGCAATCAAAATCCAAATGTCAAAAGTTTAACATAGCTACCTATAATGTCCGCACACTGGCATCCGACTCAAAATTACTGGAACTAGAGGAAGAACTAACAAAAATCAAATGGGACTTTGTGGGCCTTTCGGAAATAAGAAGAAAGGGCGAAGAATTACTGACACTAAATTCTGGGCATACCTTCTACTACAGAGGCGACCTCGAAAAATCTATCGGAGGAGTCGGATTTCTTATTCACAAAAAACATTGTCAACCTCAAAAGCTTATCAACAAGAGTAGTATACATGATTCTAAAACTAAACTCTAGATACAATCTAAAGGTTATCCAAGTATATGCACCTACATCCAGTCATACTGATGAAGAGGTGGAAGTATTCTACGAAGATATTCAAACTGCTATTCGAGAGAACAAATGTCACTACAACATGATAATTGGGGATTTCAACGCTAAAATTGGTATCAAAAGTGATGAAGCTGAAAAATCGCTCGGAAACTTTGGCAGTGGCTTACGGAATAATAGAGGAGAAACTCTACTGAATTACCTCCTTGAGAACAATCTGTTCTTGATGAACACCTTCTTTCATAAAAAACAACAACGACGATGGACATGGTTAAGTCCAGATGGAAAAACTGCAAATGAAATTGATTTTGTTATATCAGACAAGAAAGGTATTAGTTAGGTTTAAGTTAGAATTACGGTCGTTTGACATTTTGACAATTATATTAATTTTCGGATATTTAACGAACCGTTCGGTGAGAACTTACATTATTCTCTACGTTTCGTCAGCGACGTAGCCGACGTCTTCAGGAGAACATCCTATCTGTACGGCGACTGAGGATGAACTGAATTTGAAAAACACTTTGTCACAAATCACTGACTACCTTCGAACGAAGGTAGTAATTATGTTTTGGTCTGTCACACATACCACTATCATCTTGTGTGTATTCCACATCACTAGATGGTATTATTTCACCTGTACACACCACACTAATAATATTGTTGTCTTTGACATGAAATTTGGGTACTGGTTTCAGTAGAGAGTTTAATGTGGGTTTCCAAATACTGGACAAATTGAAGCTGTCGTCTCTGTTGAAGTTAGGATGTCTATAAATTTCAATGGCCTCTCTTACAAGTCTGGGAATCAAGAATTTTTCTTTCGATAGAACCTTCGTTTGGTCGAATCTAATGAGGTGCAGGCTGCCTTTGGCGGAATGATCGCAGAATGCCGATTTATTGGGGTTGTTTGTTTTCATTGCCCCAATATGTTCCTTGAGGCGCACCTTAATGTTTCTTTTGGTTTGACCGATGTAGAAGGCACCACATTCGCAAGGTACCTTATAAACGCCCGGGGAGTCCAGGGGGGTGCTATCTTTCACACTACGAAGCATCTGTGAAATCGAGCTGGGAGGACTAAAAATTGTTTTTATATTATATTTAAAAAATAATCGTCCCAGTTTTTCGGAGAGGCCACGGATGTAGGGAAGGTATGCTTTTTGACGGGGTACTTCGCATGTGATGTTAGCCTTCTTCTTAAGAGTCTTGATTGCCATTGAGTAGCCATTGGAAGACAGAGCCTGTTGACAGTGTTGTAGTTCAGAATCCAAACTCTCCTCATCGCAGATCCTTTTAGCTCTTGTCAATAACGCAGTAGGTACTGATCGTAGATGTGCTGGGTAGTGGTGTGATGAACTGTGTAGGTATCTATCTGTGTGTGTAGGTTTCCTATACACAGAATGACCCAGGCTGCCATCTATCCTGCGTACTTGCACATATAGGAATGAGATTTTTCCTTGTTCCTCTATCTCCATGGTAAACTTGAAAAGAGGATGAAGGTCATTCAGATGCGTAAGGAACTCCTTTAATTTTTGTAGTCCATATGGGTAGATGCAAAATGTGTCATCCACATATCTGAGCCAAAGCGATGGATAGATGGCAGCCTGGGTCATTCTGTGTATAGGAAACCTACACACACAGATAGATACCTACACAGTTCATGCAAAGATATGTAACATTGGGGATTCACATTATACACATTCTCATAAGTAGATACAAATAAGTTCCCGCTTGCACATGCTGCATGTGAACCTACAACATTAAAACCTAAACCTGATGAACATATACCCTGCAAATCTTGCCTGCTTTTCCTGAAACAGAGGTGATATTGGCAAAGTGAACTATTTTCCATAGCGTGAGCATACCAACCTTTATGTTAAGGAACAAACATAATGATCAACACGATGATCTACCCTAAATTATCTTAATGATCTTACTTCTTCTAATATTAACCAATATGTTTATACTGTATATCAATAATTGAAAACCTGTAAGTAAATGATAATTTAATTATTTTGAAAATGTGCAAAGAAAAGGTTTCCTCCTGCCCAATAGATTGACAGCACTCCTTTATAGGTATTAAGCAATGAAATTATGCTTGAAATACTAATTACAGTGTAAAAATGAAGAAATATACAAAACTTTATAAATCTTGGCAAATTTAAAAAGGCTTCAACATCTTTCGTAATTGCAATCCCAAGTACTACACTATCTTTAAATGAGCCTAATTTCATTTGATATAATGTCCATGAACATATGCACGCTCAATTGTTTCAAGTTATTGAGCTATGCTGTCTCACGAAAATAGTTACAATGATGACTTCGAAATAAGTTTCTTCTCATCGTTTCAATTTTTTTAACACCCGTTACCAGATTTACAAAAATATTCTATATAATTTATACAAATAGAGGCAAGACAAAGTTTGCCGGGACAGCTAGTACATTATAAAAATATGCTAGAGCAGTGTCAACACATTTACAATTATACAGATAAGACCAATCATAATATTCTAAAATACTCTTACATCTACTTATATCTAAAAGATTGTAATTAATATTATTAGAATCATGTAATGCATCAGCTTGTCCATGAAATGTGACGTTTATGGAGCTAATGCAGTGTCAGTAAAGTTGTTTTACTTGGTGTAAGCATTTTCAATCCGGGAATTTTGATGTCAAAGATGCACTTCGCTCTGGTCGCCTAAAGCAATTCTCATAAGAAAGAAACTTTTTCCCTGACTTATTATAAATTAATGACTAAATGGTGTATATATTATTTTCTTTACAATTTTTATCTAGATATTAAGTGATTAATTTTAAGTTAAGATAAGTTGGAATCCTCCCCAAAACACAAGCTATGCTTACTTTGGGGAGTATTTATTGTAATTAGCTTTTGAAAAATTATTTTTAAATATTTTGTACATATTGATAAAAACAATAAAGACCTTATGAATTAAGAATTAAATAATATAGCTACTCATTTTCAAGTGTTATCTAGGTACAAAAAAATAAAAAAAACAAAGTGACATTTGTCATTTCAATAATAATAATTAAGTACTATATAGTTATCACAAGTGTCTCAAGGTTATCCGGGGCTTTGGTTGTGTGACCAGAAAACTAAATGGTTTGTTTTTGGCACAAAGTTGGAAGATGATTGATATTCCCCAGCTGCATTTCCCTCTTAGTAAATCAATGTTTGTATATTATGTAAAGTTAAAAAAATCAAAAATATTAATGCTTCTGACGGCAACGCAACTCGTAACTAAGCTACACATATAGTCTAACTTCTTGCCTGTGTTATCCTTGAAGGGGTCACATGTGGCAATTCGCGACCTCTTTCTTTTTACAGGTAAGGGGGCCGACCTCACACCGACCAGCTCTAACTCTGCCCACAATCTAACTACCGGCAAGGCTTACTCAGTTTTCTCAAACATTTTATTGGGTGTAACTTCTCATAGTAAGTGAACTAATTATAAGGCAGTGCATATGACAAACTTCTAAACTACAGGACCTTACTCATGTCACTGTCATTCGTAGTCCATGATTCACTTCCTTACATCAATTTTGCTGACAATGTGCCATTGTGTACTGAATTTCAAATCCATCATCAGCCACTTGTTTCTTGCAATTCTTCTTAGCGCACCTACCACTTGCTTTCTCTTACACAAGGTACCTTTTCCTTAATTTCTCTCATCGTTTTTCCATTCTTCTCAAACATACTTCCTGTATCACTTATTCAGTTTTACCTTGAAGGTATCAAAACAATGTAGTTACTAGTAATACCTGCTTCTGTACCCTTAGTACAAGTTGCAAAACTTGAGAAAAGTAAAGTTTACGGAAAATATTAAAGTGTGATTTCTCCCAAAATCTGCCGCTTTTGTTTCTTACACTATTTGGTCTTAGAAAAAGAGTTAGTTATGAAGAAAATCAAATTCAAACAAACAAAAACGGCAGATTTTGGGGGAAATCACTCTTTAATAATTGCCGTAAACTTTACATTACTCAAGTTTTGCAACTCGTACTAAGGGTACTGGAACCAGGCCAAAATTAAGTGAATTTTAGCCTGAACTGGATGAATTGCATTCCTCTTTACAAATGTGTTACAAAAATACATGAGAATGCAGGGTTGTCATGAGTTTACAATATGTATAACTGTATCATACTCTTGCCTCCTGTTTTTCTGCTCATATTTGTTAAGATACTTTAAAGTGATAAGCTATGACATTTTAATTTGTATGTTGATAGTAGAAACTTAATTCAAATGTATTATATCAGAATATATTAAGTCGGGGAAAAAGTTTCTACGCATTTTATCTGAAAATTCAGGTAATTTTTTTCAAAGTTAATTTTCATTTAATTACAGTACATATGTGCCATTTTGTTCGTAGACTATCTGCCATCTTGTAGGTAGAGACATGATCCCGCTCTGTATAAATTTTGGAACTTCTGAACAAAAAAACGAAACAAGTAGTTTTGGCAGTCCTCTCTTAATTTTAGCCTGACACTGCCTAAAAAAATCTGAAGAAACCGAAACAGGTGGAAATCTAAAGGTGCAAGGTCAGGGCTTTGTGGCCGATGCATTCACACCTCCCAGCCAAACTCTCTTAATTTTTGCTGAGTGGCTAAAGATGTATGTGGTCTAGCGTTAACGTGATGAAAGACCACACTTGTATCCTGCCGCCATTCCTCTAGGGGTACCTCCACACAAGTGCCTCCACTTGACTCTGTCCTTGCATACTTCTTTCATCTCATCTAATTTCATCACTCTTTTCATGCATGCTCTTCTCTTGTTTCCACTCTGTAAATTACATTCATTCGCAATCTCACTTATCTGATCAATCCATTCCTAGGTCTTCCCCTTCCACGCTTACCTATTACATTCCTTTTATACACTCTTTTTGTCAGTCGGTCTTCATTCATCCTTTGAATAGTTTTCAAAGGATATACAAGAAAGTGGGTTGTGGATAAGGAGATCATTCAAGGTGTACTAAATGACTGATTGAATGCAGATTTTCAATTTTATTTGGCTTGAAGAAAATTATGTTAGATGAAAAATTATTACTTGTGTACAATGAGCTTCTGAACTTTATTACTTATAAACTGAATTATTCATTTTATTAATTTTTTTACTAAATGGTTTATTTTATTACTGATTTTTCTCTACTTTATTTTTGTTACATTTTATTATTGTTTTTTCTTTCTTTCATCAAAAATTTCAACTTTTTCTATAAATGAACTGGACTTTGTCTCTTTTCTATAAAAGTTTTTGTTTTTCCTTTTTTCTGTATAGGTAGATAGTAATTAAATTTTTTAACTTTTACTTTTACTGTATCATATTTGTATACCCACGCACAGGCTATGCCTATGTGGGTTTCTCTTTTCAGTTTTTTTGAAAATGTGTGTAATTATCTGTATTTTTGAATGATGATGCGTTTTGTAAGAATAGCTTGAAAGTGAATGTGAATAAGACAAAAATATTAGTTTTTGACAGGAATGAAGTATGTGAGGAACTTACAATTAAATTGAATGGAATAAAAGTTGAAGAAGTGAATGAGTTTGACTATTTAGGAAGTAAGTTTGAGGCGAATGGTAAGATGACGAAAGAATTAGAGAAGCGTGCCAGCAAACGAAGATGCGTGATAGGAGCGTTTGGTAGAATAGGGAAGAATAAAAGGATACCAAAGAAAATGAAAATGGCGGTACGCAATTGTATATTGTTGCTGACTAAATTCACTTTCACATTCACTGACACATTCACTTTCAAGCTATTCTTACAAAACGCATCATTCAGTTTGGTTAACATCGCTTGGAGTTCCTCCGCCAAGTCAGCTAAAACTATAGCATCATCAGCATAAAGAAGTACTCCAACTCTTGTTTCACCCACTTTCACTCCGCTTTCTGATATTCCAGCTTCTTTTATGCAACTGTCCATGATTATATTAAACAACCATGGACTCATCACGCAGCCTGGCCTAGAATAATATCTATAATCTAAGTTGCAAGGATATATTCATTCAAAGCTCTCTGATGTATGCCCACAAACAAACACGTGTAGTTCGCGCTTACAAATGCTGATTGTGTAAGTACTTACAAATATAATCCAAACCTCAAATGAACATAAATAAAGCCGACATTCCCTGAAACAGGGGTGACATTGGCAAAGTGAACCATTTTTTACAGTATGGGTGGTCAACCTCATACCAACCTATAAGTCAAGGAATACGAGCAATAAGTAACATTTAAGTATAAAAAAAAACAACAAAACCTTAAAAATAAATCTACAAAAAAAAGTCAAAAATTTCTTATGCAAAAAATGTAGCAAACTAATAAACCAACATTAATACAAATTAGCATTGCAGATTAGCCGCCACTTCTTCCTGTCCTTGCATACTTCTTTCATTTCATCCAGAGTCATAACCTTTTTCAAACAAGCTCTCCTTTTATTATGACTCTGGATATCCCACACACTCGCTATTTCGAAAATTTGGTCCATCCATACCTTTCTCGGTCTTCCTCTTCCACGACATCCATCAATTCTTGCATCATATACTTTCTTCGTCAGTCTTTCCTCATTCATTCTCTCCAAATGTCCAAACCATCTAAGTATACTTCTTTTAATCTTTACTTTCACACTTTCTCTTACACCACATTCCTCTCTAACAAAAGCATTCCTCACCCTATCACTCCGTCTTTTTCCAATCATACTTCTTAAGTAGTCCATTTCCACTTTACTTATCTCAGTTTCACTCACCGTCCAGGCTTCACTTACATACATCAGAGTGGGCACTAGTATACCACCGTGCACCGCCAGTCGAACATTTTTTGAAAGATTCTGGTTTTTGGCGATGCTAGCGGTAGCACCCAGTACGCACCTGCCTTTCATTATTCTTCTTTCAAATTCACCGGTCATTCTTCCATCTTTTTCAAACTTACTTCCCAGGTATACAAACTCATTTACGACATCAACATTCATTCCATTAATTTTAAATTCATATTTCCACCATTTGATTAGCTGTCAACTCTATTGTCATATTTTTTTTATAAATGGTTACTACATTCCGTTTTACTTTCTTGCTATAGATGAAGGCTATAAAGGAAGTTTTGATTTGGTGTGAATTTTTTTTTCGAGGTTTTCATGGAAATGAGTTGTCCTGGTGCAGGACATGCCAAAAAACATTATCTTTCAAAAACGTCCGTCTGTATGTGTGTCACTTTCCAAAGTATAAGACCTAGAGATACCAAATTTAGGCCACATCAACTTTTTTGGACATGTATTAAGTATTTATAACACGGCATTACACCAACTTGAAAATTCAATATGGCTGCCGTACAAAAAAACATACAACTGCACTTTTCTCAAAAACGGCTGCAAGATTATTTTTAAAATTTTCAAAGTTGGCATTATTTTTTTTTTTTTTTAAGAAATCCTGTGCGGGAGACTCCCTAAATTCTAAAGACTCTAGGGGTCTATGACACTTGTTGTAGTGCCGCAGAGGTGTACGAGCTTGGTCGTCGCTACAAAGCGCCAATACTCAAGCAAGACCCAATTGCTGTAAGACTGGATGAACCTTTGGTGACCGGTCATTGGTAAAGGTTTATGAGTTTTTCAACCCAGCGAAGAGCACATTCGAAATAAAAATGGTAGATTTTTGTGCTCCGCCGGGATCCGAATCCACAACCTTCCATTTACGAGTCCGAAGTGTTGCCACTACGGACTACGGACCGGTCCAAGATGCCAACGACACGCGGTGTACCTGAGCGGTTACTCATCCAAGTACTGACCACGCCCAATGTTGCTTAACTTCGGTGATCTATGGGAACCGGTGCTTTCAACATGGTAACGTCGTTGACTAAATTTTTAACTAAATAAATTATTTATGGCAACACTCTTGCTAATCTGTGTCTATGAGCTGCCATATGAAAAAAACAATCGATTAGGATTTTCTCGAAAGTCATAGGGTTAACAAAAATATAATGTTCAACAATATTAAAGAAAACATAAATTTCTACAAAATCAAAATATTTTTTTTTGAAAAAAATAAAATAAAGCACCGTTTACACGACCTGAAATTTTAAATCGAAAATAAATCAAAAACCTACCGAAATGCAAAATATTTCAATTTGGTTTTAGATTTGATAGAAAGAAATCGTTTATTACTTACTTTAATTCGTAACCATTTTTTTTACTTTTTTGAAACTTCAAGATGGCTTCCAAAGAGCTGAAAATTTTGAATGCGATTTTCTCAAAAACAGCTCCGACGATTTTTCTCAATTTTTTTGTGAGTCCTTTTTTAAAATAGTGCTATCTAATGATTATAATCACTGCTTCATCATAATCTCAGTTTAGGGAGTTGCGATACAAAAGAAAAAAAATATTGAAAAATTCTCAGCAGTTAGAGGGTTAATAATAAAATAATCTTCTACAAATGTAAGTAAATAATGATAACTTATATATTGCCATCATTATTTTTTCCAAAAAGAGAATCAGAAGTATAGCCGCCATACAAAGTGAAATTTTTCCATACAAAATGTATTTGCAATTGTCTTGGTAGTCAAAGGGTTAAAATAAGATGAAAGGCTGCGATTCTTAAAATTTTATAAATACAAATAATAAACAGTCGTTATTTTTTCAAAATATAATTAAAAAGTTTACCCACCATACAAAGTCCTAGTTTGCATACAAAAGGGTTCAATGACCATCTATAATAATCTAGATTCTAGATTTCAGAATCTAAGTTGCAAAGATATATTAAAATTAAAAACTCATATCAAATGCATGTCCACTAACAGACACGTGTAAGTTCACGCTGAAAAACGCTGAATGCGTACTTACAAATTAAAACCACATCTCAAATGAACATAAAACCTGCAACTCTTGCCGACCTTCGTTAAAACAGGGGTGACATTGACAAAGTGCATTATTTTTTACACTATTGGTGGTCAGCTTTATACCAACCTGTAAATCAAGGATCTTTCTTGTGTAATTGACGCTTTTTCTAGAGAACCCCAACCTCGCAGAGGGCTCTTGAGGTGTGATTCACACAAAACGGCGTTCACCAAATAAATCATCCAAATATTAATATTGATTGAAGTATTTATATGGCTATTTCCATATTGTACGAGTACACACCGCGGTGGAATAAAATTGATTTATTATTGAAATATTATATTTTTACTAGGGGCGTTGCCCCTGGCTGCTACGCAGCCCAACCCCTTAACATTTGGGGAATGTGTATATTGCGCATAGTCTCCTCGCGTTAAAATTCTGAAAACATGTAAAATAAAAAAATGCAGTCTTTGTAAAAGAGAATCGACCACCCATACTTTAAAAAATGGTTCACTTTGCAGATTTCACCTCTGTTTCAGGGAAGGTTGGCAAGAGTTGCAGGGCTTATGTTCATTTGAGATTGGGTTTTTATGTTGTAAGTCAACATGCATTATGTGTAAGCGTGAACTTACAAATGTCTGCTTGTGGGAATGCATTTAATATGAATCTCAAATGGTATGGATCTTTGCAACTTAGATTATATAAAGAAATACACAAAATAATTTCCTTGACTTATAGTTATAGGTTGATATGAAGCTGACCACCCATACTGTAAGAAATGGTTTACCATGCAAATTTCATCTCTGTTTGAGGAAAAGTCGGCAAGAGTTGCAGGGCTTATGTTCATTTGAGATTGGGTTTTTATGTTGTATTTTTACATTTTTATTTTGTTTGTTTGTTGTTTTTTTGATTTGTATCAAATAAAAGAAAATAATATCGTAAAAAAAAACTTTCCAATATTGCCGCTAGATGTCTATATTTTCTTCATACATTTTAATACATTTCCATACAAACAAAAGAGTCTTTAAAAAATTGAGCGGGCTTTTTTAAAAATACTGTTTTCAGAAATTATAATTACTTCTTCTAAAAACTACTGTTTTACGAAAAAAAAATTGTAGTTAATATTGAAAGAAGTTAAATGATATAATAAGTGCATTTAAAGCTGCTTGTCAAACACATAAGTGAATGGTATTTTTTTGCAGCATATATACAAAAATTAATTTGCCATAGATCAGGAATGTGTTTCATCTGCTGTGATGGCATTAATTTTGAAAATCGAAACTCCAAGCGATTGACGACCACGAAGGACAATATAATTAAGGACTGAAACTACATAAGCTGGTAGATGATTCTAGCTTTACATGCGTCATACAGTGGGTTAATTTATGCAAGAAAGTTGAGTGCAGATTCTGTGCAATTTATTTTCGTATGAATTTTAATTTTCGAATGGCGAATATGGGGGAGGGGGGGGGGGTGCCTTAAAAAATCTCGCCCAGGGCGCTGGTAGTGCTAAAACCGGCACTGATGATAATACAAAATAGCCCTGTAGGTACATAACATCACAATCATAAAACATCAAACTATCTTCATAATTTTGGATACAAAATAGGACACTGTCCTGCCTCTAGCCCGGGCAAAACATTAAAATCCAAACATTTAATTCCCATATTTTAATTAATGTACCAACTAAGTAATAGGGAAATTTCACAAAAAAAAATCTTGTGGATTTAAATTCCTTTATATTTGCTTATCATAAAACTTCTTGAATTTTATTTTTACGTGCTTTTTTTACAAAGTTATTCATGTTCAAAAAATGAAGTTTGAAATTACGCGCCAAAACGCTCCTTGGATTGAATTTTCGGCTGTGACGTCATTTTCTTTGACTTTTTATAGCCATCGCAATACCAGCAGCGTTGTCGATACAAGAAAATGACGTCACGGGGGCTACAAATTTCGTTGACGGATCGCACATCCGTTTCAAAACCGGTCAAAATTTTCAAAAGATCTTTCAAATTTAAAATTATATAAATTTATTTTGGACTTGAAATTAGGCCCTTGTTTATATGCTTATCGTAATCTAACAAAATTATACACTTTTTACCAAATACCTCACTATTGCAAATACCCTATTTTCATATTTTTTATTTTATGGGGAAAATCATTACAGAGCAAACAGCTGCCAGACTTGGCCAGGCTCACTTCAAACTGGTCTTGCGACTCGGATGCAATTCTTTTGTTTGAAGCTCGGTGGGTCAGTCAAAGTTATTAGTTTTTGTAATTTTGTGCTTTGTGCAAGTTACAATGGACGTAGTTGTGAAGTCTGAGAAGGAGCTGGTCTCGGAGGATATGGATGCACAACTAGAGCATTTACATGAACAAATCGACATTGAAGAGAGCGATGTGAAGCAAGAGAGACTGGCTCGTGAGAAGGAATGGGAAGCTGAGGACATAGTAATGGGAAATATAAAGAATGAGGACTTCTTGGAGGAATGCCGCGTGCTTGTGGACAGAATCGACGTCGCGCGGTATTCAAATGATCCAGCCAGGTTGAAATATGTGTGCCATGCCTGCAGCTACAAGGTGAATCAAAAGAAACCCTTGAGGATCCATCAGTTGTTCAGTTGCTGCGAGCTGGAGCACACTGGGACAAGCAAGAGCCACAATCATAGACACACAACCTCAGAGAGCAGGCCATCCACCTCAACAGATCAACATAAAGCAAACACTCACAATAAATGTGAACAGGAAAATGCAAAAAAAACTGAAAACACAGAATTGGCCATTGCGAAAAGCACTCCCTATGATCGCAGTGAAGGTAGTAATAAATCAGTGTGGAGATCTAACATACAGAAACACAAACTGGGACACACTGCGAAGAAACTATATGCTTGTGACCAGTGTGATTACAAATCTACATTGTCAGGTAATTTGAAAATACATAAACTGAGACACTCTGGACACAAACCATTTGCGTGTGATCAGTGTGACTATAAAGCTGCACAGTCAGTTCATTTGAAAAAGCATAAAATGACACACTCTGGACACAAACCATTTGCTTGTGATCAGTGTGACTATAAAGCTACACAGTCATTTAATTTGAAAAAGCATAAAATGACACACTCTGGACACAAACCATTTGCGTGTGATCAGTGTAATTACAAAGCTAAATTGTTAGGTAATTTAAAAAAACATAAAATGACACACTCCGGACACAAACCATTTGCGTGTGATCAGTGTAATTACAAAGCTAAATTGTTAGGTCATTTGAAAAAGCATAAAATGACACACTCTGGACACAAACCATTTGCTTGTGATCAGTGTGACTATAAAGCTACACAGTCATTTAATTTGAAAAAGCATAAAATGACACACTCTGGACACAAACCATTTGCGTGTGATCAGTGTAATTACAAAGCTAAATTGTTAGGTAATTTAAAAAAGCATAAAATGACACACTCCGGACACAAACCATTTGCGTGTGATCAGTGTGACTATAAAGGTACAGAGTCAGGTCATTTGAAAAGGCATAAAATGACACACTCTGGACACAAACCATTTGCTTGTGATCAGTGTGACTATAAAGCTACACAGCCATTTAATTTGAAAAAGCATAAAATGATACACTCTGGACACAAACCATTTGCGTGTGATCAGTGTGACTATAAATGTACAGAGTCAGGTCATTTGAAAAAGCATAAAATGAAATACTCTGGATACAAACCATTTGCGTGTGATCAGTGTTATTACAAATCTAAATTGTTAAGTGATTTAAAAAGGCATAAACTGAGACACTCTGGATACAAACCATTTGCTTGTGATCAGTGTGATTATAAAGCTACACAGTCAGTTAATTTGAAAAGGCATAAAATGACACACTCTGGATACAAACCATTTGCGTGTGATCAGTGTGACTATAAAGCTACGCAGTCAGTTAATTTAAAAAACCATAAAATGACACACTCTGGACACAAACCATTTGCTTGTGATCAGTGTGATTATAAAGCTACACAGTCAGCTCATTTGAAAAAGCATAAAATGACACACTCTGGACACAAACCATTTGCGTGTGATCAGTGTGACTATAAAGCTACGCAGTCAGTTAATTTGAAAAAACATAAAATGACACACTCTGTCAATCATATTTTTAAGCAATAGCAAAAGAATCGTTTTAAAAAATAAGAACATTTTTTAATTTTAATTCTACATTTTTATTTAGTTTTACAATCACAGATATTAGGTCGGAGAAAAAGTTTTCTAGCATATAGTATGGATATACTTGTAATAAAATATCTTTGGCGGTACTATTTGTATCTGGCTGGTTTTCATCACATTAAAAAAGGGGCATTTAAAAAAAAGAATCAAATTGGGAAAATTTAGTTTCCCAATATTATTCATTTGTTTTTATTTTTGTCAAAATGAGCGAATCGAATGAAGAAATTTGATACATTTAAAAAAAATCCGACAGAAAAAGGAAAAATGCTACGCAAGCCCCAAAAAAAATCGTGACGTTTATGGAGCTAATGCAGTGTCAGTAAGAGTAGCAGAAAGTTGGTTTAAGCGTTTTCAATCCGGGAATTTTGATGTCAAAGATGCACCTCGCTCTGGTCGCCTAAACCAATTCTCATATATATATGCGAAGAAACTTTTTCCCCGACTTATTATAAATTAATATAGCTACTCATTTCCAAGTGTTATCTAGATAGGAAAAAATAAAAAAAATAAAGTAACATTTGTCATTTCAATTATTAACGAGACAGAGATAGTTACGGAATTCTTTTTTAAACTGCGGATAACACGTGTTTTTAGTTTTGACTTGTTTGTTGGAAGTCAACAAAGATAGTTAATAGATGTCTCTGCTGATGTTGTTGATGAAAGATTGAGTGAACTCAATCTTTCATCAACATCTACATCATTTCTTCGCCTTCACGCTGAAGAAGCCCGTCGCAGATATGGGGAAACGTCCAGAAGCTCCAGCTTTAAAAGACCACTGCAACAGATCCTAGAAAACTGAATTTAAACAACTATTAATAATTGTGCATAATAGCATCAAGCTTCACCTGAAAATACTTCACAATGGATTGTCCTTTAAATTGCTCACGGTCGAATGGGATCTGCTCGATGAAAAAGTTTGATGCTTGGTTATCATCAACGGTGCCAAAATAAAAGAGAGATAACATAAGAAATTAAGCATCGTGAGATCCAAACAAGTAGGTACCTCCAATTACATGCTACCCAGACCTTTTTTTTTTTTTTTTTTTTTTTTTAAATAATTTATTCAACAAAACAGGAAAATACATTAAAATATATAAAACAATAATAAAAATATATACAATTGATGTTGTACCTTCCCAATTACAATGTTGACATTAAATATAAGTATTAAAAATAAAAATAATATAAAAAAGAATATAAATATAAATACTAATGACAGTAAGATATTTTTTCATACAATGTTGACATTAAATATAAGTATTAAAATAATAAAAAAAAAAGAATACAAATATAAATACTAATGATAGTAAGATATTTTTCCTCTTTTTATTTCAAACACAAAATATAAAATATAAAAACCTATTAAAATAATCATGATAACCGTAATGACACCAAACAATAAGAGATAAAAACAGAATTACATATATCAAATCAGCCTTACATTCACTTGAACATGCCAATATTTTTAATTATAATTTTAATTTTAATTTTTCCCACTCACTAATACCTACACACTGAAATTCTAGTCAAAATTCAATTATATTTCATGAACACGTTTCTATTATTATTACAATTACAATTATTATTATTACTATTTTACATCATTAATCAAGAATTAAGGGCAAAGTATGGCCGTCGTTAACTTTTTCAAAGTATTGGTCGATTGGTAAAAAATATCCAGTTCACTAAACTTTTCATTGAACAACCGCGAAGCTCTCAAGAGGAATGAGTTTCCGTATGAATTTGTTCTGTGAGACGGAATATAGAGCTGGATTTTGGTGTTTCTTGACGTCATCCTAGGCACTCGGATTCCCACTTCAGACAGGAGTTCGGAGCAAGACACGTTACCCCGGATGAGTTTGAATAGGAACATTAGGTCCAGAACACTCCGTCTCGCTTGGAGCGAAAACAAACCATAGTGTTGCAGCGCCGTATGATAATCGGCAAGCTCTCGATGGAGACCGTCTCGGTACAAGAGTGTCCTGATGAGGCGTTTTTGGATGGCCTCTAATCTATTGACATAGATGATATATTGCGGGTTCCAAACTTGGCAAGCATATTCAAGTATTGGTCTTACGTAAACTTTATAAAGACATAATGCCACTGCAGTGTTTCGGAATGGCTTACAAGATCTCAAAACAAACCCAAGCAGTTTGTATGATCTTTTAATGATGCTATCTATGTGGTAATTGAATCTCAATTTATTGTCTAATACAAGCCCCAGATCACGTACTTGATCGGCAGGTTCCACGAACTCCGATTGAATCTCGTATTCAAAGACTAATGGGTTCTTTTTCCTAGTGAACCTCACGATGCAACATTTAGAAACATTTAAAGAAAGTTTATTTACGATACAATAGTCACCAAAGCGTTTCAAATCTCTTTGGATAGATACACAATCTCTCACGGATGCCACCTCTGAAAAAATCTTCATATCGTCTGCATAAAGTAAGACGCTTGAATTGAGGAAGCAATGTCTTATATCGTTAATAAAAATTAAGAATAAAAGAGGACCCAGATGGCTACCCTGCGGCACACCCGAGACGACCCGTTCACGTTTGGAGGTGATTCCCCCAATCGTTACAGATATTGTTCTATCATACAGGTATGATTTGAGCCACCGGAGTAGGTCACCGTGTATTCCTTGCCACTCCAGCTTGGCAATTAGGATCTTGTGGCTAATCTTATCAAAACATTTGGAGTAATCAGTGTAGATCACATCAGCCTGAGATCCTGCGTCCATAATCTTTAGAATTTTTTCCGTAAACAGTACCAGATTTGATGCGGTGGACCTACCTGGTAAAAACCCATGTTGATTTACATCAATTGCATTTTTCACCGCGGAGAAAATCTGATCATATGCTATTTTTTCGAGTAACTTCCCAAATATAGATAACTTAGATACAGGGCGATAGTTTTCAACATTGTCTTTATTTCCAGATTTGTAAATTGGTACTATGTGCGCATATTTCCATTTACGTGGAAAAACACCCAGACTAAGTGATTTTTTAAATATTATTGCTAATGGCTTAATTAATTTATCACAACAGTTTTTTATGAAAATAACCGGCAAACCATCCGGACCACAACCTTTCCTCACGTCTAATGAGCGAATGCTTTCACATAACCTATCCTCATTGATGACTATGGACGAGATAGTGGAGCAATCATTAAATGAATCACCAGATTGACGTGCAACCGATAAACCATCATCTTCCACGAAAACGGAGGAAAAGTATTTAAGGAACAAGTCAGATATCCCAGCAGCATCATTTTTTATTTCATTTTCATACTTCATTTCATTTGGAATACAGCTTTCGCCTTTTTTTGATTTAATAAAGGAAAATAGTTTTTTGGGGTCATTTCTAATAGACGTCTCCATGTGGTTCAAATATTTACGCCTGCATATCTTTTCCTGTTGTTTGAATCTACTTCTTAGTAATGAAAATGTGGAGTAGTCCAACGGATTTCCGTAACGCCTAAACTTAGTATGGAACAATTGTTTTTCTTTTAAGATTTTCTTCAAAGCGTTGGAATACCAAGGAGGGTACTGCGTATTGGTGCTACATAATCGAGATTTCGGGACATATTCATCAATAATTTCATTTACCACACGGTAGAAATTATCCACCATCTCATCAATATCATCCGAATCCAGAATTGAGTCCCAATCGACCATAGACAAAGAATTGTTAATTATTGTATAGTCGGCCTTTTTGTATATGTACACCATTCTCGGGGTACTCGTACGTAAGGAGCTTAGAATGCCACTATGATGCGTCACCCGCATACATAGAGACTTGTGATGACGATCCTCGGGCACGAGTGGAGACAAAGGGGTGTCAACCGTCACATTCTTGTTGCATAAAACTAGGTCTAAAATTCTGCCATTAACATTTGGATGCCCGTTAAACTGTCTAAGGTCAGAAAATGACATAAAATCTTGTACAATTAAGGTAGATGGGTCACTATAAGGTGTAAACTCGTCATCAGGAGTATTACCCTCAGGAAGAGGGAATATATTTGTGCTCAGGTTAAAGTCTCCAGCGATGAAGAATGTGTCAATAACATTTTCAGTAAAGATTTCACAAGCTTTATCTATATGCTGACGCAGGCTTAGGTTGTGTGTCGGCCCTGGAGGAATGTAAACGCAACCGATGTGTAAGTCGGGATTCGCATTACCGGTGGAAATGGTTACCCAGAGATCCTCCGACAGCGAATGCCACTCTGGACGTGCTCGAGACTTAATGTTTTTATTGACACATATTAACACTCCCCCACCTTTCGATTGAAGAGTTCGATCATAGTCCCTATCCCTTCTATAAACATTGTAATTAGAGGGAATAAGTTCAGCATCGTAGATGCCGTCCGTAAGGAATGTTTCCGTCAGTAATATTATGTCGTAATCATCGCTTAATATGTTGGTTAGCAGCGTGTGAGTTTTAGATCTCAAGCCATTAACATTCTGATAGTATACTGAATACATCGATATGTGATATTATAGATAATTCGTAATTATAATTATATAAAACTGTGTGGTTAAAACTTGGTAATTGTGAATTAATTTGAGTAAGAAATATATAGATAATTAGGTTAGTGCACCGAGCACGTATTACCGAATAAAGTGTTATAATATACGAAGTGTGAGTGAGACCCATCAAAATTACAAGACATAGCATACTTGAAGTAAAACAAATGTAAAAGTGAATAAACAGGAAGTGTAAAACATTAGATATAAAAGTAAAAATAGTGTAAAACAATAAAATAGTAGTGTAGAACAATAAAACAGTAGTATAAAACAATAAAGTTGTGGCGTAAAACAATATAATAGTGTGAAACCATAAAATAGAAGTGTAACACAATAAAACAGTAGTGAAAAACAATAAAATAGTAGTGTAAAACAATGAAATAGTGTAAAACAATAAAATAACCGTGTAAAACCATAAACTAGTGCAAAAATGGTAGTGCAAAAAAGACAGTAGATAAAAATGTAACAGTAGCATAAGACAGTAAAGCGTTAGTGCAACAATTATAATCATTCGAAAATACAAAACAAATGACGAAGGGAACATCCAGTAAATATACAAGGGAAACAAAAGTAAATAAAGGTGCTTAAAAAAAAGTGAAGATGTTAAAGTACATAAACGTAATCTATAAATTACTAAAATAAATATAATTGGCTTGAGAGACTTATCTTTTATATATTTTTTTATTTTTAGATTTAATAGAATAATGGTAGTGGAATAATGGATAATATCATAATCCTCTTGAATGATATTAAACTTTATTATTTTTTTATTTATTTTGTGATTAAGATACCTAGATATTAATAAATAAATGCGGCTTAGTCGATGGTCACTTTTTGTTGATTTACGCTGAGGTTGGTTGGCCTTAAAAATTAGCATGTTGACATTATTAATTATTATTGATTTACACGCCATTGCAAGACTTCCGGGCCCTCCACTCATTGAGCTGCAAAATCGCAAAACTAAGTGAAGATTAGAACAAATAAACATAAGGAACAAAACCATTGCAAAAGTGCAAGCATTAATTGACGAAAGGACCAACAAGCAAACATTTAAAAAGCGGAACAAGATTGCAAAAACATTCGACCATTGTGCATAAATGATGGTGATATTCTCATTTGAAATTAAAAGCCCAAACGTCAGTGCAGTGATTATAATATTTTCTTTAAGTCCTCTTCTCTTGATATCCGGATTGGCGGTGAAGTGGGGTTCTTCCTGACGAATAAACGACAGTCCCTTGACCAGACAAACTGAAATCCCGCACTCAGGCACTTTGCCTTTGCGGCGCGCAGCAGAGACTTGCTGGTACTTGTCAGATGGTCATTCAAATACACTGCCGTTTTGCCGGCGTATCCCACCTTGTCCGCAGTGATACCCTTTGCGCGCCTAACCGCTGCCAAGAGCGCGTCCTTCTTGGACTGCTCCTTGAGCTGCAAAATTATGGCTCGGGGCCGCTTGGCAGCCTCGCGAGACGTGTGCGCAGCTCGGGAGGCGAAGGTGATGTCAGCAGGAGTCAGGGAGACTCCAAGAGCCACCGCTATGGCCAGCGCCACTTCTTGTGGCTCCTTCCTTGGGCTTTCAGGCACTCCTGAAATCTCAAGGTTATTTTTTCTCTTTTCCTGTTCATTTTTTTCCTGGTTGAGTTCGAGTGCTATAAGTCTGCACTCGAAGCCTTCCACTTTGTTACCTATCTCCACAATTCGGCCCCCATACTCCCCAACCTTTTGGGCCAAGTCGTCCACCCTCTCATCTTGGTACGTTACTGCTTTTTTCAGTTCAGCAATGTCCTTGTTAAGGGCCTCGATTACGCCTTTCAGAGGCCGCAATTCTCTCAACTCTACCTTGATGAGCCGCAGCTCCTCCACCAGGTCCACTGGTGACGACACTGTGATCGGGGTGGTGGTCACCGCCTTCCTGCGCCTTCCACCTTCCATCGATGTTTATATCTCGAGAAATCGGTCCAAAACCAAGGTAATCAAACAAAAATAGTGCAGTTATAAATTATAATCACTTGTACGCCCTCTGTGTTTCAAACGATAGTCAAAATCGGTAGAACTTTTTCCTTGTGAACTATTGACTTTTTTGTGTGACAATGATTGACTACCTCTCAAAATATTTAACTGCACAAAAACATGTTATTATTAGTTTCACACAAGATTTATCATGCTCTGCACTGTTTTACACGTAGCTTAAGACCCCATAGAGCGAATACGTCCAAAACGGTGTTCTGGGTTTTAAATGTCCACTATGTTTACTTTTTTTTTTAAATCTGTTACTGTCAGAATAAAATAAAGAAATGTATACTTAACAGATTGACCGTTTCCAAAAATGATAAAAGTTATTTGAATTCTGTCAAAATGTACACAAACTTATGAAATATTACGAAATAATGCTATCTGGGTTCAATGAATAACTTGAATTTTATGAATGAAAGTATACAAAAAATATATATGAATAGTAAGTTTATTAATCAAACTCAAAGTTGACCGCATTTTTTTTTCGTGATAATGCATGTTAATTTAACAAAATACAATAAAAAAACAGCTCCGAAAATTCCATACAATTTTGTAAGGCGAAAATCTACAGAATAAAAGCGGCTGTTTATTTCGTTTCAACGACATTCGAGCTTGAGATGCAGAGCTGAGAGCACGTCCCATTGTCTAAGAAATTTCCGGCGCGCGAGCTTACGCATACAACACCCGATTTTGACGTGTGTGTGTGAATCCATTGGCTCACGCACCAGGGTCGCAATCTGGGGTTTTTTCTTGATTTAAAAAAAAATATATCGATAGTTTTGAAGTTGAACCATTCTTTTTTATAAATAGTTTTGTGAATTAAAATTGTCTTCACCAACCAAATTTGTCTGGATAGACAATAACGCGGCAAGAAGCTTCACTATATGTGTAGTTTAGTTAAGTTGAGTTGATCATATATTTGTGTTCTTTAACTTGTAGGTTGGCATGTGGCTGACCACCCATGCTGTAAAAAATGTTTTTACTTGCCAATGTCACCGCTATTTCAGAGAAAGTAAAAAAAAAATGTATGTAGGTACACATGCAACATGTGTAAGCGTGAATTTAGATTTGCCTGCATATTATAGGCGTGCATTAAATATGAATAAGCCTTGAATGTCAATACATCTTTGTAACAGAGATCGAATAAGCTATATTAAAAACGACCAAAGTCCGTCGATATTGAAAATGAGGCAACTCTGCAGAGGCTCTGGCCACCCCTAGCGGAATGGTGACAGAGTTACAGTTACAGTCTGTAATAATCTATAATCGAAGTTGCAAAGCTAAATTAACAATCAAAACTCGTATCAAATGCATGCCCACAAACACGTGTTAGTTCGCGCTTACAAATGCTGAATGTGAACTTACAAATAAAAACCAAACTAGAAAATGAACAAATAAATAAAGTGGAAATATATCTACAGAGGTATTGGCCACCCCTAGTGGAATAACGACTGGAAACAAATCGCCACCCGAAAAATATTGAGAACTCATGTTATAGTCATTTAGGGCGTTGCTTAAATTACAATTTTAAAACATTAAATAATTGGTAAGATTTCTAATAATGTAGAAAATATGAAACTCTTTTTTTAAATTAGTTTTCGGTGAACGAGGAGTAACCCTGTGCAATAGAAATTTGTGAAAGGGACATCGCCATCCCAGATCTGTACACATATAGTATAATTTGAGGCAATGTAACATTATTAGTCAAAATAAATGACACCAAAAATCATTTTTGCGTGCAAAACTTTTAGTTACCATATCACGTCAAAGTAGAAAGGGACAAACATATTTCTGTCTCACGGCTCTCATCTACCAGACAGAGGGAAAAGTATTGAACACAAGATGTTGTGACACACAATGCAAAAACTAATCATTTTTTGCCTTGTGTGTCACGACAGTATGTGCTCAAATCTTTAATCCTTAATTTATACTTTCATTGTACTGTTTATGTGAGACATGCCCTTTATTTGGATTTCGAGAATGGAGAGCAAACCATAACACTAGGTATATATAGCGCTCAAAACTCAAGGGCGTTTGAGGACGGTAGCCTCTTAATGATTTGTGATATATTTAAGAGTTGTAGATGTAGTTATAAGGGAAAAATACGTTAAAAAGATGGCACGTCAAAAAATATGAACAATCAACCTCAGACCTACCAAACTTCAACGACCACAAGTTTTATGAAAGACTTGTCTAACTTTTGACTCACGCCTTTACTTATGATCAAAACAACCTGCTTTAAAAAGGCTAAACTATAATTTACATAATACATCAGAGAAGTCTCTCATCCAACTGGCAGCGGATACTAACACCGCATTATACAAACAAACATCCAGTTTCAAACACCGCTGCGTGGGTTTTATCAAGACCTCACCAATCTGCACCACCAGGACTGGAAGGCAAGAGCTCAAACTGGCAAAGGAAATCCAATCATCCCTCCAAATCAGCAATCTCATCATTAAAACGGATAAAGGAGATAGTGAAAAAAAGGATGACTCAGTTCACTCTGTAATTCTATCACCATTTGCAGAGCTGCCTCCATTTCTTCCTATCCTTACATACCTCTTTCAATTCATTCATTTCATCACCTTTTACACACATTTTCTTCTTTTATACTCACTGTGTATATCCCATTCTTTCACAATCTCCTCAATCTATGCTTTTCTCGGTCGTTCCCTACCTCTTTTTCCTTTCACACTTCCTCTGTATGTATTCTTTGTCAGACTATCATCATTTATTCTTTCCACATGCCCAAACCATCTCATTACATTCTTTTGTATCTTAACTTTCACATCCTCTTTCGACTTACATTCTTTCTTTACCCATTCATTCCTTACTCTATCCTTCAGACTCCTGGAATTCATTAATAGATTACGTACTAATATTAATTTTACTGTAGAATACAATCCCCATAATACTCTTCATTTCCTCAGTTACTCCTTTACCATAAGTTATAACAAAATCATGTGAATTACTTAATGTAAAAATAAAACAAAGTTTTGCTTCACGAGTTGATTTATTTCCTGGGAGTGCTTTTGATGTCATCACACCATTATCAAGAGAACAATGAACAAAATTAAGTTTACAAAATTGAAATATGGAGAAAGTTAAAGTGGCAGGGGCTTACTGCATGTGTACTTACTTACAAATTAAAACCCAAACCTCAAATAAACATACACCCTGCAACTTTTGCCCACCTTCCCTGAAACGGCTAACAGTGGCAAAGTGAACCATTTTTCACAGTATAGGTGGTCAGCCACTTATTAACCTATAAGTCAAGGAATCTACATGGCTTAAATGAACTTGGCGAAAATCAGAACTAATGTCGCCATTTTGTGTTGCGTCACTTTTGATAGTTCATGTGAAGTTAACTGCATTGCTAAAACATAAGAAGTAAGTATTTAACATTGATTACAGCAGTTTGAAGGTCTCAAAAGTCGTAATATCGCCCTCATTTAGCTGCCAATTTCTACCGTGATGAAATGGAGCGTGCCTACAGGCTGAGATTCCAGTACTATGCATGTAAGCGACTAAGGGAATTGAATTTGAATACCGAAGTTATAAAAGTGATTGACTACGTTCATCCCTGATTTGAATGATTGGATGGAGAGGGGCCCTTGATAGCCATATCAAGGCACTTGAAAAAGCTCAAGAGACTATTGTTACAATAATGTTCAAAACCCCTCTGTGTAGGTACCCATCAAAACAGATAAGTACTCCATGAGAGGACAATTATGAATAGGTACATATACAAGACAGATGTGTAGTGTCCAAAGCATGAAATTCATTCCCTCAAGGTTACAATTGTTTCAATATAATGAAGATAGGAGCAGTCAGCGACTCACAAATTTTATGGAAGTACCTCATTGCAAAAGTAGATTAGGGCAGAGGCATGCTTCTTATATAGTACACAAATTTTAGAAGGCCCTAGAAGTAATGAATTTGAAGATAACATCTAATTATATTGAGTCTGAGTCGTGAGCGAACCTAGCAATGGGCAGAGGCGGCAGCTCCCTTGGAAGTTAAGAAATACCCAAATCGCTGTAAAATTTTATTACAATTATTGAAATGGCCATTTTACAACCATGCTTTGCCTCCCAGTTTTGATTCTGGGTACGCACTTGAGGGTCAACCTCATACCACCCAATTATTTATTACTCAAGGATAACAATATATTAGTAGGTATATAAATGTAATTAGTATATATTATATTACATAAGTTACTTTACTTTTTACTTTCTTCGGCTCATAACCCTTGAAGGCTCAGGGCCTCCCGCACCACAATCCTCCAGGACTCTCTGTCTTGTGCTGCTTCCCTCCATGGTCCCCTCACTCTCAGAACTTGTATTAGGTTACGGGGCCCCGTAACCTAATACAATTTGTTTTTTTTTTTTATTTTTTAAAAATGAAAGGTTACAAAGTGAATGCCTCATCAATTAATGATAACAATATATATATATAATATTAGATTTTGTATTGTTTGTGTATTCACACAGTGAAAATTCATTTTATTTTAACAATATATTAGTTAGATCAATAGCATAATATTAGTTAGTCTTCACCCTAGCAACCTAGCCGAGTGATGTTATAACTTTTTTTATCATCATCAAATGTGCGGACCTTATAGTTGTTATTACATGGATGCTATCAAAAGTATTGCCTGTGCAATTAAGGTTTAACATTAGTCTATCGGAGCTATTCTTAGACATTTTAGTCGACGGTTGAGCCCACGCTTTGATAAACTAATGATGCCTGGGCTGGAATTGTTTCATCACCACGGTCATTCTACTATTGACTACAGTTATATAGTTAGACTATTGTTATGTAATGTTAAATACTTAATTGATGTGAATGAGAATTCTTATCAATTATTAAAATGCAAACAATAAGTTAATGTTTAAGTATTATGTTTGAGTATTATTATTATTTGACTATAGTTACACCGTCAAATACAGTTATATTTTGCACTTGAGAATGGGATGTTCTGCGATCCCAAAACCGGTAGTGTAATAAATAAAATAAAACTCACTGTGAACTGTAACAACTGTAACTTTCGTGAATCATTAGCTTCAAAGATCAATACAGATCTCAGGGCTGTCAGCCGTTGGGGCACTGACAACCTTGTAGAGTTCAACATCAAAAAGACTCAAGCATGTCTGATATCCTTAAAGAGGATTCCAAACAACTATCTCCCAACTTTCGACAATATCTCCCTCTCTAACCATAAACACTTAAATCTTCTTGGTGTTTCTCTGTCATCAGAGTTAAAATACCATGATGCTATTGAGTCTCGCACAACTTCCGCTTTCCGGCGACTCGGCATATTATACAGAGCCCGTAGGTTTTTTACTTCAGCCCAGTTATTGACTTTGTATAAATCCCAAATCCGCCCCATTATCGAGTATGGCAGCCATCTCTGGTGTGGTATGTCCAAGAAGTTGAGTGACCAACTTGATTCTGTGCAAAGGAGGGCAGTGAGGTTGTTCAATGATCCTTCTCTGACATCCGATCTGCAGCCGCTCCAGCACAGAAGAAAAGTTGGAATGCTCAGTCTTTTTTATCGATATTACCACGGAGCTTGTTCTAATGAGCTCCATTCATTAATCCCTCCCCCTCGCATTTCAGAAAGGGAAACTCGTAGTACGACTCTCATTCATCCCTTTGCAGTCGATCTCAAAACTATGAGAACTTGGCGTTTTCATGACTCATTCCTTTGCCAAACTGCCCGTTTATGGAATGGTCTACCAGTATCTGTGTTCCCTTCCCAATTTAATCCGGTTTTATTCAAAACCAACATCAATCACCACTTCCTTGCAGCGCCTCACGACAGAACCAAGAACTCAAGCAACATCTCTGCGGCACCCTTCCAGGGTGACATAGACCCCCAAGACTCACAAGAATTGGGGAGCCTCCCGCACAGGATTCCTTAAAAAAAAAAAAAAACTTTTTAAATCTGAAAATATTTCGTTCCATAAGTCAGTTCATCTCAAAAAGTGTTTTAATATAGTTGACATAAAGTGTATTGCTTTTTGACATAGTTTACTTTGTAATGCATGCACATTCATTCAATTTTCAAAACAAATCACTCAAAAGTATTGCTTAAATACAGAGTTTTTCGTAAATATATATTTTTAATATCCTCCGTTGACCAGGGCCGTACTCAGGAAGCAAGTAACAAGTGCGAGTGCAAGGTTAAGAAGTAATGGATGTTTTCATTGTCAGAAAATACAGTAAAAGTAATAAATGCACCGTCTAATCGAAAATCTTGGACCGGTCCGTAGTCCGTAGTGGCAACACTTCGGACTCGTAAATGGAAGGTTGTGGATTCGGATCCCGGCGGAGCACAAAAATATACCATTTATATTTCGAATGTGCTCTTCGCTGGGTTGAAAAATTCATAAACCTTTACCAATGACCGGTCACCAAAGGTCCATCCAGCCTTACAGCAACTGGGTCTTGCTTGAGTATTGGCGCTTTGTAGCGACGACCAAGCTCGTACACCTCTGCGGCACTACAACAAGTGTCATAGACCCCTAGAGTCTTTAGAATCTAGGGAGTCTCCCGCACAGGATTTCTTAAAAAAAAAAAAAAAAAAATGACATAATTTGTGTTCTATGAAAAAAACTCAAAGTAAATAAGAAATGATCTAAGTCGATAACTACTTAGTTGAGAAAACTAAAATTCCAAATCCTCAAATGTTGTTCATAAGCGTTATTGTAACAAGCGAAAGTTCGAATCCTGTCATGTCTTAACTCCTATCAATGATAACTTTGACCCTGGTTCAACAGATGTTATTGGGTAGTTAATATCAATGTAAAAATGTAAATTGATGTGTACGTATGTTCCTTGACTTAAAGGTTGGTATGCGGCTGACCACCCATGCTATAGAAAATGGTTCACTTTGCCAATGTCACCCCTGTTTCAGAGAAGGTCGGCAAGAGTTGCAGGGTGTAGGCACTTTCATTTGAGATGGTTTTTATTCTGTAGGTACACATGCGGCATGTTTAAGCGCAAACTTATATATGTGTCTGCTTGTACGTGTATGCATGTAATGTGAATCCCTAATGTGACATATATCTTTGCAACGTAGATTAGATTAGACAAGATGAATAAATAATTCATTCTAATTTAATCTTATCAAAGACCCTCCGCACACTAGACAGGCGACAGCGACTTGTCGGCGCGACTCAGACGCCAAGTGTGCGGAGCTTTGAACAAAATGTATGAAAACTGTCGGCCGCAGCCTGTCGCCACGACTAGTCGTCGAGCAGTCGCTGTTGCCTGTCGTCTAGTGTGCGGAGGGTCTAAGTCTCAAACATGTCTTACATTTGGAATGCATATTAAGTGTATGCCCACAAGCACACACGTATAAGTTTAGGCTTACACATATGCCTTGCAACTCTTGCAGCCTTTCCTTGAAACAAGGGTTACATTGGCAAAGTGAACCATTTTTTCTGGCATGGGTGTTCAGCCACACACCAACCTATAAGTTAAATAACTTTATTAATTACTTAATTAGGAACACAAACATATGATCAACTCAACTAAGCTACACATATAGTGTAACTTCTAACCGTGTGGTATTTAACCTCCACTCCAGTGGAGTGAGGTAAAATATGGGTAAAATATAATAATTTTTATTGATGTTCAAACTTGTTTCTGGCCAGGCAATATAAATTGGTGTACCTAGTGCATTTCTCTTCACAAATCTGTTTAAAAAGAAGGATGCTCTAAGTAAAAAATTTGCATCAATGTCAATGTGATTTTTTTTAAAGAAATCCTGTGCGGGAGACTCCTTAAATTTTAGAGATTCTAAGAGTCTACGACAGTTGTTGTAGTGCCGCAGAGATGTACGAGCTTGGTCGTCGCTACAAAGCGCCAATACTTAAGCAAGACCCAGTTGCTGTAAGGCTGGATGGACCTTTTGATGACCGGTCTTTGGTAAAGGCCTTATAATTTTTTTCAACCCAGCGAAGAGCATAATATTTGGAAATATAAATGGTATATTGTTTGTGCTCCTCCGGGATCCGAATCCACAACTTTCCATTTACGAGTCCGAAGTGTTGCCACTGGACTACGGTCTACGGACCGGTCCAAGACCGGTTCTTGACAACTTTTTTGTTTACAAATCACTTTGTTTAAGGAATGCAAGCAGAGAAAGCTAAATGTCCACAATAAAACTTTGATCTAATATAGATCAATAAATAATTTAAAAAAATAGCTTAAAAATATTCAATCAATGAAGAATAATATCAATTAAATTTACGTTGAAAACTTTTTAAATAAATTGATGCTTGCATCGCCAGGAACCAAAATCTCTCAAAAAATGTTAGATTGGCGGTGCACGGTGGTATACTAGTGCCAACCTTGATGTATGGAAGTGAAGCCTGGACGGTGAGTGAAAGGGAAATTAGTAAAGTCCATACAGTAGAAATGGACTATCTAAGAAGTATGATTGGGAAAAAACGAAGTGACAGGGTGAGAAATGATTTTGTAAGAGAAGAATGTGGTGTAAGGGAAAGTGTGAAAGTGAAGATTAAAAGAAGTATATGTTAAGATGGTTCGGGCATTTGGAAAGAATGAGTGATGAAAGATTGACGAAGAAAGTATATGTTGCTAGAATAGATGGATGTCGTGGTAGAGGAAGACCGAGAAAAGTATGGAAGGATCAAATCTCTGAAATAGCGAATGAATGGGATATCCAGAGTCATAATAAAAGGAGGACTTGTATGAAAAAGGTTATGACTCTGGATGAAATGAAAGAAGTATGCAAGGACAGGAAAAAGTGGCGGCTAATCTGCAATGTTGATTTTTAATGTTGGTGTATTCATTTGCTACATTTTTTGCATAGGAAATTTTTGACTTTTTTTGTATAAATTTCTTTGTAAGGTTTTGTTCTTTTTTATATTTAAGTAAATGTAATTTATTATTCATATTCCTTGACTTATAGGTTGGTATGAGGCTGACCACCCATACTGTAAAAAATGGTTCACTTTGCCAATGTCACCCCTGTTTCAGGGAAGGTCGGCAAAAGTTGTGGGGCTTATGTTCATTTGAGGTTTGGATTTTATTTGTAAGTACACATTCAGCATTTGTAAGCGCGAACTACACTTGTTGGTTTGTGGGCATACATCTGAGAGCTTTAAATGAATATATCCTTGCAACTTAGATTATAGATTATAGATGTAGACCTAGGTACCTAGTAACCTACATAGGTAGCATTTTAAAATCTTCGTACCTATAGGTATGCAAGTAGGTAGGTATAATTAAACCATACGCAAATTGGATCACACAACAGCCGTGGTGGTTCTACTCTATGGTCACGTTAACAAAAAAAAAACTTTAGTTTTTTAAGCAACAAAATAGCATCTGTCAAAATTGCAAAAAAATTGTGCTTTACTGTGACGGGGTCCATATAATAAGTATTTCTTGTTTTGTTTTTCTTTTAAAATATGACCCGTCACGCCCGTAACTGTACCGCGGGCGCCGTCTACACTTACCACGAGAAGAAGCGCGACGCCGCGGAGTCGGGTTACGGCTCCTGCAGTCAGAGAGTCGGCAAGGACTCCGTGGTCAGCTTCGACTGCTGCAACCTGACGCTGCAGCCATGCAGGTGAACCCCCATACACGTTTGCAAATACATCTATAACAATCTACAATCTAAGTTGCGAAGATGTATTGCATTCAAGATTCATATTGAATACATTTCCACAAGCAGACACATAAAAGTTCGCGTTATACATACCGCATATGGACTTACTACATAAAAACCCAATCTCAAATGAACAATAGCCCTGCAACTCTTGCCGGCCTTCCCTGAGACAGGGGTGACATTGGCAAAGTGAAACAGTTTTTTACAGTATGGGGTTTTACAGTATCAGCCTCATACCAACCTAATCTAATCTAAGTTGCAAAGATATGCTACATTGGAGATTCACATTACATGCATTCTCACAACCAGACACGTACAAGTTCGCGCTTGCACATGCCTCATGTGAACCTACAACATAAAAACCAAATCTAAAATGGACATATACCCTGCAACTCTTGCCGTCCTTCCCTGTAACAGGGGTGACATTGGCAAAGTGAACCATTTTTACAGCATGGGTGGTCAGCCGCATACCAACCTATAAGTCAAGGAACAGACACAACAAATTAACTATGCTCAGAGCGCGCCAATTTACCGGGTGTGTGAAACTTATAACAAGTGTTTCAGTAGCATTGATATTTTTCATTTAGAGACGGCGCACTTTCGCAAAGCGGTGGGTGCTTCACTCAGGGAGAACTGATTTTCTTTATTTTTAAATTTACATCATATTCTGTTTTGAGAGCAGTATTTTTTTTTTCTTATAATTAGTTACTTGTAATTAACATCTTGTAATTATTTCCAACTTCCTAAATTTTATATCCGTGGCAACATATAATTGGCCATGTTTTTTTGTAATTGCTACTATTATATTTCTTATGTAACGCTGTTTGTTGTCCTATTAAAATAAAATAAAATAAAATAAAAATAAATTACATTTTATAAATCAGTAAATAATAATATTATCAAAACTAAACAGAAAACAAATTACAATTTAACAAACCCTAGCCGCCAACATTACAGATCAACCGCCATTTCTTTCTGTCCTTGCATCTAATCTAATCTAATCTAATCTAAGTTGCAAGGATATGTTACATTGGAGATTCACATTACATGCATTCTCACAACCAGACACGTACAAGTTCGCGCTTGCACATGTCTCATGTGAACCTACAACATAAAAACCAAATCTCAAATGGACATACACCCTGCAACTCTTGCCGTCCTTCCCTGAGACAGGGGTGACATTGGCAAAGTGAACCATTTTTACAGCATGGGTGGTCAGCCGCATACCAACCTATAAGTCAAGGAACACACACACACGACAAATTACATTTTATACATCACTAAATAATAATATCCAAATACAAAATATCCATACTTCTTTCATTTCCTCCAGAGTCACCTAAAAACCTATAAGTAGGGACTGGAAAATAGTGGTGTTATTTTTTAGGAAATTTGCGTTATTTTTTAGTGAAATTCGCGTTATTTTTGATCAAAAACAGGGAAATTCGCGTTATTTTTCATGATAAATGGGGAGATTCGGTATAATTTTTAGGGTTGATTAGATCAAAATAAAGGTTTATATTATTGCAAAACAAAATATATTACTAATATTTACAATTTATAATGTAAACAACAATATCTCCCTTCAAAAATAATGAATAAACAAAATCTGAATCAATACGAGTATCTGCAACCGAAGATGGTGGAAGTACTGTACCCACCGAAAACGTTTTTGCATTAAAAAATACTCAAGTGGTACAAAAAAATGTTTTTTAATTTTAGTTTCTTAATATTTTTTTTTTTTTTTTTTTAAATAATTCTTTTGTACAAAAAACCATTGATTGAAAAAAGTATTAATTTTTCAATGACACTTCGAATACCCTGCAAATATCCTTTTAAAATATTGAATTTTTATGCATTTAGTCTCTAGATGAGGGTTATCTCATTTTTCAATGGATGTTGGCTTTTATGAAAGCTTTAAGTTGTGCTCTTGGCTAATCCAGCAACAGCTTCACTCTTTGAAGTATTTTCCTTCATTGATGTCACGATTCAAGTCTACTTGGATGACCAGGACAGTTCTGCTTATCATTATTTTTTTTTAATAAAATAGATTTGTGAATAGGAATGCAATTCACCAACCTACTCTGCCTGGCCAGATACAGGTATTAATATAATTAATTAATAATTCACTATTGTTTATTTTAATGAATTATTCATTTTTAATTACCCAATTACATCTCTTTACCAGGGTCAAATTTATGGTCAAATGACCCAGGTGGGGATCGAACCCCGCGTCTAGCGTTCTAGCGTGTTTAAACGTTGAAAGAGACCAATTTTCCTGTGCTTTGCACCTTGCAAAGGGTTTTCGCAGGATTTTTTTCTTTCCCACAAAATCGTTGCGTTGCAAAAGCGATACATGACAACTTTTTCGCACAATTTCTACCAAAAGTACGAAAATTCGCGATATTTACGTAAAACCTGAAATTTCGCGTTATTCGCGTAAAAACATGAAAATTCGCGAATAAATTCGTTTTATCGCGATCGCGAAATTTTCCAGTCCCTACCTATAAGTCAAGAAAATGAGAATGATCTTTATTTTAAGTATAAATTGAGGTTCGAAATTCCATGCAGCTTCAGAAATATCTCAGCCGTTGAACTATACTCTGCAAATTTAATTCTGAACCAAAAGGGAACCCTAAGAACTTAACAATAGATAGGAGCTTTAGGCTTATCGATTTAGTAAATAAAAAGACATTTACCAATTATGAGTTGATGATGATGATGATGCTTTGTAGAGCGCCGTTTAGTGACTACTTTCACTGCAAGGGCGCTTTCAGGCTTGACGCGGCGGTGAAGAAATAGTTCTTCATTCCCTTTTTAAAGCTCTCGATCCCTTTCTTGGCGCGCACTTCTGGGGGCAGCTGATTCCAAGTGGACGGACCTGCAATGGCGAAAACGCAGTCTCCAAACACTGTGCTTCTTTTTCTATTTCTGCATGGTGCACTGACAGAAGTTAGTGCAGTGTCAACAGATCGCAGAGTGAGCCCCCTCTCACTCAGACTCCTCGGGATTATCATTTCCTGCAAGCATTCTGGCGCCACTCCATGCGATGCTTTATTCACCGTGAGGCCTAGCGTAAATTTGTTCCTTTCTGGGATCTTAGCCAGTGGAGCTTCTTCAAGAGTGGGGTGATGTGGCAGTATTTACTCTGACCAAAGATAAGACAAGTACTGGCATTCATGACTGATTGCCGTCTATTGTTGTTAGGGATCCGGTAATCACGGCTGACGGCTACATCTTTGACAAGGAGGCCATCCTGAAGTACATCCTGAGCAAGAAGAGCGAGCACCAGCGCCTGATGAAGGAGTACGCGGAGCAGCAGAAGCGCCTGCAGGACAAGGAGGAGGAGGCTCGGCTGCAGGAGAAGCAGGACAACCTCAACAAGTTCATGGACACGGAGAAGAACATCGTCAACCAGGCCACAGGTACCAGTTATAATAATGATATTAGGATGATTTATTTGGTGAGGGCTGTTTTTGTGTGTATCACACCTCAAGAGCCCTCTGCGAGCTAGGTCGTCGCTGTAGAAAGCGCCGATTCTCAAGCAAGACCCAGTTGCTGTAAGGCTGGATGGACCTTTAGTGACCGGTCTTTGGTAAAGGTTTATGATTTTTTTCACCAAGCAAATGGTTTATTTTTTTGTGCTCCGCCGGGATTTGAATCCAAAACCTTCCATTAAGGAGTAAGAAGTGTTAACCACTAGACTATGGGCCGGTCGATGGAAGCTGTTCAGGATTCTGGTGGTCGCTGGTGATTCCGGATTGGGCTTTAATAAAAGACTTGATTCTTGCTTGCTTTATGTTTATTTATTTATTTATTTACGGCGTTAGCCTTTTACGAAATAAGTACATATCAAGGGAGTTTATACAAAACAACAATAACAATAAATAATACAAGAATAAAAAGTATAAAACATTACGGTAAAACATAAAATAAAAGAAAAGAAAAAATAAACCCATATATAAACACTAAACAGTAGGTTAGAAGCAAAAATAAAAACTTCAGAAACCATTCAAATATCACTAATAAAGAAATTCACCAGGCAGACATCGTTCATATAATAACAATCTAAAACAATATAATTTATTATATATTATGGATGTCCCAAAAACATTTTTTTCAGACCTTGGTTATAGGTATGATAATTATTATTATGCAGAACCAAGTCAAGTGAGGCATACTCATTACCAACACGCTGTAAACGATGCATACAACTATTGCTTTGTGCGTTATGTTGCAGCACTTTTATTTCAGAATGTTACAGACTATTGAATCAATCTACTTGAGAGGAATTTGATTTAGCAAGAGGACGGATCTGCTGGTTAGCTTGTGTTTATAAATTAAGGCTTTCTACCCGTCAAAAAAAATGCAACAACAATGCCATAGACACTAATTGGAGTTGAAGTTGACTAATTCGAATTCCCCTACATACATTATTTAAGTATTGAATTTACCTACCATATTCAAATTCCCCTACATACATTATTTAAGTATTGATTTTACCTACCATTATTGAAATGTTTGTATCAATTTTATTTTTTAATCTGTAAAATTCCAAACAGAAGCCATCCTGCAAACCAGGCCCAACAGATCCCTTATCGTTTTGTCTTGTTTGAGTATTGGCGCTTTGCAGCGATGACCAAGCTCGTACACCTCTGCGGCACTACAACAAGTGTCATAGACCCCTAGAGTCTCTAGAATCTAGGGAGTCTCCCGCACAGGATTTCTTAAAAAAAAAAACATTCAGAGAGTTCCTCCTAGCGTGTTGATAGATGTGAGGGTGCACTGTAACTAGCGCTACCTGTTACATTGCTCCCAAAAATAATTAGGTTAATTCCTCTCCATTGCGTAAATCCAAAATGTATGGTAAATCCAAAATGTATGCTGTAAAAAATGGTTCACTTTGCCAATGCCACTTCTGTTTCAGAGAAGGTCGGCTAGAGTTTATATGGATGCTCACTTTGCTGGTCTCCTTTGTACATTGGTTTATTTTTCTGTTGTAGGTTCGGGTTTGAAACGCAAGGCTGATACAGAAGTCGCCGCTGGCTCGTCTGTCTCCAACATGATATCTGGCAAGAATAAGCAGCTGCCCAGCTTCTGGGTGCCGTCTCAGCTGCCGGATGCCAAGAGAGCCAAGATAGAGATGCCCGACAAACAAGTCAAGTGCCCCATCACAGGTAACTGCAAAACAACAGCAAGCAAAGAATCATTTTAGATCCACGCTGTGTTAATCCTGTATCTGGTCCATTTGGATTGCCTGATGTTGACTTTCTCTTGAATGCACTGCACGTAGCGCTCCGACCACCGAGGTGCCTGCTGATGTCTTCGCTGTTAAGAGAGAACTGGAGAAGGGTGGTTTCTTCTACGAGGGTCACAAACCTCAGCAATGAGGAACAAGATTAAGAAGAAGAACTCTTAATCTAGGGGCTCTTATCTAGGGGCTCTTATCTAGGGGCTCTTATCTAGGGGCTCTTATCTAGGGGCTCTTATCTAGGGGCTCTTATCTAGGGGCTCTTATCTAGGGGCTCTTATCTAGGGGCTCTTATCTAGGGGCTTAACTCTTATCTGTTAACTTAGCTGTTAACTCTTATCTAGGGGCTCTTATCTAGGGGCTTAACTCTTATCTGTTAACTTAGCTGTTAACTCTTATCTAGGGGCTCTTATCTAGGGGCTCTTATCTAGGGGCTCTTATCTAGGGGCTTAACTCTTATCTGTTAACTTAGCTGTTAACTCTTATCTAGGGGCTCTTATCTAGGGGCTCTTATCTAGGGGCTTAACTCTTATCTGTTAACTTAGCTGTTAACTCTTATCTAGGGGCTTTTTTTATTTAAAAAAACTTACACTTGGAAACAGGATTTTTAAAGTATTTCCAGTCTATTTTTCAAATAAATTAAGTTCTCAATATCTTAAACAAAACTTTTTCTTTATTGGCGTCTGCAGGCCGGACCAAATTCTTTCTTGGGCCGTAGTTTGAAGACCCCTGGCTTAGAGAGGTACAACAGAGGAGAGTTGAAAGCAACTCTCCAGTATCAACAACGGGCCATGTAAGCCTAAAAATCCAAATCATTATTTTTTGCACTGGATAGGGTAATTTCACTTGTTTATTTTATGTCATAAAATGATTTAAAAAAATATATAATATCTGGCGTAGTTTTTAAATTATAGCTCTTTGAAATTTACGTCCCCAAGTAGTCTGGCAGATCCAGTGATGTCACGGCTTGGCTAGCTGACCGCGCTGTGTTTTAGCGGGACTCAAATTCTCCTTGAACAGTACTCTACACAACCATAGCATTTTCAACCGTATTCCCCACCACTGCAAGTACCCTATTGGTTGTTTGTGTATAGGCAAGCCACTGAAGATGAAGGATTTGGTGGATGTGAAGTGGACGCTGGTGAAGGATCCTGACGACAACAAGTCCCTCATAGCCAAACAGAACCGTTACATGTGTCCTGTCACGCATGACGTGCTGGGCAACAATGTAGCGTGCGTGCTGCTGTCCCCCACTGGAGATGTCATCACAGGTACCGTAAAGCCACATGTTACTTACACCACGTCCCCTGAGTGCTTGTTTGGCTTATCTGCCATTTGATTCAAAGATGACCTTTCTGTGAAATTGTCTTAAGAATAACATTTCACACAACCTGAGCTAAGAAAAAACATAAAACACAATAATATCAGAGCCGTTTTAACTATTTTTGGAATCAATTTCCACTTTTCATAAGACGTATTTGCCCAGTACACATACAAACATGCTCATGTGGAATTACCTCTGATAGACACAAGACAAACAAGCACTTTCCTTCTCATTGTGCGTCAAAATGTTGGCTCATAGAAGTTTTATTTCTCTTCTTTTTGCCACTACTTGAAGTATAAATTGATTGCTAAATGCGCATTGAAACTCAGACAAATAATTGTCAAATTTCACGTGTGGTCAGTTGTGTTTTATGGTATCAAGGCATGGACTCTCAACGCTAATACCATTAACTGCTTAAAGGCGTTTCAAATGTGGATCCACTGAAGAATGTTAAGAACATCTAGGACTGACATGACAAGTAACAGTGAAGTATTGCTTAAAGTAAATGCTAGAGAATTGTTCGCAATAATCAAGCTCCATCTTCTTCTTCTTCCTTAGCCATCTCTCCACTGCTGGATATAGGCCTCTTCCATGTTTCTCCACTCCTTTGTATCCTGTGCCCTCTGAATCCATTTCCGCCCCGCGACTGGAACAATGTCATCTGACCATCTTTTTTGTGGTCTGCCAACGCTTCTTTTATCTTCCCATGGTCGCCATTTGAGGATTTTCGTTGCCCATCGGTTGTCATCTCGTCTTGCCATATGGCCTGCCCATTGCCATTTTAGTTTTGCAATACGATCCATGATGTCTGTGACTTTTCAAGCTCCATAAAACTTCATATTTCGGTCACATAATGAGGAGAGAAAAATATGCCATCCTACAACTGGTCATAAAAGAGAAAATTGAGAGCCGTAGAGTGGCTGGAAGAAAGTGGCTTTCCTGGCTTCAGAACATTCCAGAGTGGACCGGGATGAGAGGATGAGAGGTGTGGAGGAGCTGTTTCGTGCTGCCCAGAACAGAGAAAAATTCTCCCAGGTGATCGTCAACGTCGGAGACACCCGACAAGACATGTAAAGGGAAAAAAGAGCACATCAGTTTTGAAGATTCAATCATGTATTCCATATGATCAATATATCGCCACCTCAAAAGTAAAACTCATTAAGTGCTGATTTACTGATTTGAGAAATTGTGGATAAAAACATTATTGGGGGTAATTTCTCATAGTAAGAGAACTAATTTTAAGGCAGTGCTCATGACAAATCTCTAACCTACAAAATTTTCACACTTAGTGTTTTTTCTAAGAACCATCTTAGTACAGTTGCATTGGCCACAAACGAAATGTGTGACGATGCAACAAAATAAATCCCCAAAACTTGCTAAACAATGGATTGGCGCAACCATAGCCTTACACCAACTGGGTTTTGCTTGAAATTGGCGCTGACAGGGACAAGCTCGCAGAGGGCTCTTGAGGTGTGATTCACAGAAAACAGCCTCACCAAATAAATCATGGTAATATTGTTACGAACTTGGAATACTTAAGTCTACGTGCATGCATAAATAGAACAATTTAGCTCTAGTATGATGGTGGTACTGTTACGAACTACGAACTTCAAAGTACCTACGTGTGCCTGTACGGGTACAATAGTGTGTTTAAAACCGTCTGGTATGATCCATCATGGTAGTGGAACAACTGTCTAGTATAATCTAGAGCAGAGATTGAATAATCTGGAATATGCAAGAAAGATCTCTTTTGTACCTTTATAAAAGGACTGCAATGTGGCATCAGCAGAGTAGTCGCTTCAAGCATTTTTCCGTGAAAGACCAATAAGTGATTATTGTAAATTGTGAACCAAACCGTGTAAAAGAAATTCTGTTAAAATAAAAAATTGCTGTTTAATCAAAATTAAATTTGTCATGTATGTTCCTTGACTTATAGGTTGTTATGCGGCTGACCACCCATACTGTAAAAAATTGGTTCACTTTGCCAATGTCACCCCTGTTTCAGGGAAGGACGGCAAGAGTTGCAAGGCTTATGTTCATTTAAGATTGGGTTTTTATATTGTAGGTCCACATGCGGCATGTGTTAGTGCGAAATTATACAGATCTGCTTGTGGGAATGCATTTAATATAAATCTTAAATGATATATATCTTTGCAGCTTAGATTAGATTAGATTAGATTAATTAAAAGAGAACACAGTAAAATTATTACAGTATTACTATTATTATTATTATTTACAGAGGAATGCTACAACAAGCTGGTGAAGAAGGACATGGTGCATCCGTTGACGGGAGAGAAGCTCAAGCCGGAGCAGGTCATCAAACTGCAGAGGGGAGGAACTGGCTACAGCACCACCAACCAGCAGCTGCAGGGGACCACCGCCAGACCCGTGCTGCAGGCGTAAATGTGAAGCAATCCTCCTCAGTCCACTCATGGACTTAGGCTCCCTCCAATTCTCTCTAACTCTGTCTATTGGCTGTTGTGTTCTGCTATCCTCTGCCTGCAGTTCTCTTAATGTCGTCCAGCCACCTCAGTTGGGGTCTCCCCACTCTCCGCTTGGGCATTCTGGGCCGCCTTTGGACGATCCTTTTCAGCCACCTGTCATGGTTCTGCCTTGCGAAGCGACCAGCCCAGCGCCACTTTAAGCAGGCCACTCGCTGTATGACATCAGTGACATCAGTGCGTCTACGGATCTCCTGGTTTGGAACTTTGTCTCTGAGGCTGATTCCCAGCATCCTCCTTTCAATAGCTCTTTGGCACATCCTCAGTTATGCAAAGAAATGTGCAGCAAATCTTAATTACATTGAACCACAAAGTTGGTCTAATTCAAGTGTGTGTATGGTGCAGAAGAAAATTGGCTCCTTTGATGTTTACATTGATACAACTTGGTTTATTTCTTGATATATTTTTTGGATATTCCTTGACTGATGGGTTGGTATGAGGCTCACCCCCCATGCTGTAAAAACTTGGTTCACTTTTGCCAATGCCACCCCGGTTTCAGGGGAAGGCGGTAGGAGCTGCAAGGCTATGTTTATACGCTATAGTTTAAGCGCCCTTGGGGTGGCTAGTGCCACTAAACGACGCTGTATACAAATTGTCCAATTATTATTATTATTTATGTGAGGTTTGGTTTATTTTGTATGTACACACTATAAATTTGTCGTGTATGTTTCTTGACTCATAGGTTGGTATGCGGCTGACAACCCATGCTATATAAAATGGTTCACTTTGCCAATGTCATCCCTGTTACAGGGAAGGTTGGCAAGAGTTGCAGGGTGTATGTCCATTTGAGATTTGGGTTTTTATATTGTAAGTCCACATGCAGCATGTTTAAGCGCTAACTTATATGTGTCTGCTTGTAAAAAATGTATATAATGTGAATCCCCAATGTTACATATCTTTGCAACCTAGATTAGATTAGATACGCACGCTGCATGTGTAAGCGCGAACTTACATACATTAAATATGAGCCTTAAAATATCAATATATCTTTGAAACTTTGATTATAGATACAGAGTGACGCCGTAAACAGGCTTCAACTGCCTCTTCGACGGAACAGAACCGGTTTCGGAGACAGGGCTTTTAGTTCGGCTGGTCCATCCTGCTGGAATAGTCTACCTCTGGAGTTGAGAACAGAGACCAGTGTTGGCAGTTTCAGGAAGTTGCTTAAGACACATTTGTTTAACAGAAGCTTCAACACATATAAGCGCCCTTGGGGTGGCTAGTGCCACTAAACGGCGCTGTATACAAATTGTCCAATTATTATTATTATTAAAGATATAGAAAATATAAATGTATTATTGTAGATCTTGTATTTGTTTATAAGTTGTATGGATTAAAGTTAAATAAAGATTTTTGTTTTTAATCCTTGTTTCTAAGCCAGATAGGTTTTATCTGTTTAAACATATTAGAAGATAACAAGAGATTAGTGCAAAATAAAGTTGTGTTATCAATGCAAAGATAAAACACTTGACAAAGTAAACAGGCATTGTGTACATTCAACAATTTAAACTATCTAGTCCACGCCTAATCCTAGAGATATGCAAGCTGCTGGAGGCATTGCGGTGACCAGGGCTGGAAGTCTCAACACCACGGTAATTCTTACCTACCGAATATCGGCAATATTTGTATGAAGACCTGTCAATCCAAAATGGCCGCAAGTGATGGATATGAATGAATTGAAAGAGGAATGTAAGGATAGGAAAAAATAGAGGCAGCTCTGCAGAGGCTCTGGCCACCCCTAGCGGAATGACGACAGAGTTACAGTTACAGTTACAAATATTACCAATATTCGGTAGGTAAGAATTACCATGGTGATGAGACTTCCAGCCCAGGTCCAGATTTAGTACCTACGGCTTGAGCCGGTTTGAGCAGTACTACCCAACCAGGAGACCAAAAGAATAGGGTTATTTCACTTTTTTATTTAACAAAATGATAAGACTACATTTTTAAAAATACATCTGCGTTTTTACAAAAATAATATCAGGCTTAGTTTTTTTATTTATAGCTCTTTAAAATTCATGCATTTTCAATTTCCAGTTAAACAGGGAATTCATAGTCTATATCTAAAGCACCAACAAATTTCCCATTGAAAAAGGCGTTAGACAGGGCGACACTATTTCTTCAAAATGATTTACTGCGGTCCTGGAATATGCCTTTAAAAACCTTCATTGGGAAGAAAAAGGTATCAAAGTAAATGGAGCTTACATGAACAATCTGAGATTTGCAGATGATATTGTTCTTATAGATCTGGAAGACGCCCGTGAGATGTTAGAAGAGCTCATTACGGAGACAAAAAAAGTGGGGCTCCTTATCAACGGCGAAAAAACAAAGATCATGACAAATCTCATCCTGGGTGGTAAGATTGTCATCGACAGCCGACCAATAGAAGAGGTCCATGATTATAAATACATGGTCATAATATTGCAGTTTCCAGAGACAACCAAATGACTGAACCGCAAAGGAGGATGTCTCTAGGATGGGCGGCCAATGGTAATCTTAAGAAGTTCTTCACCAGCAACATCCCCCAGTGCCTGAAACGGAAACTGTACGACCAGTGTGTCCCGCCAGTTATGACGTTTTTTTGATCAGAAGTCCCAAAATTTCTACAGCAACGGGATCATATCTCTACCTACAAGATGGCAGATAGTCTACGAACAAAATGGCACATATGTACTGTAATTAAATGAAAATTAACTTTGAAAAAAAAAGACCTGAATTTTCCAATAAAATGCGAAGAAACTTTTTCCCTGACCTAATATTTTGAAGCAATGTAACATTATTAGTGAAAAGAAATGACAGGAGAAATCATTTTAACTTGCAAATCTTGTACTTATCGTATAACGTCGAAGTAGAAAGAGACAAAAATATTTCCGTCTCTTAGCCCTCATCTGCGAGATACTAAAAAAAAAAATTGAAAAAAAAAAAAACATTTTTACTTCATTTGCATTGTGTGACACGACATTATGTGTTCAAATCTTTAATTTATACTTTCATTGCACTGTTTATGTGAGACATTCCTTCTACAATGATTTAGAGCAGTGATTGCCAAAGTGGTCGATGTATCCCGTCGACCCCTGGGGTCAACGGGATACTCGATGGGGGTCTACATTGACCTGACATAAAAATGGGGGTCTACAAGTCGTAAGAAGGGGTCTACGAAGAATTATACAAACTCGTGGCCACCAATCTATCAAATTGCGTGTCTATCCCCCCCCCCATCCCTTCGCCCCGTCAACAGCATTTTCAGCACATTCGTGCCTACCCCCCCCCTCCCCCCCGTCGGTGATATTTAAGATATAAAACAATTTTTCGGGGGTCCACCCCGGAACCCCAAAATTTTCGAGTCTAAGTTCGAAGAAGGGGTCTATGAGAAATAAAAGTTTAGCAGCCTATGATGTAGAGCAGTGGTTCCCAAACTTTTAATTTCGCGTACCACTAATGAAATTATAAATCAGTGGCGTACCACTGAAGTACAACAGTTTAAAAAATCATTCAAATGGTAAAGTAATAAAAACTGCAACTGTTAATGAAAACATTATGCTTATTTATTTATTATAGAAAAAAATACAATACTCTTAGTGCAGGGGTGTCCAACATTAGTATTTTTGTAATCGTGGCGGGACAGGCCTTTCTTAGTCTGAAAAATGGTGCTGCATGTTCGAAACAAAAGAGGAAATATTTGGCTCAGTTGTACTTAACTTTAAGCGCGAAATTGAAAAACGTTTTATCTTATTATTAACTATGTATTTCCTATGGCCATGGCTGCTTGCGTACCACCTTGAGAAGCGTCGCGTACCACTGGTGGTACGCGTACCATAGTTTGGGAACCACTGATGTAGAGCATAGATAAATATACTATAACACTACGTATATAGCGTTTAAAACTCAACAGCATGCTTACATGGTTTTCTCAGACAAATTAAAGTTTTTCCTATTTACTATGAGAGAAAACACAAAAAAAAACTGTGAAAATCCTGTTGTTAACAATTTTTTCATGAGCACTGCTTTACAGTTCGTTCCTCCAGTTCTTGTTTGCCGTATAGACCAATTCTGTCAAATATAACTTTTTAAAAAATTGATTATTTTTCAATAAAAAATTAAAAAATAAAAGAAATTAAAAACTTTGTTTTATTCCACTTTTATTGTTTTTGAGTATGTTACAAACGTTTTCGGAATACCTTCCATCATCGGGTAACAACAATTACTAAAATCAAACTTAAAAATTAAGACATGGGTGTGGGATCTATTGGTGGTAAGGGAGGGGGTAGCAAGGTAGGTATGTGGGAGGGAGATGGTGAGTTTTGGGGCGGAGCTAATATTGTTAGGAGAGGAGACGTAATGGCGGGAAGTTGAATATTTAGCATATTACTTTTATTTCTATGTTTATTTATCTCTAATATTTCTAATATGGCGAGAGAAAAAGGACACAGTTTTAATATAGATAATTTAGAATTAATAAATAGCTGCCAAAAAGGGAGAAAGTTGGACATATTAGAAATATTAGAGATAAATAAACATAGAAATAAAAGTAATATGCTAAATATTCAACTTCCCGCCATTACGTCTCCTCTCCTAACAATATTAGCTCCGCCCCAAAACTCACCATCTCCCTCCCACATACCTACCTTGCTACCCCCTCCCTTACCACCAATAGATCCCACACCCATGTCTTAATTTTTAAGTTTGATTTTAGTAATTGTTGTTACCCGATGATGGAAGGTATTCCGAAAACGTTTGTAACATACTCAAAAACAATAAAAGTGGAATAAAACAAAGTTTTTAATTTATTTTATTTTTTAATTTTTTATTGAAAAATAATCAATTTTTTAAAATGAATTTCCACAGTGTTTCACAAAAATCTTTTCAAAATTTATAACTTTTTAATCAAATTCTACCCAATCTGAGAGAAGAAAAAACGTAAAACTCGATAATGTGAGAGTTGTCTTAAATATTTTTTAAATCAATTTCCTGTTTTCATAAGACACATTGGTCCAGTACACATGCAAACATTGCTCATGTGAAATTATTTAAATGGTCTATACGGCAAACAAGAACTAAGGCAGCGAGTTAGTACTTTATAAGTTCCATGTTCCGTATTTACATTTAGTAAAAAAAAATCATACCATTATTATATATATTTACCGGTCCGTAGTCCAGTGGTAACACTTCGGACTCGTAAATCGAAGGTTGTGGGTTCGAATCCCGGCGGAGCACAAACAATATACCATTTATATTTTTAAATTTGCTCTTCGCTGGGTTGAAAAATTCATAAACCTTTATCAATTAAAAGGTCCATCCAGCCTTACAACAACTGGGTCTAGGATCTTAGGAAATAAATCATCCTAATATTATTATTATACCTATGTATTTATTTTACTCTCTCCGCACTCCGGACCACCTCCAAGCTCCTCAGTCGGTGGGCGACCTCAGCCAGTGATGGGTGTCTGTGAGACATGTTCTACGCAGTTTTCAAAAATTCAATTGCGATCTAATATTGTCTGTGGAAACTGAATTAAAAATATAATCAAAGCAGCTGTTTTATTGTTTAATTTAACAACAAAGAAATGTGTGAAAAGTTTGAACAATTAAATGTGTGTGAAATATTCAAACATGAGTAACTATTGGTAACAATAACCATGTAATAATTATCAAATATTATATTGTCACTCACATTTTTTTTCAAACATTAGATTGTTCGATGAAAATTGTTTTTTTTTTGTATTTATTTTAACTGTGTAATCTGTAATCTAAGTTGCAAAGATATTATATTATTTTTTAAATTCATACAGAACGTACCTATTCCCACGAACAGACACGTGTAAATGCTGCATGTCTACTACCGAATTTGAAAACCCAAACCTCGGATGAACATGAACCCTGCAACTTTTCCCGACCTTTTCTTCAACAGGGCTGACATTGGAAAAGTGAACCATTTTTTTTGCAGTATGGGCGGTCAGCTTCAAACCAACCTATAAGCCAAGGGACACTTATGATTATTTAGTTTTTTTAAACCATAAAATCAATGCATAAAATAAAAATATATTTTTAGTTGTAATTGACTACCCACGTCCTATGCGTTCGGGGTAGGATTAAATTCTTTTTGGGCTAAATTTGACCAAACACTGCAGTTGACATTTTGGTGGCTTTTATTTAGAAAAGATCAAGGGTGCGTCTTGTTCGTTCTTCTTCTTCTCAATCTGTATTCCAAGGACCGAAAAGAATGGCTGTTGATTTGCAATGTTGGCGGCTAGGACATGTAGGTAATTTTGTTTTAAACTTTAATTCGCAACTAAAAAACGCAACTAAGCTACACATGTAGTGTAACTTCTTGCCGCGTTATCTCCGAAGCGGTGCATGTGGCGAGTTGAACCTTTTTTATTTTTACAGGTAAAGGGGCCGGCCTTACGCCAACCACTTCAGTTGAAGTGGGGGTTTTCCAGCTGCCGAGAGAGCTGGTACTCATTTCTTGTGAAGGCTGAGTAAACCTTGCCGGTATTTTATTTTTGTGTTTGAAATAAACACCGAAACGCGAAATCATTTCTGACACCATCGGGTGGGATTCGAACCCGAGCTCACGGCATGGAATGCAAGCACTCTACCAACTGAGCTATCGACCGTACTACTCAATTTGATTTAATTTCGTAATTTGATTTTAAGTTAATTATTTCTCTTTCCGAAATTATTGCTTTCCTTGGCCAATAATTTATTATTGGTTGGTAAGACGCTGATCCCCCATGCTGATATAACTTGGTTCACTTTTACCAATGCCACCCCGGTTTCAGGGAAAGGCGTGGCAAAAATGACGTTGATGTGCGAGGTTTGGTTTATTTTTTATGTACACATGTAGCATGTGTAAACGCGTAAACTTACATGTCGCACGCTTAATAATAAAGAGAAATAACTCAAAAATTGTGAAAATCGAGATTTTGTAATAAAACGCAAGAACAATGCGAGAAGAATAGGTAGAATGCGACAGCCGTTCAATTTGGACGAATATGACCAAGATAAAACATCGGTCGCCTTTTTCATCCCATACAAGTTGTACTGGTTGTCTGAACTTCAAACGTGATTTCCCAACATTCTTATTTTTTTTATTATTGCTCTTTATGATAAAGCGTGCGCTGTGCTTGCTTGTAGGCGTGCATCAAATATGAGCCCTAAAAATGTGTCAATATATCTCTGCAACTTACATTATCGAATATTATAGAAATACGAGTAAATTCACTCATATAACTCTGAGTTAACATAGAGGACATGAAAAAGGGCAAAGCAATTGAAAGCAAATACACTAGTTATTGGTAAGTCAGTATAATAAATAATAATTGATGAGAAGTAGTCATGTTGATAGCTCAACTGGTAGAGTGCTTGCAATCCAAGCCGAGAGCAAGGGTTCGAATCTCACCGAGGGTGTCAGAAATGATTTTCCGTTTCGGTGTTTTGTTCACATTTTTCCAACCAACCCGGCCGAGGAAGTCACATTTTTTTTCTTCATTTTAAGTATTCCGAGTCTATATTTTAATTGGAAATAAAACATTTTTTTTTTCATAGACAAAATTAGCCAAAGTTTAAAGTGAAAACAGTGCCTTGAAGTTTCCAGAGCCAGAAGTGCAGAAAATGAAATAAGAAGAAAATATAGAAGTGGAAGAAGAAGACAATGCGTGTCTCGGATTACTGGTACGTCGAAATATTTATCATCTAATTCCTTACTAACATTATGTAGTTAAGTTTGTTTTTTAAATAGATTTATGAAGAGTAATGCAATTCATCAACCTATTTTGCCTGGCCAGAAACAGTTAAGTAAGTATTAACATTATCAATTAATAATTCATTATAAAATATTTTAATTAATTAGTTATAAACAATTACCCAATGACATCTGTTGAACCAGGGTCAAGGTTATTATCGATAAGGCACGGCGCAGGCTGGGTTTGAACTTGCGCTTGTTTCAATAACGCGCATTCGATTGCCAACGCCTTATCCGCTCGACCATACCATCGACGCAACACAAAAAAAACTAAGCTACACATACAGTGTAACTTCTTAACAAAAAATAGGCTGATTTATTTGGTGAGCGCTGTTTTTGTGTGTATCACACCTAAAGAGCCCTCTGCGAGCTTGGTCGTCGCTAAAGAGAGCGCCAATTCTCAAGCAAGACCCAGTTTCTGTAAGGCTGGATGGACCTTTTGATGACCGGTCTGCGGTAAAGGTTTATGAATTTTTCAACCCAGCGAAGAGAAAATTTGAAAATATAAATGGTATATTTTTTGTGCTCCGTCGCGATTCGAACCCAAAACCTTCCATTTACGAGTTCGAAGTGCTGCCACTGGACTACGACCGGTTCTTGCCTGCTTTATCGTCGAATGGGTCTCATGTGGCGGTTGAGGACCTTATTATTTTTACAGGTAAGGGGGCCGACCTCACGCCAACCACTTCAGTTGAAGTGGAGGTTTCCCGGCTCCCGAGGGGGCTGGTTCTCATTTCATATGAAGGCTGAGTAAACCTTGTCGGTATTTATTTTTAGTTTGAAATAAACACCGACACGGGCAATCATTTATTGTAAATAATTCACACATGTTTCTATTAAGAGTGTTATAGTAAACTATGCCTTATTATGAAACAATAAACCTTCGGTTAGTTTAAAATTCCTCGTTACGCCATGACATCTGTTGAACCAGGGTCAAAGTTATCGTCATGGGACCCGACGAGAATCGAAGGTAATGTCTTTAATAATAATAAATAAATTAGGATGATTTGTTTGGTGAGCGCTGTTTTTGTGTGAATCACACCTCAAGAGCCTTCTGCGAGCTTGGTCGTCGCCGTAAAAAGCGCCGATTCTCAAGCAAAACCCAGTTGCTGCAAGGCTGGATGGACCTTTAGACAGTTTAGTGACCGGTCTTTGGTGAAGGAATACGAATTTTCCACCCTGCGTAGAGCATATTTGAAAATATAAATGGTATATATTTTGTGCTCCGCCGGGATGTGAACCCACAACCTTCCATTCAGAAGTGTTAACAACTAGACTACGGACCGGTCTTTATTATATATACATCGCCACCACCCACTATAATATTATATTTTCTTCATCAGTCTTTCATCACTCATTCTCTCCATATGTCCAAACCACAGATCACGGAATATAAAGTCCAAACCATAGATAACGGAATAAAGTCTTTATACCTACCCTAAACCTGTCTTTTATATTTTTTAAACTTTTTAAGGTCTAAAAAAGAGTGACGGTAATGAAAACAATCAAGCGTGGTTTAAAATTATTTATCTACAATTATAAAGGTTTAAAAAAATATCGCCAAAGGTAAAACTGAAATAGTGCTGATTCACTGATTTGAGAAATTGTGAATATTTTAATTTTATTGTGAGTCATTTCTCATAGTAAGTCTACATCTCAAATATAAGCTGCAAAGATATGTATCATTTGAGATTCATATTAAATGCATTCCCACAAGCAGACACGCATAATTTCGCGCTCACACATGCCGCATGTGGACCTACAGTATGAAAAACCCAATCTCCAATGAACATAAGCCCTGCAACTCTTGCTGACCTTCCCTGAAACAGGAGTGACATTGGCAAAGTGAACCATTTTTTACAGTATGTGTGGGCAGCCTCATAAGTCAAGGAAGTGAACTTATTCAAAGGAAGTGCTCATGAAGAACTTCTAAGCTAAAGGATTTTCACACTTGTTTAGTGAAAAAGTGTATTTATCTGTGAAACCCATGTTACACATATTATAACTTCGTCACTTACCTACTTAGTTTTACCTTTACGGTATCGATATATACACACCTACTCGCTACGATAGTACTGGCACGTGTATGTTCTACGCATTTATATAAAGATAATATTGTTAATAGTACAACCAACATGACACACGAGGGATCCCATGAAAAATGGCGTCAATTAAAATTCGCAATAACGCCAATACACCATGGAGGAAATATTAAATGGAGGGGTCGTACATGTGATTTAGTACCAATCAACATGATTCACCGTCTTTGACACCATAGACCATACACTGTTTATAATGCTGTCTCGCTCACGATATATGAAATGTTTTTCTCATTTTCTATGTAATCAACGTGTCTCTACTCCGTCTTCAATCTATTTACAAATCACCAAGGAAACACATGAAATCACAATGGTAACGGATTTGTTAGTAGTGTTGTTGCAAGTATGAAGATATTTGATAAATTCCGAATTCAAAAATGTTCCCACCTCATTGTGTACGGGATGATTTTCACAAGTATCTATTACCGCGAGCATAGAAGCTACATACTTAAGCAAGTACCTATATATTTGAACATCACTAGTTCTAGAAATGTCATTTTTGCGAACAAATTATTTCGACAAACGAAAATAAATTTTATCAACGTAATCATATAGAATAGTGATTTTAAAGTGAAATATCATTCCACGTTCTATAACACATTTACTCTCATTTGTTGGCACGTTTAGAAAATACCCAGTTTGGCATTTATATGCATTTAACAAGGTAACACACCTGTTCACAGTTGGAAGGTTACCGATAGACTGAATTTGGATTTTTGTGTGATGAGTGGGGTAGCGTATTTCTGATTCTCAAAGGATTGATTTCTTAGCCCATCCAGTTCTATATATCCATGCAGTACACGTGTTGCACTGTAGCATCTTATGCCGGTATTCTCCATTGCCATCTGAACGCTTAACTTTAGCTAAGGAAGCATTTCTGTATCGAAATAGGCCGGACAAAAAAATGTCGTTGTTTTTAAAAATATGTTTATTTTACTTTATGGCCTTAGTAAATAAGTGAAATTCATGGAAAAAATCAAGCATGTTAGCTGATTTTTTACCTAAATTTTAAAGTTAAAATTTTTTATAAAACTTAAAAAATGACGCCACGAAAATATATTTAAAAAAACTATTTTTTTTTATATTTTCTTGCATTTTCTTGTTCTAATTTTGTTGTTTCATACTTTGGAAATATTTTTGCTCTTTATAATTATAGAATGATACAATGTCTAGAAAGTCTATGTATAATAATTCAGGTAATGTGAACAGTTTTTGAGATAATGGAGAATACCGCTATTAGAATCGACCAACTGAATAGGCAAATTATATCGATATATCTACTGTAACTGTAACTCTGCCACCATTCCGCTAGGGGTAGCCAGAGCCTCTGCAGATTTGCCTCAATTTTTTCCTATCCTTGCAGACCTCTTTCAGTTTATTCATATTCATCACCTTTTTCATACATTTTTTTCTCACATTCGCTTTGTGCATCCTATTCGTCACAATTTCACTAATTTGATCAATCAATACTTTTCTCGGTCTTCCCATTCCCCTTTTTCCTTCCACATTTCATCTGAATACACACTTTGTAAGTCTTTCATCATCCATATCCTTTCTACATGTCCAAACCATCTCATCACATTTCTTTTAGCATTTCCACTGTACATACCTTACTAATTTCGCTATCATTTGTAGCCCATGCTTCACTTCCATACATCAATGTTGGTAACAATATGTCATTCTGTACCGACATTCTCTGCCAATAATATTTTTCAATCCTCGAAATTTGTGTATACCTACCTATATGCGAGATTCTACGCGTGCTGTCAACTGTCAAAATAATACATTGTCTATGATCTAGGTCACGTGACATGTTTTGTTTTTATTCAAATCAAAAGCGTTCCATTCTATTTTTGAGTTTATTGTTATTTTATACCTACCACTTTATATTGTTTACATCAGTGGTTCCCAGAATGTGCGCCGAGTCTCCGAGGGGTACATAAATGGCGCTGCGAAATATTCATTAAAATAATACGGTAATTTTCTTGTAAGGAAATTATTTCTAATTCTCGATGATGATGATGATGAGTTGATGATTTCTTTATAGCGCCGTTTCGTGATGTAGTCACTCCAAGGGCGCTTGTGCAAATGATGCCAGAAATTTGCTAGTCTTCAGTGCATTCCGGAACTTTCCATGGTCCTCCAGCTCTCTCACATGATGTGGCAGGTGGTTCCAGGCCAGAGGACCAGCAACTGCAAATGCACGCTCTCCAAACATTGTGTTAACTCTTCTTATAGGTTCTTCAATCCTTGATTTGGCTCCAGTCTCAGCCGAGCGCAGTGTTAGGCTTTTTTTGCCGAGGGTGACTGGTTTGATTAAATCAGCGAGATATTTGGGTGTTTTTCCAAATAAAGCTTTGTGGACCATCGTGCACACTTTGAACTCGATGCGCTCCGGTGTACGGAGCCAGTGAAGCTTGTGGAGAAGAGGAGTAATGTGAGTAAATTTCGACTGACCAGCAATCATGCGAGCGCACGCATTGACAACCAATTGTAGCCTATTCAATCGACATTTTGGTTGGCCTGCATGTAAGCTATTGCAGTAGTCTATTTTAGATACCACGAATGCATTTACTAAAGCTTTCCTTGCTTCCATTGGTAACCCCCCATCGACGGTTTTTTTGAGATGAAAACGCACAATGATATTTTGGAAATCGTGTGCCAACCCCCATCCCTCCCCATCGACAATATCAATTCCTTAGAAAAAAATGTTGTAGGTAGGTATATTGTAGGTTATATTGTCATGATTTTAGTTGGGTTCTTTTAATTAAACTACAATTATTTTTTTCAAGATTTATTTTAACACAATGTTGGATTACAATGAACTGATTACTAGCTCTTGCTTATTGACTTCACGGCTCAATGTTTTAGTCGACTCTGGTCTCTCACACAATTGCAGTCCAAATATATAGCGTCTAAACGGACGCCTCTCGCATATTCCGGACCCTTCTACAGTGAGCCACACACTTTTGTATTGTTCCATATTATTCTAGTTACGTATACCAACAACTACGTGCCTGGGCACATGCATACATTCAAACTCACAGTAGACTATACTAGAGGCGGACACATACACACAAGCAAGCCACGCAATCGGGCTCATAAGTTCGTTAACACTGAAACATGGCTCTCGGACAAAATAAAATCAGCCGAATTAGGACTATTCGACTATAACATTTTTCGATGTGATCGGTCTTCTTCCTCTATAAAAACCCGCGGAGGGGGAGTAATGATACGAGACGTTCGCGCCAGTAGGCTCTTGGCTGGGAAACCGGAAATACATGAATGGTGGTAAATTTAAATTGGCTGCAAGGCGGTAAATTTAAATTGGCTGCAGTTTGAAAATATTATTCTGAGTATTAAAATCATGATATTATATAGCCGTTATTATAATGGCGGTAAATTTAAATTTCTGACAGTTTGAAAATATAAATCTTAGTATAAAAATTATGTTATTAGGTATTATTGCAAAAATGTCTTCAAATTTAAATTAAATTAAAATTTATTTTCACTAAATTTTGTATTTTTAGTTAGGCTTTTGGCTGGGGAACCGGAAATATATAAATGGTGGTAAATTTAAATTGGCTGCAGTTTGAAAATATTAATCTGAGTATTAAAATCATGTTATTGTATAGCCTTTATTATAATGGCAGCAAATTTAAATTTGTGGCAGTTTGAAAATATAAATCTTAGTATTAAAATTATGTCATTAGGTATTATTGCAAAAATGTCTTTCAAATTTAAATTAAATTGTTTTTTTTTTTAAATAGATTTGGTATTTTTTTAGCTACTAAATATATATCACTATTGTGAGTAAATGGATGTGTGTGTGTGAGTTTCTGCAATCTATTTATTGTAAAGGTAAATGTGCACAACTATTTTTACCTATTTGTATCTTATTTATTACTTTACTTATTTTTATGAGTGAAACTAATTTTATTATTTTAGAATCTTGGTATCTTTTAATGTCAACATGTAATTGGAGCAATACGTAATTTTATTTATTTTCATATTTTTTTATATTCTTAAGTATCCTATCCATTATTGTATTGTTCTAAATCAGGCCTGGCCAACCCAAATTGCACCCCGGGCCGCATTGATGGCCTAAAATTTCCCCAAGGGCCACACATACAAACATTTTACAAAAAAAATATATATAAAAAAACGAAACCACAACCAGATGTGAAAAGAAAACACGCATTGAACCAACAACAAAAAATGTATTTATGTAGTAAACAACATTAAAAAAATTCAACAATAGAAAAATATTTTAACAATGAAAATTATTAATTAACCCTTAACTTCATAGAGGAAAAAATTCTTAATTTTTCATTTCAAAACAATATTACAAATAAAACCAATTATCAGGACTTCTCCTTTCAGTGCAAGATTTGAGATTCTTTTCGCCTACTTAATTTTTCTAAATCTAGGTATTTCAATATTTGAAGTTACACACCTTAACTGGTTTTCCAGATTTACGTCTGTTATAGACGCCCTATTTTTATTTTTATTATATTTCATTTTTATTTTTCATCACACATGACCGCGGGCCGCGGGTTGGCCAGGCCTGTTCTAAATAAATAAATAAAAATGTGATTATATGGCCCATATATAACGACGGCAAATTTAAATTCAAAATATAAATCAGTTATCTTTAAATTTTAGTATTATAATCCCGTGATTCAATAGCCCTTATTTTAAAAGTTAAACTTGTTTGCAATAATACCTAATGACATAATTTTAATACTAAGATTTATATTTTTAAGCTGCCACAAATTTAAATTTGCTGCCATTATAATAAAGGCTATATAATAACATGATTTTAATACTCAGATTAATATTTTCAAACTGCAGCCAATTTAAATTTACCACCATTTATATATTTCCGGTTCCCCAGCCAAAAGCCTAACTAAAAATACAAAATTTAGTGAAAATAAATTTTAATTTAATTTAAATTTGAAGACATTTTTGCAATAATACCTAATAACATAATTTTAATACTAAGATTTATATTTTCAAACTGTCAGAAATTTAAATTTACCGCCATTATAATAACGGCTATATAATATCATGATTTTAATACTCAGAATAATATTTTCAAACTGCAGCCAATTTAAATTTACCGCCTTGCAGCCAATTTAAATTTACCACCATTCATGTATTTCCGGTTTCCCAGCCAAGAGCCTACTGGCGCGAACGTCTCGTGTAATGATATGTGTTAGGAAGAAGTTTCCTTGTTTTGTGCTGAAAACATCAGATTTAATCTCGGAACAACTATTTCTCTCCGTAGTAGTAGGCACAAAAAAACTAGTACTTGGATGCATATACATTCCCCCCTCCTCTTCTATAGAGGTATATAAATCGCATACTGAAATGGTTGAACAATTGTCCCTAAATGCTGACTCAATGTTTATCTGTGGAGATTTTAATTTGCCGAAAACATTGTGGCTCAATGACAACCATGGCGTTAAAATATATAAAAATATTTCTCCCCAGGCTTCCATTATAGCCAAATTTTATGCATTTATGAACATGCATCAAGTTAACTCAATACCCAATGAACATGGCTATAGCTTGGATTTATTTTTTACCGATATCTCTAGTGTTAAGGTAAATAGATCTTCGAACAATTTGCTACCCCTTGATAAGTTTCATCCTCCTCTTTCTTTTGACATCTCAAGTTTTCTCAGTAGTGAACTATTAAAGCATAAGGTATCCTATCACTATAAATTTAAAAATGGCAATTATGCCGACATGAATTATTTTCTTGCTCAAATTAACTGGTCTTCCTTTTATTCACTTAACAATATTATAAATGAAGCTGTACTTCTTTTCAATGATTACCTGTCACATTCTATTCTCCAATTTGTTCCTAGAGGTATCTATTCTCAGCCTAATGAAGCTGAAACATTTAATATTGGAAAAGAAAAAAATGCATAAGATGTATAAGGATACAGGAAAATTACTTTACTATCAGAAGTTTACTCATCTAAGACAATTATCTAAAATGGAATCAAGGAGTAGCTATAAATCTTTTATTGAAGATACCGAGACTAACTTAAATTTATACCCAAAAAATTTTTGGCATTTTGTTGCACAAAAACGTGCAGATAACGGTCTTCCCTCTAATATGACCTATAATGATACTCAAGCCACAAATGCTACTGCCATTGCAGAATTGTTTGCTAAACACTTTTCTACAGTATATTCAGACACTGCATCTAATGTCCCGCTATTCAACTACACACATACTGTTGACTTAAATGAATGCAATATATCACTAGTGGATGTTTTCAATGCATTGGGGGCTCTGTCTAATAATAGTGGCACTGGTCCCGATGGTTTTCCACAACTTTTGCTCAAGAAGTGCAAGTTTACCTTGTCAAAGCCATTGTGTCATTAATTTAACCTTTCTCTGTCTTCAGGTGTTTTTCCTGACTCTTGGAAAATATCTTACCTAAGACCTATTTTTAAATCTGGAATCAAGTCTGATATAAAGAACTACCGACCTATATCAAATTTATCCCATATACCAAAAATTTTTGAGTCTATCATAACTACAAAAATCTCCCCTCTCTTCAAAAATTTATTGATTGATGAACAACATGGCTTCCGATCTTCTAGATCTACTATTACTAATTTGCTTTCCTACACTGACACTATTGTCAGGGCCCTTGAGATTAATACTCAGGTTGATGTTCTATACACTGCCTTCTCTAAGGCCTTCGATAAGGTTAACCATCAACTCCTTGTAGCTAAACTAAGAGCTATTGGTATAAGAGATCCCTTTCTAACCTTTCTCTAGTCTTACTTAACTGGAAGAAAACAAAGAGTGAGAATAAATGATTCTATTTCTGATAAAATTGACGTTACGTCTGGTGTACCTCAAGGAGCACATCTTGCTCCTCTTCTTTTCAATATATTTATTAATGACCTGAATGTTTTTTCTAATACTCAATTTTGGCTTTTTGCGGATGACAACAAAATGCTGAAATCCATTAACTCTTACAATGATTGCTCTCTGTTTCAATCAGATATTGATTCATTCAATGATTGGTGCAAGGCCAACTGCATGGAGCTGAATATCGATAAATGTAAAATTATGTCCTTTTATAAAACAAAAAAACCTGTAAATTTTGTCTACAAACTAAATGGTGTTGACCTGGCAACGGTCACACTTATTAAGGACCTTGGCTTAACATTGGATATCAATTTTTCCTTTCGCGAACACATTGATAATATTGTTAATAAGTCACTTAAGATTTTAGGTTTCATCCTTAGAATCACTTCTGATTTCAATAATGTACAAACTTTAAAAATCCTTTACTGTTCATTGGTTCGCCCACACCTTGAGTATGCCAGTGTTATCTGGTCTCCATTCTATGCTACCCGCATTGACCGTCTTGAATCAGTACAGCATCGCTTTCTAAGACGAGTTGCTTGGAAACTGGGTCTAAGTAGAGATGAGTATGACTATAAAGACATAGAGATCACCCTAGGCATTTCATCTTTAGTAACACGCCGACAACATGCTCAACTCATATGTATTTATAAAATCATTAATAGTATTTTCGACTCACCTTATCTTTTACAATGTATCAAATTAAATGTTCCAACGCGAAGATTTAGAATAAATGAATTGCTCTCTCTCAACTTTCACACTTCAAATTTAGGATACTATTCTCCTATTAACAGAATGTGTCGTCTTTTAAATTCTTCCTCTCATCTAGATTTATGCGGCATGAGCCTATCTGAATTCCGTAGAGCTTTGTTTTGCTGAGGAAAGTATAAGTATTTATTTGTCTGTGCTATTATGAAATATTAATTCTTGTATTATATTATTTTCTTTGTCATTTTCTGTAATTACTTTTTCATATAATTATGTAACTGGACTATTATGTCCGTTAATAAAATAAATAAAAAAACACTTGATAGTGGGGCGCCGCGAAAAATATCCGATTATTTAGGGAGCCGCATTCCGAAAAAGATTGGAAACCTCTGGTGTACAAAATGGCTAACGCCAATGGCTCTTAATCTTTTTCGACGGGGAACCACTTAATTTTTTTACCATTTAAAAGAACACGAGGTCCAAAAATATTCATGCGTTTTGTTTGCTTATACATGACCCTCTAATCCTGAGGCTCTAACCAACCTCACGTGGTCCACGGACTACCGGTGTAGAACCACTGAATTATTCTTTGGATTCGAGCTCGTTCTGGAACGGAAAGTAATTGGTAAAAAACTAAATAATGAAATCAAATAAGTCACTACTTAAATGATTTTATTTTTTGAGTTACTGTCGGCTTTGAGGTGAACATTGAATAGGGCGCAAAAATAAAACTCACCGTTCTGCCGGATTGCTTTCAAATCTGACCGCCAGAGGTGCTACTCTTTCATCCATACAAGTGATTTTTAATATGTCAATTTTTTTGGAGGTTAAATCCTAAACATACCTATTGCATGTTGTAGACACGAAGTTATATTGCAAAATAAGAAAATACCCCTGTTAAGTGTGCTGAATCTGCGAAATATTTAAAGAGTATAAAATTTTGTTTGGGCTAAAGAAAAATAAAATGATTTTGTTAATCATCCAAATGACCGATTTCAGTTTGACATAATATATCCGAGTCAAGATCTAAGTAAATTTTAATATGCAAGAAATTCAGCCTTTATAACCTTATATTTTATATTTTATTCCTTGACTTATAGATTGGTATGAGGCTGACCACCCATACTGTAAAAAATGGTTCACTTTGCCAATGTCACCCCTGTGTCAGGGAAGGTCGGCAAAAGTTGTGGGGCTTATGTTCATTTGAGGTTTGGATTTTATTTGTAAGTACACATTCAGCATTTGTAAGCGCGAACTACACGTGTTTGTTTGTGGGCATACATCTGAGAGCTTTAAATGAATATATCCTTGCAACTTAAATTATAGATTATAGATAACCTAAATTTCACGTAGAAATTTCACAAACGTAAATATTGTTACGTTCTCTGCTGGATTCTTTTTGATTAAAAATGCTGGAATTGATTTTTCAGGATTCATTTTAATTTTTTTTTTTTACAATGTAAATTTTATTTCACACTTGAGAGTCACTGGTGTATGTGTTATCTAGCCAAGTGCTTATTTGCAACTGCTTCTCTGTCCTACCATTTTGACCCCTTATATAGTAGAGCGGAGAGATCTTTCTCCCAATTTCTTGACTATTCCATCACCAGAATATTTACGCACCCTACCAGGGCCTGCCAGAGGATTCTATACTACGTGCATTGGTGTGTGTAGTCATTTTGATGTACCTATTGTGTACGAGCTCCGGTACTCGAAGCTCGCAACAATATTTATCAATTTTTTTCTGTGTATTTCATAGTGATACTTTATGAAAAATTAAACATAATTAGTGTGTCCTTTGACTGACTAAATGCTGTAAACTAGCAAAAAATCCCAGATTACAGGGAATTTACTATGGGTGACGTCACATAGCCCGAGGATATTCTGAATGTTCGGACCTCAATAGTTAAATGTAACGCAACTAAGCTACACATATGGTGTTACTTCTTGCCGCGTTATCCCCGAAGGTGTCGCATGTGGCGAGTTGAACCTATTTATTTTTACAGGTAAGGGGGCCGGCCTTACGCCAACCACTTCGGTTGAAGTGGGGGTTTCCCAGCTCCCTAGGGGGCTGGTACTCATTTCTTGTGAAGGCTGACTAAACCTTGCCGGTATTTTTATTATGGAGTTTGAAATAGACACCGAAATAGGAAATCATTTCTGACACCCTCCTTGGTGGGATTCGAACCCGAGCTCACGGGGTAGAATGCAAGCACTCTACCAACTGAGCTATCGACCGGACTAAACTGTAGGTTTGTACATTATAATTTTTGTTCCATGACCTATAGGTTGGTATGAGGCTGACCTTCCATATATTTATGCTTTAGGATTAGAAGCCCTATAGATGCTTTGCATTGTACGTGCATTGCAAAAACACGTGGCGTAACACTGGCTTTATAAATATCTAGATGGCCTACAAATTTATATTATCAAACATGTCCGGTCTGTAGTCTAGTGCTTAGCGCTTTGGACTAGTAAATGGAAGGTCGAGGTTTTGAATCCCGGATGACCAGAAAAAAATATTCCATTTATATTTTCAAGAATGCTCTTCGCTGGGTTAAAAAATATATATTGCCTTTACCAATGACGGGTCACAAAAGGTTCATCAAGCCTGACAGCCACTGGGTCTTGCTTAAGAATTGGCGCTTTGTAGTGACGACCAAACTCGTAAAAAGTCACGTTGATAGCTCAGTTGGTGGAAGGCTTGCATTCCATGCTGAGAGCAAGGGTTCGATCCCCACCGAAGGTAATTTCTGATGGTGAGAAATGATTTCCCGTTTCTGTGTTTATGTCAAACCCACCGGCAAGGTTTACTCAGCCTTCACAAGAAATGAGAACCGGTCCCGTCGGGAGCTCGGAAACCCTCTTCTACTGAAGGGGTGGTGTATGGCCGGCCCTCTTACCTGTTAAAATAAATAGGTTTCGATCATAGCATACGACACCGTCAATGATAACGCAGCAATAAGTACACTATACGTCTTGCTTAGTTGCGTTTGAGTATCTAAGTTTCGAGTCATGCGTGCTTCCAGTATCCACCTTTAGCTTGGAAACAAAAGGGCTCACTCAGTACAGCGCCAACACGCTACCCCAGTTCTTGTTTATCGTATTCGCCAATCTTGTCAAATATTACTTGTTCATGCAGTTGTCTTATGAATCAAATTATACACAATCTGAGCTAAGAAAAATCGTAAAACTCGATAATGTGAGAGTTCTTTTAAATATTTTTTAAATAAATTTATTGTTTTCATAAGACACATTGGTCCAGTACAGATGCAAACATTGCTCTTGTAAAATTTTCTCAATGGCGTATAGGATAAACAAGAACTAAGGCAGCGATACAGACTGAGGACGTGCCAAAGAGCCATTGAAAGGAGGTTGCTGGGAATCAGACTCAGAGACAGGGTTCCAAACCAGGAGATCCGTAGACGCACTGGTGTCACTGGTGTCATACAGCGAGTGGCCTGCTTTAAGTGGCGCTGGACAAGTCACGTCGCAAGGCAGGACCATGGCAGGTGGCCGAAAAGGATTGTCGATTGGCGACCCAGAATGTCCAAGCGGGGAGTCGGAAGACCCCAACTGAGGTGGCTGGAATACATCAAGGGAACTAAATACAGAGGATGGCTGAACACAGTAGCCTATAAATAAACATGGAGAAGAATTGGAGGAGGCCTACTTCCAGGAGTGGACTGAGAAAGGCTGAGGAAGAAGACAAAGAAGAAAAAGAAGTGTCTATTGCGTTGCGTGTATTGATGTGTAAATAAATTTATTTGTAAACATTGTAATTTTTAATTTAAAAAAAATAAAACTTGTAGCAGTTTTTATTGCTAATCGAATGGATTTCCTTGCAAAATAAAAAAGAACTGTATTTACATTAAAAATGAGAACATGATAATTATTTTTGTTTTGGTTTCCACTTTGTTACAAAAGTGTGTCAGTTACTGTGCTGGCCAATCTAAAGTTATTACTAAACTCCTAATGCTCGTGAATTGATAATGATGATGATGATTGTGGGTTCTGGTGTAACGAGCCGTGATAATGCAGCTGCGTGGAATTATTTTGAAGAGATCATAGAGTTTGACCGGTCCGTAGCTCAGTGGTAACACTGTGGATTCTGAATGGGAAGGTTGTGGGTTCGATTCCCGACGGAGCACAAAAAATATACCATTTATGTATATTTTCAAATTTGCTCTTCGCTGGGTTTAAAAATTCAGAAAACCTTAACCAATGACCGGTCACCAAAGGTCCATCCAGCCTTACTTGAGAATTGGCGCTTTATAGCGACGACGATCAAGCTCGTAAAAAGGTCGATAGCTCAATTGGTAGAATGCTTGCATTCCATGCCGAGAGCAAGGGTTCGATCTTAAAGGTTTACTCAGCCTTCACAAGAAATGAGAACCAGGCCCCCCCCGGGAGCTGGGAGACCCCCACTTCAACTAAAAGTGGTTGGTGTGAGGCCGGCCCCCTTACCTGTAAAAATAAATAGGTCCCGGAGCGCCACATGCGACCCCTTCGGGGATAACGCAGGCAAGAAGTTATACTATATGTGTAGCTTAGTTGCGTTTTATAGAGTTATAATATTTCTATTACTCTATGGTAGAGATACAAACAAACGCGTGCACAGAATGTCGTCAAATAAATTCCAAAATAATATCATGTCCTTTGCATTTGATTATATATGCACGGTAAATATCCCATACTGTAATAAATGGTTCACTTTGCCAATGTCACCCCTGTTTCAGGGAAGGTCAGCAAGAGTTGCAAGGCATATGTTCATTTGAGATTGGGTTTTTATATTGTAGGTCCACATACGGCATGTGTGAGCGCGAAATTATGCGTGTCTTTCAAATAATACATATCTTTGCAACTTTATAGATTTAGAATTTATTTAGATATGTGCAGTTACGATAAAGTTTAATGCATAGTACTGCTACGAACTTGGAGTACCTACGTGCGACTGTACATGCGTACAGACGGTGCTATTCATAGACCTTTTAGTCGTCCGTTGAGCCCACGTTTTGATAAAATAATGATACATTTTTATGAAGACCTGTCAATCCAAGATGGCCGAAAGTGAACAGCTGATTAGTCTTCATACAAATATTACCAAAATTCGGTAGGGAAGAATGACCGTGGTGATGAAACTTTCAGCCCAGGCATCATTAGTTTGTCAAAGCGTGGGCTCAACCGACGACTAAAATGTCTAAGAATAGCCCCGATAGTGTATAGAACAATCTGGCAACATAGTATGATGGTAGTAGTGCTACGAACTACGAACTTCGAAGTACCTGCGTTCGCCTGTACAGGTACCTACAATAGTGTGTGTAAAACCGTCTGGTATGATCCATCGTGGTAGTGGAACAGCTGCTTAGTGTAATCTATAACAGATATTGAATGGTCTGGAATATGCAAGAAAAATCTCTTTTGTACCTATATAAAGGGACTGCAATGGGGCATCAGCAGATTAGTCACTTAGTCACACCAGTAAGCAGTGATAGTCAATTGTTGTAAATTGTGAACCGAACGGTGTAAAATAAATTCTGTTAAAACAAATAATTGCAGTTAATTAAAAGAGAACCCCAACTAAATTCATAATAGGTAGTACACATATCTACCGACTACCACGCAAACTGAAAATTAGATTTGCTCCTTCAGCGGCCGCTTTGAATTTTTCAGAATAACGCCGTTGGTAAAATGCTTGCGTTGAATACCATAGGGTTAGGTTCCATCCCACCTAAGGGTGTCACAAAATAAATCACCGGCAAGGTTAACTCAGCCTTCACAAGAAATGAGAAGTAGTGTCCTCAGGAGCTGGAAAACCCCTACTTCAACTGAAGTAGCTGACATAAGGCCAACCCCCTTAACTATACAAATAAATAGATTCCGCTAGGCACATGCGATGTCTCCGAGGACAACGCTGTTAGAAATTTCATTATATTTGCAGTTTAGTTGCGTTGCGCTTATTGTAAAGTGTATATCGCCACCCTAAAGCTAAAACGGAATAAGTGCTGATCACTGATTTGAAAAATCGTGAATGAAACATTTCCTTGACTTAGGTTGGTATAAGGCTGACCACCCATACTGTAAAAAATGGTTCACTTTGCCAATGTCACCCCTCGGTCAGGGAAGCTCGGCAAAAGTTGTAGGGTTTATGTTCATTTGAGGTTTGGATTTTATTTGTAAGTACACATTCAAAATTTGTAATCGCGAACTACACGTGTTTGTTTGTGGGCATGCATTTGATATGAGCTTAAAATGTTAAATATCTTTGCAACTTAGATTATAGATTATTATAGATTGTGTGTAACTTATTATAGTAAGTGAACTTATTATAAGGAAGTGCTTATGAACCTAAACTACTTCGGCCTTATTCATTAAATTGGTTGAACCCAAAATCAGAAATAAACCAGCTTATTAGTATGGGAAAACTGACTTTATACTGGTTTAAAAATTAAAACCTTTTTATGAATAAGGGGGCTTAAGTTTTTCTCACCTTTTTAGTATTTTCTCTCGTAGAAAATAGGAAAAATGTGCATTCATCTGAGAAAGCCGTGTTGATATTTGTATGAATATTTGTTTACCCTTTGTTGCGTACTTAGGCGTGTATCGGGCATCCGGCCCTGGTACGTGGGTGTACGCTTGCGTGTAGGTACTTGGTATCGGCGTAGTTTAGTGGAGTTTTAGTGTTAGTGTGTCAAATTGAAAGTAAATCAAATAATTGAAAGTGTAGATGCGCGCGCATGGCTACACTAATAAAATTGATAATAATAATATGTACGTCTATACCTACTCCATACTTGTTTTTCAATTGACTATCAGCATATTCAACCGCTAACCGTTCGTAGCACGGTGTGCCTGCTACAGAATTTGGTATCATTTTGTAATCTATAATTAATAATCTAAGTTGCAAAGATATGTTACATTTAAATGCATTATTAAATGCATTCCCACAAGCAGACGCGTATAAGTTCGCGCTAAAACATGCCGCATGTGAACCTACAATATAAAACTCAATCTCTAATGAACATAAGCCCTGCATCTCGTGCCGACCTTCCCTGTAACAGGGTGAAATTGGTAAAGTGAACCATTTTTTTACAGTATGGGTGGTCAGCGTCATACCAACCTATAAGTCAAGGAATTAATTATAATAATAATAATTTGTCAATTTTATGTAGCGCCGTTTAGTGGCACTAGCCACCCCAAGGGCGCTTTTATGTGTTGAAGCTTATGTTAAACGAATGTGTCGCAACTTCCTGAAACTGCCAACTCTGAAGCGCTATTCAGTTAAATTCCTTACGACATTAATTAAGGCGAAAAGTTGGCGATTCGTGTCAAAAAATAAGGTGTACGGAGTTGTTTCGCAAGCGCCAGCATTCCCGACTTGTATGGATATCAAAAGTGTAAGGTATTTAGCAGAATAGCGCTTTCGCTGGTCTCTGTTCTCAAATCTAGAGCTAGACTCTTCCAGTAGGATGGACTAGCCGAACTAAAAGCCCTGTCTCCACAACCCGTTCTGTTCCGCCGAAGCGGCAGTTGAAGCGTATTTACGGCATCATCCTGTTGCAGAATGAAGAGTCGTCGTTTACCATCTATTTGGTCAACTATGCACAATAGGGGTATTTCACTTCTTTTTTTTCATAAAATGACTTCTTCTTCTTCTTCCTTAGCCATCTCTCCACTGCTGGATATAGGCCTCTTCCATGTTTCTCCACTCCTTTCTATCCTGTGCCCTCTGAATCCATTTCCGCCCCGCGACTGAAACAATGTCATCTGACCATCTTTTTTGTGGTCTGCCGACGCTTCTTTTATCTTCCCATGGTCGCCACTTGAGGATTTTCGTTGCCCATCGGTTGTCATCTCGTCTTGCCATATGGCCTGCCCATTGCCATTTTAGTTTTGCAATACGATCCATGATGTCTGTGACTTTTGTTAGGTGTCTGATGTCTTCGTTTCTTTTTCTATCTTTAAGACTTATTCCCAACATCCGTCTTTCCATGGATCGTTGTGAGCACTTTAATTTATGGACGCTCACTGCGGTTAGCGAGATGGTTTCTAGGCCATATGTTGTCACAGGGAGGATGCAAGTCTCGTAGATCTTTCTCTTTAGGTTCATTGGGATGTCTTTATTTTCGAGTATGTGCTTTAATTTTCCAAAAGCTTCCCAGCCCAATCCTATTCGTCTGGGTATCTCTGCAGTTTGGTTTTCCTTTCCCATTTTGATCTTGTGTCCAAGGTAGATATATTCATTTACAGCCTCTATGTGTTTGTTGTTGATGTTTAGGCTTTCGTTTGTTGGGCTCATAATTTTTGTTTTACTGATGTTCATTTCAAGACCAATTTTCAGAGAGGTTTCATGCAGTTCTTTGATCATACTCTTCAGCTCTTCGATGTCTTTGCTTATAAGCACTATGTCGTCGGCAAAACGGAGGTGGTTCAGGTAAACTCCATCAATTTTGATCCCTTTGTTGTCCCAATTCATCATTTTAAAAATATTCTCCAGGGCCAGCGTAAACAATTTAGGAGATATAGTGTCCCCTTGTCGAACTCCTCGCTTAATGTTTATTTTATCAGTTCTTGTTTCGTCGTCAAGTTTAATATCCATTGTGGCATGATCATATATAAATTTAATGAGCCTTGAATATCTGGAGTCAATTCTTGCGTCGTTTAGAGCCTGTATGATAGCCCATGGTTCTACAGAATCGAAAGCTTTTTTGTAGTCCACAAAAGCCAGATGAATTGGGATTTTGTATTCAGTTGTCTTCTCAATCAGTAAACGGACAGTCTGGATGTGATCAGTTGTTCCAAAACCCTTTCTAAACCCTGCTTGTTCAACCGGTTGGTACATGTCAAGTTTTTGTGTTAAACGATTTGTTAGGATCTTTGTAAGCAATTTATACAGGTGGGACAGTAAGCTTATTGGTCGATAATTCTCCAAATCTTCCGGATCTCCTTTTTTGAATAATAGTACCACTTCAGCATTTTGCCAGTTTTCTGGTATGGCTTCTAATTCAATGCATTTATTTAGAAGTATTTTCACGGCTTCATTTAATTTTTTGCAGCCCATCTTTAAAATATCATTTGTAATTTTGTCTTCTCCTGGAGCTTTATTTTTCTTCATGTATTTTAGAGCATTTTCCATCTCCTCGTGAGTTATTTCTGGTACATCTTCTGATCCCACGTTAAGTATTACGGTATTTTGTGATTGGTTTATATTTTGTATTTTAGATGTATATAGGTCAGTGTAGAATTCATGAATCGCTCCAGTGATCTCGGCCTTATCGTTTAATGTCCTGCCATTTTTGTCTTTCACTTTAGTAATATTTTTCTTTCCTTCCGCGTTATTTCTCCTTAAAACCTTCATATTTTTGTTTTACTCTCTAGTCTTTGTAATAAGCTCGTTATTAAATTTTCGTAGATCCTTTCTCACCTCTCTTTTGATTGTTTTATTTATTTCTTTATATTCGATGGTGTCTCTGCCCATACTTTTTCTTTTTTCCAAAAGTGTTATTGTATTTGCAGATAGTTTGTTATTTTTATTTTTCTGCTTAAATGAAAGAGTCTTTACGACTGTTTGAAAATCTGAAGTAATCTTTTCTGATAAGTCGTTTAATCCCATGTTGTTTAGATTTGTTAGGGGTTCCAATTTGTCTTTCATTTTTGTATTAAATGTTGCCCTTTGGTGCTTGATCATTTCCACTGTGGGTTGTTTTTTGTTCTTTTTATTTACCATATTATATCTCTCAGTCTTAGTGTTTATCTTAAATGTTGCTCTTACTAGTCTATGATCGCTGCCCGTATCAAAACGGTTTAAAACTGATACGTCTTTGCAAGTTTTTAAGTTGTCTGTGAAAATATAATCAATCTCGTTTTTTGTCTTGCCATCTGGGCTCTTCCAAGTCCATTTTCTTTGGTTTTGTTTTTTGAAAAATGTATTTGTACAGTAGAGTTGTTCGTTTTGAAGGTATTCCACGAGAGTTTCTCCTCTCTCATTTCTTTTGCCAAGTCCGAACATTCCGATATATTCTGGGTCTCCTTGTTTTTTCTCTCCAACCTTAGCATTAAAGTCACCCATTAAGATTGTTAACCTAGCCTTTTCCATGTTTTTTGCCCCTGTGATATCTTCATAAAATGTTTCTATTTCTTCATCATCTGCTGTACTTGTGGGAGCATAGGCCTGTATGATTTGTATTTTAAACTTTTTATTTATTTCCAGGACTACGTATAGTACCCTGGGTGATATACTAATCATTTTAGTTATTTTATTCTTAATGTTTTTATTTATCATGATAGCGACTCCTCCAGCCGAGGATTGTGAGTTATTTCTAAACAGTATATGTCCTGATGGAAGTGTTACCGATTCTTCTCCTTTTAGTCTTGTCTCGCTAATTCCCAAGACATCCCATTTGATATGTCTCAATTCTTCCTCCAGTCTTATTTTGTCCTCTTCTTGTCTCATGGTTCTGATATTATATGTCGCTATTTTGATGTCTTTGATGTAACAATTTTTCGACTTTTTGCCTCCCCCAGAATCCTCGAGGCAGACCGGTTTTGCGCCGGTGTGAGATTCTGAGCTACATGCTCTACTCACCTGGGGTACTTGGATTTGAAAATTCAAAGGCATTGGTTGGTTGATTTTTGGAAGGTTTTTGGCATTAAAACACCACGCTTGCCTAGCGGGTGGGTGAGTTTTGATTTCAGCCGCCCTTAACATAGGAACAGACGCTGTTTGTAGCCGCTCCTAACCTGGAGAACAGACGCTACTACCTTGGGAAATTAGTGCAGTGGTTTCCCGTTGCCTTCTGCACCGCAGTATTCCAGTCGTTGAGGCTGTTGCAGCTGCGCCTGGAATAGTCTGTGAAGTAACCGTTCTGGCATCCATTGCCTCCGCTTACTTCCAGTTGTGATGAATACTGCTGCCCTCCATCAGTGCAGTAGCCCAGCTGACTCGGGCTGTGGACGCCGGCTGTACAGTTTCCTGGCAACCACCACCCTCAGGTACGCGGCCTGCACCGGTACCATCCAGGGAGCTCCTCGCCAGTTCAGTACTGACGCGAGCACCCCAGACCCCCGTCTCCCGTCTGCTCACCTACCCAGGCTTCCAAAGGGGTTGGTTACCGCAATCTCTTCCTGGGTTGCTAGGTTTAACAGGGTTCACCACAGGTAGGTGGGAGTGGAGTTGATGCAGAGAGGCTAATATGTAAAAACTTGCATAATTACATTGTGTTGCGCATCTGCACCCTAGAACCCCTACGTGACTACGTGACTAAAATGACTACGTTTTAAAAAAATGGTATCTGTCTTAGTTTTTAAATTAGAGCTCTTTAAAATTCGCGCATTTTCGATTTCCGGTATAACAGGACATTTTTTATTTAGGCCGATCTGACGTCGATGGATCTTCGGATCTTCGGAGTGTACCGTTGCGCCCAGGAAGTCGTCTGATCCATCTACGTCATTTTGACGTCACATCTTGGCTAGCCGGCCGCGCTGCGTTTTGGCGGGACTCAAATTCTCTGCATTTTATTTTTGAAAATTACCAATGATATCTTTATCTTTACTACTTAAATATATATGGTTATAATATATGGTTGTGATCCCTGAAATGTACTCTACACAACCATAGTATTTTTAACCATTTTCCTCACCACTGTAGGATGGTAGGGCACAAGTAGGATGGGGTAAATCCTTGAGGGCGTTAAAAACCGAGACGCTTAGGGGCCGTCCATAAATTACGTCATCGATTTTGGCCGATTTTCGACCCCCCCCCCCCTACAATCATCCTATAGTCATTATCTTATGACCCCCCCTTCCCCTCTTGCTGTAATGATGGATCAGCTTAATAATCAATAATGTTATATTACTTACATAATATTTAGTATATTTTGTAGAAATTGGTATTTACAAGAACGACGTCACTTTTGGTACTCGTACATCATTTGCCATCATCCGCAGACCAGACTCCCCCCCCCCCCCTTAATGCGAATGACGTAGGTAATATATGGACAGCCCCTTATTAATTGTTATTATGTCAATCATACACTTTTCTTTTCGTGTTGAAAATAAAATTTCTGACATGGAGTACTTAATCTTATATGTTATCAAATAAGTAAAAGTTTTTAATGTTTCCATGTTTGTGTTGATAAAATCATTAAAATGTTTAATATAAGTGTTTATGCAAGCATGCGAGCGTGGCACTGGATTTTATCGTATCAGATATCGTTCAATATTATTGTATAATTAACAGAGTATTTAAACAAATTATCTGATTACATTTTCATGGTTCAGTTCCTTTACAAATAAAATAGTGTCAAGACAGCTCGACAACTTAGATGGTAGAACGCTTGCGTGTAAAGTCAGAGCTCCACCAAGTGTGTCGGAAACATTGAGTTATAGTAATATAGAAGAGTAGTAACAAACTTACGGCAATGATGCATAATATGGGTACCTACAGTTCGCTCCCCTAGTTCTTGTTTATCGTATACGCCAATCTTGTCAAATATGACTTTTTCATGCAGTTGTCTTATGAATCAAATTCTACACAATCTGAGCTAAGAAAAACCGTAACACTCGATAATGTGAGAGTTGTTTGAAATATTTAAAAAATAAATTTCTTGTTTTCATACGACACATTGGTCCAGTACCTACACATGCAAACATTGCTCATGTGAAATTTTCTCAATGGCGTATAGTGTATACGATAAACAAGAACTAAGGCAGCGAGCTGTCTCCGGTACTGTCAACCACAGCAGTGGTGTAGTCATGCAAAAAAAAATCTTACCCGTGAAATCCTATATTTTCTTATTTTCTCCATTTTGTGTTTCGACTTATAGGTTGGTATGAGGCTGACCACCCATACTGTAAAAAATGGTTCACTTTGCCAATGTCACCCCTGTTTCAGGGAAGGTCAGCAAGAGTTGCAAGGCTTATGTTCATTTGAGATTGGGTTTTATATTGTGGGTTCACATGCGGCATGTTTAAGCGCGAATTTAAACGTGTCTGCTTGTGGGAATACATTAAATATAAATCTTAAATGTAATATATCTTTGCAACTTAGATTATAGATTTTAATCTATAACATTAATGCATTATGGCATGATCTTTGTAGAGATCATGCCATATTGTTTTAGAATAATGCATTGTGTTTGGTCGGATGTGCAAGTTAAGTCCCGCATGTACCAATCCTCAATGATTCGAGGATGACCCTTATTCTTGCTATAAATAAGGACCAAAGCTCTATGTAGGGGAAAAAACCAACCGATCGTTGTATTGGGCAGGTGTTCTTTAAAACGAATCTGAAATAAAGTGTGTAAAATAAATGACAGCAGATTTAATTAAATTGAACCCGCGTAACAACGTAACAGTATTGAGTATTCAATCCATACAAGTTTCTATGACGTCAGATGTCGGCAAGTACTTATAGTTATAATACATCACTTATAAGTTTCAATGATGTAAGAGTGGCCTTTACATCCATTGTAAAGGTCATTCCAGGTACCACATCTTCATTGTAAAGGTCATTCCAAATATCACATCTTCATTGTAAAGGTCATTCCAAATACCACATCTTCATTGTAAAGGTCATTCCAGGTACCATATCTTCAATGATAAGGTCATTCCAGGTACCACATCGTTATTGTAAAGGTCATTCCAGGTACCACATCTTCATTGTAAAGATCATTCCAGGTACCATATTTTCATTGTAAAGGTCATTTTGGGTACCACATCTTGATTATAAAGGCCATTCCAGGTACCGCATCTTCATTTTGAAGGTCATTACAGGTACAATATCTCCATTGTAAAGGCCATTCCAGGTACCACATCTTCATTGTAAAGGTCATTCTAGGTATCTGCATTGTGTAATAATAATAATAATAATGAAGACAATATTATATTTATAGTGCTGTTTAGTGATAAATCACTGCTAGGGCACTATTCAGCTGTAACATCTCCGGCCGCATCTGCACACAAAATTAACCAATACATGGCCTTCAACCGCGCAACTCCTGCCGCCTTTTCCTGAAACCGGGGCAGCAGTGGAAAAATTAAACCATGTAAAACTATTCTAAGCTGTAATTACAATACAGCGTAATTTAAGTGCCACGTTTTCCCCGAAAGCGTCACATGTGGAGAGTGAAACCTATCTATTTTTACAGGTTAAGGGCCAGCCTTACGCCGACCACTTCAGTTGAAGTGGAGGCTTCCCAGGTCTCGAGGGAGCTGGTACTAGTTTATTGTGAAGGCTAAGTTAACCTTGCCGGTATTTTATTTTGGGTTTGAAACAAACACCGAAACGGGAAATCATTTGTGACACCCTCGGTGTGATCCGAACTCGATCTCTAGGCATGGAATGCAAGCACTCTACCAACTGAGCTATCGAATGGAAAAATAATCTTATTTTAATTATGTTTTTTTGTTGTTTAAATTATATGTCTGCAATAAACTTAAAATGATTAAGAAGGTATAATGGTTTTCCTTCTTATCAGCATAGATATTTTATCATTTTTAGTACTAGGACAGTTTACATATACCAGTGATTCCCAAACTGTACGCCGTGGTGCCGTCGTAACTTCGTAAGGGTGCCGCAAAATATTCAATAAATAAAAACATTGTGCTGATTAGGGGGCAATAGACTGAAAGCTGAGCCCCATCCGTCGACAGCTTCATGATGAGTTAAGAAAGCAATCCTTTGAGAATTAGGAATGAGCTAACCCACTCATCATACAAAAATCAAAATTCAGTCTATCTGTAACCTTCCAACTGTCAACAGGTGTGTTACGTAATTGGAAAAAAATCTATATTAATGCCAAATTGGATATTTTCTAAACATGCCAACAAAAATCTATTTTTTTAAATAAAATGTGAATTAATAATTCACTTGAAAAACTATTTTATTTGATAACGTTCATAAAATTTATTTTTCATTTGTCGAAATATTTTGCTCGCGAAAGTGACAGCCATTTCTAGAACTAGTGATGTTCAAGCATGTAGGTACTTGCTTATTCAAGTATGCATGCAAGTTTACATGACGCAACCTATAACTTCTATGCTTGCCGTAATACTGTAATACACTGAGGCCGAAACATTTTTTAATTCGAAATTTATCAGATATTTTCAATAACACTAGTCACAAATACCGTTGCAATGGTGATTTCATGTGGTTCTATGGTGATACATAGTACCTACATAGATTGAAGACGGAGCAGAGACACGTTGCTTACATTGAAAATGACAAAAACATTTCATATGGCGTGAGCGATTTAAATACAAAGGAAGCCGTTGAAAAATTCTGATTATTTAGGTAGCCGTAAAACGTGAAAGATTGAGAGCCTCTGGTTTATGCCTTAATTTGTTGAAGTACGTACTTCAGATTATCAATAATTTATTTGAACAGCTGGTCGTAGACCTTTCTAATCTAGGTAAAGACATGCATGGTATATTCACCGACTTGCAAGACAGGTCCGATTATTCAAAAATTATAAGCTCTAATCGCTACTTGCTAGATTTTTCCAGAACATTCTACGGGGATGAGCGAAATATATCGATATTCAAAATATCGATTTATCGATATTTCACTTTTTTTTCAAGTATCAAAATCGTATCAAAAACGATATTTTTATGCAATGTGCTTTTTTGACCTCCTCGCTTTGTAGGTGGTTTGTTTGGAAGCATACATTTTTGAAGTATCGATGTATCGAAATATTGATAGTTTTTCCTCGATATATTTCGACAGTGTGTAAAAATATCGATTCGATATTGTTTTTTTCATTTTCCCACCCCTATTTCTACCTACCACTCAATCCATCTCGTACAAAAAAACTCTTTAGGTACAATTAGGTAACTATCTATCATCTATTTATATCTAGAGAGACTTATACAGACATTCAGAACACACAACTGCATATTCGCAGCAATATCTATATTTCATATTTTTTAATTTTTCAGACTCGTTTTGAAGTTTTGTGAACTCGCCATTGTTAAAGACAGTGCAGATAACAAATGCGCTAGTATTCAATTTCTAGACATTTTGGTGGCATACTTAATTGTCTTTTTTTTTAAGAACTTGATAAAACGATGTGTATGTTTGAGTTGATATTGAAACGAATATGTAATTGTGTGGTTTGCTCGTCTATGTTAGTGTCTGTAAAAGCTGCGAAATAATTCAAAGGGTATACAATTTTTCTTAGATAATTTATTTTTTATTTTTTCGAGAAAAATTACATGACTGTTTTGTGTTTGACGTATATCTGAGTCAAGACATGTAGAAAATTGAAGCATTAAACCAATCTCAAATGTCTAGCTGCCCGGACAAATGATGTCACATTTTTCCCCGATTTGAAAGTGCGGACTCCATTGATGAAATTGGGCATCGCTAACGGATAGTACTTGGATGGGTTACCGCTCAGGTACACCGCGTGTCGTTGGCATCTTGGACCGGTCCGTAGTCCAGTGGCAACACTTCGGACTCGTAAATGGAAGGTTGTGGATTCGGATCCCGGCGGAGCACAAAAATATACCATTTATATTTCGAATGTGCTCTTCGCTGAGTTGAAAAATTCATATACCTTTACCAAAGACCGCGGTCACTGAAAGGTCCATCCAACCTTACAACAACTGGGTCTTGCTTGAGAATTGTCGCTTTCTACCAAGCTCGCAGAGGGCTCTTGAGGTGTGATACACACAAAAACAGCGCTCACCAAATAAATCATCCTAATATTATTATTATTATCGCTGTACGGTACATACCACTGACTTATAATATCTGTGGACTAGAAATTATTTTAACGAAAATGTACATTATATCTGTTTCAATCTACTTACGAAAATGGTCATTAGTAAGGAAGAGAACAAAGAACTTCACAGTTGGGTTGTACAAAAAAACTCTGGCGAATATAAAAATGTTTCTAGAACGGTGGCAGCATTGCCGCGTGTGGCAGTATTGCCGGAGCAGTCCGAACATAGACGCATGCGGTATAAATCTTGTTATGGATAAAATTGACGAGTTTTACAGGAAAAAGGCATTATGGCATGTGATGTAAATGGGTGTCAAAACACAAACTTGAGAAAGTAAGAAAACATCAAAGTTGACACGTAAAAACATGTTTTGTATGACTACACGACTGCAACGTTTGAAAGAACTGAGGCAAAAGTGGTAGATCAGCGGTTGCCAAAGTGGTGGTCCTCGAGAAAATTTCGCTGGTCCGCAGAAAAATGTGGAATATACTTACTCATCATGTTAAGTTAGATTTTAAGATGCATTAAAACATGATTCAATTCATAACAATACGTGACAAGTTATAAAAACTATTAACTAGGTACATTTTATGTGTTCTTTGATCACAATTTTTTTTTATAAATATATTTAACACTTAAAAAATCCTATTAGCGGGATTTAAATTATGAATTAACTGGTCCGTGAGGTCAAAAAGTTTGGCGACCGCTGTGGTAGATAGTGTGTAAGTGTATCAATGCAGTAAGTTAGTTACCGCTCCTCTATGTTATAACTCAATGGTACATACCATGGCTAGAGATGGAAAAAACGGCTAAGTAAAAAAAACGAAAAAACGCTTACGCTTTTTAAAATAAGCAGCTTAAAAAGCGTTTTTTCGTTTTTTGGGTTTATTGTAAATATTGATTATCGAGCCACAAAAATTTTCCGCTGGCGGGGGGGGGGGGGGTGTTGATACGATTAAGAAAAACGATAATTAAAATATAATTAATTTTCTTTAGTTAGCGTAATATACTCGTAATGAGGTAAGTATGTACCTAGTTGCCAGGAGTATTGTTTGTTTCTCTGCAATGTGCGCAAATTGACCTTGGTAATTGATCGCATGGGGATCTATGTTCTGTGGGGGGAGCTATGTACCAATGATATATCTCTGTCATTTGTTTTAGGTTTTTATATTGACCGGTCCGTAGCTCAGTGGTAACACTGCGGACTCTGAATGGGAAGGTTGTGGGTTCGATTCCCGGCGGAGCACAAAAAATATACCATTTATATTTTCAAATTTGCTCTTCGCCGGGTTGAAAATTTCATAAAACCTTTACAAATGACCGGTCACCAAAGGTCAATCCAGCCTTACAGCAACTGGGTCTTGCTTGAGAATTGGCGCTTTGTAGCGACGACGATCAAGCTCGTAAAAAGGTCGATAGCTCAATTGATAGAATGCTTGCATTCCATGCCGAGAGCAAGGGTTCGATCTCAAAGGTTTACTCAGCCTTCACAAGAAATGAGAACCAGCCCCCCCGGGAGCTGGGAAACCCCCACTTCAACTGAAAGTGGTTGGTGTGAGCCGGCCCCCTTACCTGTAAAAATAAATAGGTCCCGAAGCGCCACATGTGACCCCTTCGGGGATAACGCAGGCAAGAAGTTACACTATATGTGTAGCTTAGTTGCGTTTTTTTTTATATTGTAGGTTCACATGCGGCATGTGCAAGCGCGAACTTGTACGTGTCTGCTTGTGAGAATACATATAATGTGAATTCCCAATGTTACATATCTTTGCAACTTAGATTTGATTTGATTAGATGTGTCGTTCTATTGATTTTAAAAGAATGGATGATGAACGAATAAGGAAGAAATTGCACAGAGGAAATGTCAGAGGAAAGCTTGGAAGGAGAAGACGAGGAAGGAATGGGTAGACCAAATAGGTGAGATTGCGAAATAATGGAACCTGAGAATAAGAGAAGAGTATGTATGAAGAAAGTGATGAATGTTGAAGAGATGAACGAGGTACCTATGCAAGCACAGATAAAAGTGGAGACGCATCTGCGGAGGTACCGGCCACCCCTAGTGGAGCGGCGGCACGACACAGTTACGGTACTGTCATGTGTCGTTTTGTCATTGAGCCGTTCGAAACTGTCACCGTTAGTTTCATACCAACAAAATAATTAAATTATTTATTCATTTATATAAAACTCAATGGTTATTATCAGCGAGATGTTTTGATAATAATAATAAATTAAAAACAAGTATACTCCTGAATTTCACATAAACATTAAAATATCTATATAATATAATACAATAAATGCAACAGCGCCTCTAACGAGAGTTTTCATTTCCGTACATTTTTTCTGCTTACGCGATGGTTGAGTATGCACCCAATGATTTATACTCGGGCTAAAGATTGCATATTATTATCCTTTGGCGGTCATTGACCTGGTGACCTATTTAGGTATATTTGATTATTTGATTTTATTGCGTGTTGGTTTTATCCACCTGTGACGTCATATAATTTCTCCCCTAAATTTTTGCAACGCGCAAAACCTCGTTTCACATGAGCCCTACATACCCTGAATCTGCCGTTTTTT